>CM076570.1:1118701821-1118844299 GCA_034641835.2 Pinus albicaulis | reverse complement strand
CATTCCCCGTCTCGCACAATGGAGGACCCATTATGTGACCTGTGAACACTGTCATGCCTTGAAAACATCATCAATGCATCCCTCTGAGTATGAGCTTCATTTCCCCTTGAGACATCTCCTTGCAAAACTCATAAAAAACAGCTCTTTCTGCATTGGCGCGGGTAGACAGTTCAGTGCTCGCGCCAATCAGGGAAATCCTGTAAAGAGGTCGCGCCACTTGGCGCTCTGTCATAGAGCAGCAATCGCGCCACCCATTTTAGGGGCTGTTTTTTAAATATGGATGGCGGAAGTTGAGTTCAAACAAACTCACAACCATTGCCTATCTTGAGTTGGGAGGTTTGGCTGCGGGAGTTCTATGGAAGGGAATTGGTTTTGCCACCTCCCATGGAACCTTCCTTGTTGATAGGGCCAATCCCATAATAATAGGGATCCCAACTCCCTCCTTCCCCATCTATAAAAGCCTGCTCGGATCCATGGCAAGCTAGTCTTGAAGTGCTGAAGCTTTGCATCTCCCTATTCCCAAGTGCCTTTGTGCTGTAAAGAATCCCTTCTTTCCCTTAAGGCCCATTCAAGCGAGGAGACCATTGTTACGAGACTCTGGAGAGATTTCCCTTTCCTTGGCGAGCTTTGCGAGACGTGGACGACCGGAGACACGTTCGAAGGAAGCTGCGACGTCAGAACTTGGTTGTAACTTCTATTCGTTTATTACTTAATAGATGTCTATGATTATGGTTCCACTCCGTTTTCCATCATGTTAATGCGAGTAATATCTTTTCTGACCGATGTTTAGTTACGTATGCTGGTTCCTATGCTTGTATCTGTTCGTTTCTTCTATGTGCAGGTGTTCATCCGCGGAGATCGTGGAAGAATTGTGATCTGCCAGGGCTGAAGGACGGGGACACTTCTTCTTCAGATCATAGCGTTGGAATCCAGGTAGGCTTCTATTCCAAGTCTTTCATTCGTAATTAGGAGCTTGCGTCATAGCATTGTTTGTTTGTTGCTAGACCCCTGCCGGGCTAGTAGGGATCGCCTCTGTCCACAGAGGGGATTTACCTCCTCAACAAATTGGCGACTCCGCTGGGGATCGTCCGGTTTTCCTTGTCTCGTTTATGTCGGTTCGCCTTGATCGTTTTCCTTGCTTGATGAACCTTTTGGGTTGGATTCTTTCATTATTTTAGCTTCTTGGTTTGCTTAGCTTGTATTGGTCTGCTTTCAGAGTAGCTTGTTTCTTAATTTTTATTGAAGAACTCGACTGGCGCGGTTTTTAACCCGACAGTCGCGCCACTTGGCGCTTGTTTCCTTTGTCTGTCTCGCGCCAATTGGCCTCTGGCGCCAGTTTCAAGTCCACAGTCGCGCCACCCCTGTGACTTTTTTGAGTTTCTTCATTTTTGAGCTTTCTGGACTTGACCAGTACTTTTCTTCTTGATTTCCTGATTGTCTGAGTGTGTTGAAGTCTTGTTTGGCTGGAATTCACCGCTATCCTTTGGTTGTTTGCCTCTATCTACCGATTTCACGATTTGAGCCCTAGGGCATCTAGTGGCTTAGTGTATCGAGCCCTCCTTGGGAGTTTTGGTGTCTTGATTGTCCTGTCAACTTGTTGATTGGTTCTCCACGCTCTTTTAACAGTCTTTGATTGTTTTGCTGCGTCTTTTGAGTGATTGTTCATTCCTTCATTCGGAATTCGTTTTCCCTTGCTCTGGACCTAGATCACACGGTCCATTGGAAGTTTTCGAGTCTTTCTTTGCTTTGAGGGACTTTGGGTCGATTTGGAGATTTGGTTGCTTGCTTTGTTGAGTGAATTTTGTTTGTTTCGCTCTCTTGGATATCATTTCTCAAATTGTTCCTTTTGTTTTCAAGTGCACATTAGCCATTAAACATTGAAAATAAAAAAAAATCTCTCTTGCTTTTGTTAATTAGTGCAAATTGTGATCTTTTTCCATATCGCTAGTGATTAGTGTTTGAATGAAAAGTGTGCAATTGCATTAGTTGCATTAGAGACATTGTTGTTTGTATTCCGTTCATTTCGTTTGTATAAAAGCTCTCAACTCTTATTTAACTAGTTTTCATCAAACGAAATGTTGCACTGTGGCATATAGCTTGCATTTAGGAGTCTTTCGAGACACTACATACGATAGGGCCTGGAAATTGAAACTTAATTGAAGATCAACTATAAAATTTATTCAATTAACCTAAGGCAACATTGGAACTTAACGCAACATATTTAGAAGGTCTAGGCTAAAGACGTGTTCCGGCGTCGTTAAACCTAGCAGCTGTCGTTCGCCTGTTGGCTTTAGACAGCGCTAGTACGGACTTGCGCTCCCAGTACCGTCGCGTATATAAAGGGAGACCCCTATAGGTTTTCAATCCTTTATCCACAGGAAGCCGAGTCTGCCGCCCTATACCCGTGATACACCGAACACAGCATTCGGGGAGACTACCTGCACGTACGGAAAGTCCTTGGTCGATTTCTGTTTCATTTTTCAAACCAAGGTGTATATTGCGGTTCACGGATATTTGGTACACCCTTTGTGCCTAGTTTTTCCTGAGCAGTCATTTGGTCTTTTCTGACTCCCTAAACTTGAAAAGACCGTCAAGCGCTTGTCCTTTCACGCTTGTATCAACTCTGAAAGAGATAGAGTCATCTTTTTATCGTTTCTCGACTCTTAAAACATGAAACGGTAGAATTCGTTTATTTTCCAACGTGGTAAAATCAATCTCCCACGATTACACACCCGTTTAGACGTTGCTTGTGACTGTTTGATCGCGTGTCTTAACTCGTTTTCAACCCGTGTGTGTGTTTGCTCTCTTCTTCTAGTCTTTTGCCACGGTGGCGGAACCTTCGGTTTCGTCTACTAGTAGTCCTTACACGGACGATTCTTCAGAGGCTTCTCAGCCTTCTGTTGAACCACAGCAGCCTGTTGTTTCCGAGTTCCCTGACGGGGGACCGGTCCTCGCCGAGCAACCCTTTGGAGAACCAGTTGAGTTCAACTGGCCCTTTTCGGACCCTGTGTCTGAATTGAGATTAGGAGCTGATTTCCTTTCTCTTACATCGGGTTCACCATTTTTTGCTGCTATTTTTCCTCCTAGTCCTCGCCGTCTTCTGCGTGATTTAACGGCAGGATCAACCATGAGTGATTCTGGTGAGGAAATTCCGGGGTCTGATGACTATCAGCGCATCCCTCGTAGATTGTTTGAGGGAGACGATACTGAGCTGGCTACCACATCGTCAGCTGGTCCTTCTTTACCGCAGGGATACATATCTCTGGGTCAGATCATTTCAGCTGCTGCCTCTATGGGGATATCATCTCCCGCGTCGAGGCCAGCTGCCACTACACTCGGGGTGTCCCCTTCGACGCCCGTCACTTCTGTTCCCGTTCGGCCCACTGTTTGTGTGGCTGCCTCTTCCGCTGTTGTCTCAGCATCTGCTACCAGGGCTGGGCCAACTCTGGAGGACATTTACCTAGCTACTGCTATACCGGAGAATATCTCTCCGGAGGAGTATCGGTTGTTTTTACAGCAGCTGAACGTCGGAGCTGGACAAATTCCCCAAGATCCTTACCGATCTTTCTTTTCGCACTATGCACAGGACGGCACTCCCGTGTATGGTTTCCCGGGTCGGCTTGATGAGCATGGGGACATTTTGCGCCTTCCTGCTCCTGAGGCTTATCTGTATGCTCAAGGTTTACCGTACAACCAGGCTCAGAACCTGCAGGGACAGCCTTTCCAAGGCCAACCTGCAGACCAACCTGGCTATCTGTACGACCCGCAGGGACAGCCCAATCAAGGCTACTCTGCGGGCCAGTAAGGGCCATTCTATAATCCGCAAGGACCATATTATAACCCTGCTGGTCAACCTGCTCAGCCTCAGCCGGGGTATCAACAGGGACCGGCCTATGGTCCTGGGGGGCAAATCCAGCCTTCTTTACCGATGCAACCGCAGTATCCTGTTGTCTCTAATGTTGCATATCAGCCAGGACCACTTTATGGTTGCAGCAAGGTCATTTCATTTGACAAGCACTGGTTGATTCACCACCGAATAGCCAGGGTCATGGTACAACCGGTAATCCCCGCCTCCGAACCAGCGCGCGCTTGTCGGTACAACCTGGGGCTCACTTACAACCGGGTCAACCTGCGTAACCGGCGCCGCCTGTTTATCCGGGTCACCCTGGTCATTCGGGTCAGCCCTTTCAGTCGGGTCAACCTGTTCATTCGGGGCAGCCCTCTCATTCCGTTCACTCTGCTCAGCAGCCTGTTCATTCAATGTCGCAGCCAAATCAACAGCTGCGCCCTACGTATCAGGCCCCGCAGGGTTCCACTTTTCAGCAGCCTACTCACCCTCAGGGTGGTTATTATCCTCATGGTCAGTCTCAACCGAACTATAACCACCCCAGAGGCTCTCATTATTATCCTCCTCCTCACAGGTTCTACCTACGCTCGGCGGCCAAATCTGACGGCCAGCATACGGGAGTAAACGCTGTCGAGCCGAACCCTGGTTATCAAGCCCCACACAATGGTTACCAGCAACCAAATCAGTCTGGTTATACGAACCATGCCCCCTACGGTCAGAATCCTACGGAACAGAACCCGTGGGGGCAGGGATATTCACAACCATCGTGGAACGCAGGTACCGGACCTTATCCTGGGACTGGCATGGTAGTTAACCCTCCATTGCCGTTCCTGGCTACCTTGGATCTACCGGATGTTTCGAAGTTGACCAATGATCCGATTGCTCATAATCCATATTGGCCCCCGGTTCCAACCAAGATACCAGGTGACTGTCCCAAGTTTGAGGGCAAAGCTGGCGAAGACCCCCAGGCGCATGTGATGACGTACCACCTCTGGTGTTCGTCTAACTCTTGGACTGACGATTCGGTTCGTTTGCGTCTTTTCCAGCGTACTTTAACAAGAGCTGCTGCTAAGTGGTACATATAACTATCCCGTGGGATTTTTCAAGATTTCAACACGTTAGCCATGGCTTTCCTCACGCATTTCCAGTTACCAGTCTGGTATGAGACTGGGACGCACCTCCTGTCTTCCCTGAAGCAGGACTCGGCCACTCACATCTCGGATCACATCCATGAGTAGCGGCGCCGTCGTCGACTGATCAAGTTTCACATACCTGATCAGATTTTGACTCACTGGTTCACCACCTCCTTTGTGAATAAAATCGCTCAGGATATCGCGATGGGAGCGTGTGTGACGGAGGAACAAGCTATCGCGCGTGCCCAGTATCTGGATCTTGTTTATTCGCAATCTGGCACGCTTTATGACATCCTGCCTGATGCTCCACGGCCCGGAGCCAAAAAGGCCCCGCCTACCCCTACGGTGGATGGCGTCATTGGTTCCGTCTCTCAAAATTCGAAGAAGTCTTCGAATGGGAAGCAGAAGGCTAATTCTTCCAACAATACCTCTGCTTATCCCGCCTCATCCGATTCTGGTAAATCCGCGGAGGTAAATGCTGTTCAGGCCAATCCTGCAGACAAATCCTCCAAAGGGAAGAAGAAGGGCAAAGGCAAATCAAAATCTGATGCCCCAAAACCGGAATCTAAAACTCGAACTGAGGATGGCTCCCAACGTAAGCCGAAATTCCCTTGCCTCATCTGTGAAGGTGACCATTACACTAAGGATTGTCCACGACGGTCCGAAATTAGTCAACTTCTTAAAGGCTCAAAAGGGACTTCGGTTGTTTTAAAAGAGCCATTTCCATCTCAGCAGACCCAGATGGTCGAACAAGGTTCATCATCTGCACCGTTTGGGTCTCAGGTTTTCATGATGAAAACTAATGCACCTATCACTATTGCTACTAGATCGAAGGATTACAATAGTCAGCAACAGGCACCCGGGAAGGCAGTTGCGGATGGACCGCCTCCCCCACCTGTTTCTGGTTCTTTGGAAATCGAGAAGCCGACTCTCGAACCCGTTGTGAAACCACCTCCCAAGGGTGTTCTTCAGAGATCCTCTTATAATCCAAATGCTCGTGCCGCTCAACATTATAGCATCGTTGAGGATCTGGCACAGGCGCCATGTGCCATGTCTGCACTTGAGGTTCTTCAAAGTTTTCCTTCACAACGGAAGGCTTTACTGTCTGCCATCGGTGGTATCGATCCCGCCGACTCGAGTCTTCTCACCTTTGATCTGGAGAATTTTACTCCCCGGCTTCCACATCAAATTGCTTTGATCATTCAAGTCGGGATTAACGGTTTGAACGTTCACAGAGCCGTCGTAGATGAGGGTGCATCCACTTGCGTTATGTCCTCCACTTGTTGGAAGGCCATCGGCTCTCCAACCTTGTCGTCATCTCCCAATGCCCTTGAGGCATTTGATGGTCGGGAATCTAAACCCCTGGGAGTTCTCGAGAGTCTTGCAATCACATTATAGGGAAAAACTGTCAACGTGGAAGTAGAAGTGGTTGACGCTAAACTCAACTACAATATACTTCTTGGCCGCAGCTGGACCCATGCCATGCTCTGCGTGCCGTCTACTGTCTTTCGATTCATTAAGTTCCCTCACGAGGGCAAGATTGTCACGGTAGATCAGTTGTCATTTTTCACCTCTAGCTCTGAGAACAACGTGCCGTATGTGGATCAAATTCCGAATCCCCCAGACAGCATAGGACCTGGTCTCTTCAAAGACCCAGTCCTCATGGGTATTTTCCCTGCGCCGCCACCGAATACCGCTCAAGTCAACATGTTGTCCGGGACTGATGACCCCTGGCTGATTCCTACACCTGAGCAGGTATATGAGTTTGGAGAATCCATGCCTTTAACGCCAGTAGAGATCAGCTACTGTGAGATTGTTGCTGCATCGGACCCTCCACCTCCTCAGCATGCTTCGATGAGCATGGCTCTTGACGTCTACTCACAATCCCCCTGGCTTGGTCAGGCTGATTCGCCTGATCCTCTTAGAGAGACTTTTCCCTCGGATGAGGCTATCATTGAAACTATGTCTCTGGAGGAGCTACCCTGGGGCGATGGGCATCATCGTTCCTCGTTTATGCCTAGCTTGGGGGCAATGACTGACTGTCTGGAGCGCTATGCTACTCAGGTTCCTTCCCCTCCTCTTCAAACACCGATCTTGACGCACGAGGTCTTTTCGGAGGGTAATCTGAGTAACATTACTCAAACTGTTCCTATCAACATCTCTGTTAAACTAGGGATTGTTGAGAACATTCATGTGGGTGTGACTTGTTCTCCCGAGGAGATTCAGGTCTATACGGAACTTTTCAAAGAATTCAGAGATGTTTTTGCATGGTCCTACGAGGAAATGTCGGGAATTGATCCTAGTATTGTCGTGCACGAGATTCCAACCTATCCAGGTGCGAAACCCGTGCGCCAACGCTTGCGTCCCATGCATCCTCGGAAAGCCGCCGCTATCAAGGCAGAGGTTGAAAAACTTCTGAACGCGGGGTTTAATTATCCTATCCCCCTTACAGAATGGGTGTCCAATATCGTCCCTGTCGATAAAAAGCAGGGTACCATTCGAGTCTGTGTGGATTATCGCGATATCAATCGCGCCTGTCCTAAGGATAATTATCCCACTCCGTTTATCGATCAGATTATTGACGATTGCGCCAGGAGTGAGATCTACTCCTTAATGGACGGTTTCTCAGGTTACAACCAGATTAACATTGCACCTGAGGATCAACATAAGACCACATTCATCTGTCCGTGGGGCACTTTTGCATATAAAAAACTCCCGTTCGGCTTAAAGAACGCTGGCGCCACGTTTCAACGTGCTATGTCATATGCTTTTCATGATATTCGCCATATTGTCCGGCCTTATCTGGACGACTTGCCTGCCCATTCGGGTAAGCGAGAGGATCATCCGGAACATCTTCGCCAGATATTTCTTCGCTGCAGACGCTACAATATTAGGCTGAATCCTCATAAGTGCGTCTTCTGCGTCGACTCTGGCCGTCTTTTAGGCTTCATAGTCTCGAAAGACGGAATTCGCCTCGACCCTCTGAAGGTTGAGGCCATTATAAATCTCCCGTCACCCTCCTCCCTTTATCAGTTGCAGAGTCTGCAAGGGAAAGCGAATTTTCTTAGGCGCTTCATCCCGAATTACGCTGAGGTGGCCAAAGGATTCACTCGTTTGTTAAAGCAGAATGTTCCCTTTCATTGGGACGAAATCGCTCAAGAATCCTTTGAGAAGATGAAGACATTGCTCGTCAATGCTCCGTTGCTTCGTCCTCCGGACTACCACCGCGACTTTACTTTGTATCTAGCCGCCGCATTAAGCACCATCGCCATGGTCTTGGTGCAGGATGATGAGAACGGTGACGAACATGTTGTTTATTACCTATCTCGGAACCTTCTCGACCCGGAAACGCGTTATGCACATGTTGAGAAGTTGGCCTTAGCAGCCGTACACGTCGTACAACGCTTTCGCCATTACATCCTTTTGCGCACAATAACAGTGGTTTCAGACTGCAACACCATGACGTATATTCTTTCTAGACAATTACTAGGGGGCAAGTACTCCAAATGGATCGTCATCCTGCAGGAGTTTGATTTGGAGTTCACAACTGCCAAGTCAACTAAATCACTGGTCTTCGCGGATTTGATATGTTCTCTCCCTACAGACTCTATTCCTGAACACTCTGAAGATCATATACCGGACGAAACGCTGTTTCTTATCGATACTCGTGATCCTTAGTACGGTGACATCATAGTGTATCTTCAGACCGCGACATTTCGGTCTGAGTTGGATAAAGCTGCACGCCGTCGGATTCGGCACCAGTCCCAACCCTACCGCATAGTAGGAGATACCTTATATCGTATTGGAGTAGATTCGGTGCTCCGACGATGCCTTACCTTGGACAAAGCTGAGAAAGTCTTGAATGACTGCCACAGTGGCGCCTGTGGCGGACACGTGTCCGGATATGCCACTGCCCAAAAGATTCTGAGGGCAGATTATTTCTGGCCTTCTATATTCAAGGATTGTATCCTTTGCGGTCGTACCATCCACTGCCGGATTTTCGTAGCGAATGCGCGCCGCCATTGCCTTTGCATCCCGTTATTACCGTCGGCCCTTTTGCGAAATGGGGCGTGGATTTTATGACGTGTAACCCTCACTCGGCCGGGGGGCATGCGTATATCATTGTCGCAGTCGACTACTTCACTAAGTGGGCCGAGGCGATGCCTACACTAGCTGCTGACGGAAGAACGGCTGCTTCATTTTTATTCAACCATGTTATTGCACGATTCGGGGTCCCTCAAGCTATCGTCACCGATCACGGTACTCATTTCCGTGATTACATGATGGCGGAGCTGACAGTTGCGTTGGGTTTGCGTCACGACAGCTCAACGCCATACTACCCTCAAGCAAACGGTCAGGTTGAAGGGGTGAACAAGGTTTTGGTCACCAGCCTGGCTGCGAACGGTTAGGATTCATAAATCCGATTGCTCTCATTGTTCTCGGCCTCTACGGGCGTGCAGGAACATGCACTTCGCGCCAGCCGGATTCACACCATTCCAACTGGTGTACGGTCTGGAAGCTACTTTGCCGGTTGAATGTGAAATTCCTTCACTCAAATTAGCTGTGGAGCTCTTACCGGATACTTCTCCTGAGGAAGAGCGTCTTCTGTATCTCGAACGGTTGGATGAAACCCGTCGTCTAGCTGCTTTGATCATCGAAGCACAAAAGAAGAGGGTCAAGTCTCATTTTGATCAATCTGTTTCTCCCCGTTCTTTCATCGAAGGAGACCTAGTCCTCTTGTACGATCAGGCACATGACAAGCTTGGTGCCGGGAAGCTCCAGCCCATGTGGCACGGGCCTTATATAGTAAAACGTGTTTTGAAAAATGGGGCCTACGAGCTTATAGACTACGAAGGAGTTCCATTGGCGCAGCCCAGGAATGGGCTGTACCTTAAAAAATACTATGCCTGAAATGATTTCCTGGTGTGGTGTGTGTACATAGGTGTGTGATTTTCATTTGTGTGCATGGTGTGGTGTGCTTTGTAAACATCTTTCTGCTGATCGGGTCTTCCTGGTTGTGCAGATGTCTATTCATCCATTTGTTGGTTTCGCGGATGGTGCCTCCCGCAGTACCAGGAATCTGTCTTCCGCAGCCTGGGTAATCTACGATCTTGCTGGTGAGTTGATTGACTTGCAAGGTGTGTGTCTAGGACGTACCACGAACAATATCGCAGAATATAGTGCCGTGTTGGAATTATTAACCGAGGCAGTAAACCTTGGTATCCGTGAATTGCTCGTGTACCTAGATTCACAACTTGTAGTGTTACAGCTGAACGGACACTATTCGGTAAGGAACCCGTCCATCTTACGTCCGTATTTGCGTATTCGATTACTGGAAAGGAATTTTGACTACATTACATATCATCATATACCCAGACATTTGAATACATTAACAGATGCAGTAGCAAATTTGGTGTTAGACAGGCATTTGCGCAATTTATAAATCATCATCACATGTAAAGAAGACTCATCCAGAAATAGATATGTATATATAGATATCGAAATGTTTACATAAAGTGTGTCGCATAAAACTCAAAAAATATACATAATTGTCTTAATACATCCTGAGACACTCTGTCTCTCAAAAATAGGTGTGGCATAAATCCTAGAGACTAATCCGCATGGTGCTCATGATAGCACGTCACTGCACGCACTAGCCGCCTCAAGATTCGGTGGAGCCGGTTTGGAACTCCCACCGTATGGCGCTGGTACTCCATCGGTACGTCTGACAGCCGGGCATAGTCTGGGATCCCATGGGCAATCCCCTCGAGGTTCTGGACCAGTGCCTCTCCTCCAGTGCCTTCCCCCTAGATCTCAGGGGCGAGTTGTGTCCTCCGGGAGATAGGAGACATCCCGGCTGGTCTCTCAGGTCCTACATCTGCATGCATATATAATTGTGTTAAGACAAGTGTGTATTAACAAAAAAAAAACATATAAACATGAAATCAAAAATATGAGGTCTTACCCAGCTCCTCGTCCCAGTCATCCCCTTCTGGTAATGGGAGATCTGGGTCCCCGGTAAAGTCAGTTCCCGAATAGGGCCAATCTTCCACAACGATCAGTTGGCGCCGTAGCCACCTAAAGAACTCTGGCTTCCAGGACATCTGTTGGCCACCTCCAGATCTGGGCATCAGTGCTGCCCAGCGAGCCATTCTCGGCTCTCGTGGTGTCGGACTCGCCACATGGGCCTCTTGGCCCTGGAAGGTTGGTATGCGTTCCAGAATGAACGATACCAAGATGGAACCATACCCAAACTGCTTCAGTTTCCCCTGTTTGCACTTTGTGAGCTGCCTTTTCATATTGATGGTCACAGCTGTTGCCTAATCATACAGTCGGGGACCCATGCATTCTGAGGCTAACAGGAGTTGAGTCTTCGTGGCCTCGTGTGGAGCCTGCGACCCAGCAGCCCGCGTAATGGTGTGGAGAACTACTCTCAGTGCTAGATCAGGGATGGTGGAGATGTATACTTTCTTGCTTCCTGATCCTGTTTGTGCCCCTCGGCACACCCGCGCCATTACCTCTTCCATCTTTTCCCCTGATGGTCTGCTCCCAGTCAGTACAGGGATTGGACCTCTGCGAGACAATCCAGTAATGAAATAAATGTCAGTGACCTCCAATTCCAGCACCTGGTCTCGTATTCTGAATACTTGGTCATTTTCATCCCAGATGTTGATTAGATATTGGAGAAGCTCGGGCTGAGCTCGTAAACATGGCGTGAGGAAGAACTTTTTCAATCCGCAGTCTCTCAGAGCGTTCATGCAAGCATGGCTTTGCATGGCCTCTTCATCCTCATCTCCGTGCTCTCGTTCCTTCCATTCAATTGCCATTTTGAGTGTTTATCTGCATTCACATGGTCAAAAGCCCCTGATTAGATCTTTTGTAAGCTTCAAAATTCAAGAAATTTGGTATAAATGTCGGAATTTTAGGCGGGAATTTGGGTTCCGCCGCTGGCGCGACTGTTTTGCTAACAGTCGCGCCAGGTGGCGCGGCCCCTTTAGTAAAAAGAGCTCAGTGGCGCGGGTCCGTGCCCGATACCCGCGCCACTGGGCCCGGCCCTAAAATTTCAAAAGTACCCTTACAGAGCTGATTTATGAAGGGAAATCATTAAAAAATGTATGGAAAGAAAGAGAAAAGGAGCGCCTCTTACCTGTCACAGACGAGACGCTGAATGGTTGCCTGGATTGGTCGCAATCACCGACGGAAGATTCTGCTCCAAATGGACCACTGTTGCTCTCCACAAGGTAAATAGTAAAAATTAATTTCATTTTTTACCAATTCGACATATTTATAACTTTTTCACGTTAAATGAGCTTTAAAAGTTATTTTTGTCAAATATTTGCATGTATTATGTCGAAAATGGATTTTACGCTTGTTGGGTATGTGCAGCGGCAGGTTTTTGCGACTTAAGAGGTGGAAACGAGTTGTATTTTATACTTTTTCGGACTCGGTAAATACACGAAAAAGTCACTCTGGAGTCATCTTTCAGCTCTTTTCTGACTCTCTAAATATGAAAAGATCGCCGAGGCCCTTGTCGTTTCGATCTCGTTAAAATGGACACGAATCGACATTCACCCGGTATAAGTTTAACCCTTTTTCGGGCTGGGATGGATTGATTACGAAAAAGGAATACCCTAGCCTATCGCGACTAGGAGGTTTTCCCGGATATTGTTTTCTACCTTTTCGGATCTGGGAAACTATTTACGAAAAGGGACATGTGGAGTTTTCTTTTCCGCTGTCTTTTCAAACTCTCTAAACATGAAAAGACGCCGAGTTCTTCCTTTGTCAGACTCGTTAAACCCCGATGACATTGGATTTCGTCGAAATGACGTTCTCCGAGTTTCTCCTTCCTAGGACTCGTTAAATGCACTAGGATGGATTCGCCCGAAGGGCGGACTTATATCACAAGCATATGCTATCCCCTTCAAGCTTGTTCTCAAAAATAATTGGGGTACTCGCCAGAAATGGTGGGGGAAAAATGGAACCATCGTCGTTGTCGTCGGCAGTATGTCGCTCTTGAACATGGCACTTGTCTGCATTCGTGTCGGGTTGGGGACATCTCATCTCATTGCTTCACTTTGCCTCCATGGGTTTGGGTAATCTCTTTTGACCTCTCATCTGTTCACTGCCTCGTCACCATGACCTCTGATCTGTTGATGTCAAATACTGCCAAATCCATTGTCGTGCCGTTTATGTGTTCAAGAGAAGTTGGCCTCTGCAAATATCAACCTTCCTCTGTTTCTCATATGATCCTGATTCGCAACAAAACATTATGTTTCTCTGTCTCGTGTCGATGATGTGGGAATCATTATGGCCCACCTTCGATCAAGGTCACTTCCTGTCGACTTCAAATCATTATCCAGGAAGTTGGTCTAGAGACTCCTGATGGTACCTTGGAGCCTGCATGCCTCAATGGCAGGTTCGTCGCATTCGACGTGAAGTTTACATCATTGACTTCCGATCGAATGATTCTGCGGGTGTTCAACGTCAACTCATTTATTCACACGCCGTAGATTGTACCTGTAGTACCTTGAGGACCATTGTCATTATTGGTGGTTTCTCTCGCGTCTGTTAACAGCTTTCATCATTGGCTGGTAATCAGACAATGTTCTTGCATGTTCGGCATCAGCTCACATACTCACATGCTCGAACTTGTACTTGTTTGGGTCGAGATGGAGCGCAAGACCCTGGATTGTGTCTGTTGTAATCCAGGCTGCGATTGTGGATTATTATCATTATGTACATGACTCACTGATTGGATGGCTGCGACCATACCTGAGTCTATTTGTTTGATCTTAGTTGGATGGCTGCGCCCATACCCTAGATCCGGATTATAACACACTCTGTTCGGATGGTTGCGTCCATACCATATATATACATCATGTACTTGAGTTATCAGTTGTATCTTTCTGTGCAGGTTTTCTGACGGCGGGCCTTCGATTGGACATGTTCTCGTAAAGAATTTCACCCCTCTCTCTCTCGGGCCTCATGCTTTAGGGGGCATCTGTTACACAGTAATTTGTCACCGTCCCTACCATTCCCCGTCCCGCACAATGGAGGACCCATTATGTGACCTGTGAACACTGTCATGCCTTGAAAACATCATCAATGCATCCCTCTGAGTATGAACTTCATTTCCCCTTGAGACATCTCCTTGCAAAATCCATGAAAAAGAGCTCTTTTTGCATTGGCGCGGGTAGACAGTTCAGTGCTCGCGCCAATCAGGGAAATCCTGTAAAGAGGTCGCGCCACTTGGCGCTCTGTCATAGAGCAGCAATAGCGCCACCCATTTTAGGGACTGTTTTTTAAATATGGATGGTGGAAGTTGAGTTCAAACAAACTCACAAACCACTGCCTATCTTGAGTTGGGAGGTTTGGCTGCGGGAGTTTTATGGAAGGGAATTGGTTTTGCCACCTCCCATGGAACCTTCCTTGTTGATAGGGCCAATCCCATAATAATAGGGATCCCAACTCCCTCCTTCCCCATCTATAAAAGCCTGCTCAAATCCATGGCAAGCTAGTCTTGAAGTGCTGAAGCTTTGCATCTCCATATTCCCAAGTGCCTTTGTGTTGTAAAGAATCCCTTCTTTCCCTTAAGGCCCATTCAAGCGAGGAGACCATTGTTACGAGACTCTGGAGAGGTTTTCCCTTTCCTTGACGAGCTTTGCGAGACGTGGACGACCGGAGACCCGTTCGAAGGAAGCTGCGACGTCAGAACTTGGTTGTAACTTCTATTCGTTTATTACTTAATAGATGACTATGATTATGGTTCCACTCAGTTTTCCATCATGTTAATGCGAGTTATATCTTTTCTGACATGTTTAGTTACGTATGCTGGTTCCTATACTTGTATCTGTTCGTTTCTTCTATGTGCAGGTGTTCATCCGCGGAGATCGTGGAAGGATTGTGATCTGCCAGGGCTGAAGGACGGGGACACTTCTTCTTCAGATCATAGCATTGGAATCCAGGTAGGCTTCTATCCCAAGTCTTTCATTCGTAATTAGGAGCTTGCGTCATAGCATTGTTTGTTTGTTTCTAGACCCCTGCTGGGCTAGTAGGGATCGCCTCTGTCCGCAGAGGGGATTTACCTCCTCAACACTTTCCCTTTAAGCAACACTTCACAAACGAGGTGAATTATATATAAGCATTTATATTTTCGAGAATCATTACACTCACATTATCAATCATTAAATGTACAAGTGTGAAACCATGTGGGCTA
Source organism: Pinus albicaulis (assembly GCA_034641835.2). Classification (NCBI taxonomy): domain Eukaryota; kingdom Viridiplantae; phylum Streptophyta; class Pinopsida; order Pinales; family Pinaceae; genus Pinus; species Pinus albicaulis. Next base: position 1,118,829,103 of record CM076570.1, on the reverse strand, counting down.
TTCATATGAATTCATCAGAGGGATAATGTCAAAGGTATTCAGTTGAAGAGTTATGAAAAATCAACTCTCCGATATGGGGAAGTTCTGATATAACGGTTATGACGGATTTTAAAAGCTCCGATAAAAGGAGGGAAAGGCATATCGAGATTTTTATTGGGATTTCTTATAGAATTCCTCGATGTTACAACTCTAATGTGAAGGAGTTACGATATAATTATTAAAATATTATTAAAAAGATACCGAAGGTAATAGATATCGGGGATAAAGAATATCACATATGTGTTTTATCGAAAGCAAGGGATATCGAAAGTGTTAAATATCTTGGGAGTTGAATATCGGAGGTGTCGAATATCGTAACAATTTCATAAGAAAGTTATGATATAAAAGCATTTTGATATGACATGCGGCAACATAAAAAGTTGTGGGCCCTTCAAGAGTTTTATAATAATAATTATGAAAAAGCGCGCAACTCTTTTAATAAATTTCAATAAGACTTTTATGAATAATTTTGAATAAAGTAAACATTGTGGAGAAGCATATCGGGGATGTGCTTTATCGTAACTTGCTCCAAAAGAAAGTTATGATATAAATAAGTTCCTATATTCTGATAATACTTTTTCTTTATGAATAGGGTCTATCAAAACCTCGGGCCTTTGTAACACAGTTTCAATTGTGACTATGATATAGAAGTTCTGATAAGGGGGGAAGTCTTAAAGCTTGAGTTAATTATTATAACTGACTTGATTTTGTTCTTTATTTCCTAAAATAAAAAGTTTATCAAAATGAAATCAAACATAAAAATCAAAAGGGTTCCCATTTATTATTGAAAACTAAGTAAAAAAATGGGGGATTGTTGAATGCTACAACAATTGGCAACATACTGGGAGAAACAATTATCCCTGTTAAAACAAATGAAATTTCAACAACTAAAGAAATAAGACTTAGAAATATCAAGATGTTGAAATTTAGATGGCTTGAAATAACTCCGAAAAAAAAAAACGCATTACTATGCAAACTTCATAACATGTTATCTAAAATTATCTTTGTTAGTCATTGTATCAGTTTGAAAGATAAAATAAAGAACTATTGAAGATTCACATTAAGATTGACCTTTGTCACTGGCAGAGCCACTTTTTCTAGCAAGCCTCCATAGCCTTGACAGGGTTACCATTTAACCAAATAATACTAGTATCTCGTCCAATATAATAGATTTTTAGATCTATTAATCTTTATTAAACCTTTAGTTTATTCTTGAAATTCATTGTCCTAGTTTGGTGGCCAGATAATGACAATGTTATTCACAAGTTATAATTACATTGAACAAGTCGGCTCATGATGAGACCTCTTGTCTTACAGCCTTTAGAATACAAGCCATTATCCTGGTTTGGTATCCAGATGTGATAATGTCAATAACATTAGTTCCCCATGATCATGGTAAGTTGGCTCATAATGAGACCCCTTATCTTTCAAGTTCAAGTATTTTTTAATTACACTCTAAAAATGTTAATATTTATGGATGGGGAGGTAAAACCACTTCTTAAGAGTTATGGATGACAATTGAAGTCATAAGGTGCTTAAAATTTGAAATAGTATTTATTTGTTTAGATACTGAAATGAAAAATCAAAGGATAACATGATCTTGTAATGATGCAAGTTATGAAATATTTACAAAATAATGGAAATAAAGATGCCAAATATTAAATTAGGTCCAATACTAAATTTCAGTGTAATGATTTCTTTCTAAATAATTACCTTTAATTGATCAATTCCATATTAATGACGAGAGAATATGATTATAGAAACCAAAAATATGAATTCAAAAGAGTATTATTCAACATAACTAGTCTAAGAACACCAATATGTACATATGATTATTTACATATTTACAATCATAATATGCATTCTTCACGAAAAATATTTTTTCAATATTTTCCTATTCACAAGGAGAGAATCTCTCTTTTCATGTAAATCTTGGATAATACAAGTGGATGGGCCAAGCTTTGAAATGATTTGAAATGGAACAAGCCAAAGTTTTTGGAACTTTGTATTCTTTCCTTTTTCTTCATGGGATTTATCCCATTTCAGAACTAAGTCACCAAATTCAAAAGTTTAATTACCTATTGAACTTGCATAAACCCAAGACTTAGCTATATTCTGATGTTAGGTATGAATTTTTTGGTATTTCTCTCTTTCCAATTCTAGTCTCAGGATTTGAGATAATCTTAATTTTAAAGAAGAGCAAGGTTGTTCCTCAATAGATTGCTCTAGGGCTAGTGAAGGTAAAGCTAAATTAGGGAGAAATATAACTTTTTTTCCATATACTAAATGATAGGGAGAAGTTCCTAAAGAAGCTTTATGAGTAATCCTATCAGCCCATAGATAAAATATTAAGGCCTTATGGTGATTATTTTGGTTATCATCAATGGTTCACATGATTATTCTCAAGAGGTTTTTATTGGTGGATTCAACTAATCTATTTCCTTGAGGATAGTAATTTGTAGAATACTTAAGTTTAAATCCTCGATTTAATGAAAATTAAGTAATAGCTTTACACGAAAAGTAGGAAGAATTATCAGGCATTATAGCATTATAAAATTCAAACCTGGTAATTATATGTTGATCAATAAAATCAATGACAATTTCAGAGTTGACCACCTTTAAAAGTATTTCCTCCACCCACTTGGTGAAACAATATGTAGTATTTAAAATATACTTATTTTATTTAAAATAATTTGGAACAATCTCACCTATAACATCCAACCCCCATTTTTCAAAAGGTTATTCAATATTCACTGGTTGCAGAGGAAAGGTTGTCTTCTTCTCCCTTCCTGAAGTTGTTTGGCAAACTTTACATTTTATTACATATGGATATGTGTATTTGAAAAAAGTAGGCTAATAATAACCAACATGAGGAATTTTGTGATCAGTGGTATCTCCACTATAATGTACACCAACCAGTCCATCATGTAATTCTTGTAAGACTTTTTCAACTTCAAGCTTTTCTAGACATCTGAGTAAAACATAATCATAATTTCTTCTAAAAAAAACATTATTGGCAAGTTGATATTGGTTGGATTTAAGTCTTATGGCTCTCTTTTTCTTGTAATCGATTTCAACTCATGTATAACCATTTTTAAAAAAGAAAAGTAAATCAGCATACTCAAATCCAGTATCAACGGGGCATACCTCTGCGACTTGAACATTATTACCTGAATCTTCTTCCTTTTAATTATCAGATGCTCTAGTTATTAATATGCAAAAACCTTGACCTCTAACAATTTTAGTTGGTTTAATTTATAGGTCATATTCTTGTAAGGTTGTAACTCAATTAGCTCTCTTTTCTCCTATCTCCCTTAGGATAAGAAATTTTCTAACTACTAGAAAAGGAATAATCATTTTTGTATGTGTTTTCAAGAGAAAAGGTCTAAAGTGTTTTATTGACTTAAAGACTGCAAAAGCTTGTTTTTCCACTTCTAAATAATTCATTTATGTTCCTTGTAGTTTACAACGGAAAAATTCAATGGGAGCTTCAACTTGTTCTTCATTAGGTTGAGTTAAAACTGCTTCATAATATTGCTCGAACGTAAAAGTGTATAAGACAAATTTCTTAGAAAAATCAGGCGATGATAATGAAGCGGCATCTATTATGGCCTGCTTTATTTATTCAAAAGATGTTCTTTTATTTTTTCCTCATTTGTAGACTGTCTTTTTTTTAATCATATTTGTAAAGGCATAACAATTTGTGAGAAATACAGAGAAAAATGATTCACAAAATTAATTTGGCCAAGAAATGATTGCATAGACTTTTTATTATGAGGTAATGGAACTTTAGAAATAACCTTAACTCTTCCCAGATCTATACTAATCCCTTCTTTTGAGACAATAAATCCTAAAAGCTTACCTTCACTAAGAGTAAATAATGATTTTTTAGGATTTAAATAAATTCCAAAATTTCTGCATCTTTAAAAGATTTTTTTTAAATCATTAAGATGACTATTCCTATCTTTTGAATATATTGTAATGTCATCTAAATAAACCATGACTGATTTGTTAATCAAACCTTTGAAACCAATGTACATAGCTCGTTGGAAGGTAGCTCCAGCGCTAATCAATCCAAAAGACATCTTCTGATATGTGTATGTTCCCCACTTGGTCCTGAATGTGGTCTTTAATCTGTCTTCAGGATGGATAAGAATCCAGTTATATCTTGAAAAACCATCTAAGAATGACATCAATTCAGAACCTACAACACACTATAGGATTTTCTCCATTGGTGGTAAAGGAGAATTGTCCTTTTCACTTGCTCTATTTAATTTCTAAAATCAATACAAATTTGAATGCCTCCATTCTTCTTCCTAACTAGAATGAGATTTGAAACCCACTTTGAATTCCTGGTCGGGAAAATAATTTTGGTTTTTAAGAATTTTTTTAACTCAGTCTTGATTTGAGTTTCAAGATTAGGATGAATTTTCCTAAGCTTTCATTGGACAGGTTTTACATTAGGCAGCATGGGTATAGTATGTTTAATGACATATGTATAATATGTTTTTAAATCATCATAGCCCCAAGAAAAAATGTACTTGTATTTTGTTAAAAATGTATGAAAGAATATCTTTCATTAGGTGAAAGTCCAAGGCCTAAATTGATATTTTTTGGTTTTTCATTAGACCCTAGATTAACCAATTCAGATCGTAAGGTATTGCTCTAGAGTTTATAGTTGGTGACTTTCTTGAATCTACCCTTCAAATCACATAAGTCTTCCAATTTTATAAGAGGCTCCGGAAAGGAATTTTCTTTAGAAGACTTATTAAGCTCCTTATCATGTTCATCTTCATCTATGATCTGATTTGAATAACATCCTTCAAAAGTTAAAAAAAAATAAGAATGTTTTTATCATCATTGAATACTTGCCAATTAGTAATGTTATCAATAATGGAGGGGCGCAAAATCATTTCAATCAAAACCTATCAGGACCGAAGTCTTCTTATGGAATAAGCTTTGATGCAACAGTGGCTAAGAGATAAACACTAACATTTTGTAATATTGGAATTGGAATTATATTGAATGTTATGAAATGAGTAATCAAATCCTGAATCGAAGTTTGATAATGTTTTAGATGATTGGAAACACAATCAGTGTTATTCCTCACTTGTTTGATAACAATTTCTGAATCACCGTAAACTTTAATATTTTTGACATCAAGAATGATAGCTTTTTGTAAACCCTCAACTAGTGCTTCATATTCAACAATGTTATTAGTAAAATCAAATTCCAATATGCATGCCAACATAGTTTTCTCTCCATTCGGATTAATTAAAATACATTCATCCCCTGCACCATTACTAGACTTCGATCTATCAAAAAAGAATCCAAAACAATTCATCACTCTTATTTACAGTATTATCTACAATATTAATACATATTGATGAATCTATTTGTGAGAAATTTTTGACTTGTGATAAAACAGAATTGTTGGGAAAATGAGAATTAAAAGCTAGGAAACTGCTAAAAAATGTTTCTGAAAGTAGTTTCCTGGAATATTATTAGTAAAAACTATTGGTTCATTCTCCTCATCCAAATCATTCACAGATTATTTCATGTGATTTTCCCTATCCACACGAATTTGATTAGGTTTTCCATTATAATTGAGCCACATATGTGACCAATCTGTGCAAAGTAACCATGTATTTTCTCATACCAATCCCTTCTTAGGATCAAACCATAAAACTCATGGATATTAAAAACCAATATATCAATTATTTGAAAAATCTTTGAGTTGGAAGATAATCTAATTAGAACAACATTCATTTCTACTAACATTTTGACTTTTTTTTGTGAAGTTGTATAATTTGTACAACAAACTTTTGAGGTGTAACATTCAGTTTCAAACATACTCAATAGGGCATAATATTGGAAGAGGCACCTGAATCCACTAAACAATTGAGAATATTTTTATTGAAGATTTCAAAAGTCAATAAAAAAGGAGGTTTATGAGAGTTAGATCTATATCAAATTAATATTGCATTATAATTATCAATTTTATCTATAGGGACATTTGGGGCTTTACGTTTTCCTTTTGAGGCTTTTGAAGTGACAATTGAAGGCAATTGAGATGAAGGAACTGGATTCAATTCGATAGGTAGTAATTTATGTTGTTGTTTTAGTTTACTGACCTCATATAAAGAAATATTAGCTTTAGTCTTTTTCATGTCCTCTACAATATTATATTCGATGCTATTAGAAACTATCAAAGTTTTTGAGTATGAAGGTGAAAGTGGAGGGGACTTAGAAGTAACTGGAGAAGGATCGAGAGACTGAGAAGGAGTCTTCTTTGATTTTCCTTTCTCTTTAGTTGCAAGAGAAATAGTTTTTTTATTATTGCTTGATGAAGTAGCATCAATTGGTTTTTTTCTTCTAGTACTTATTGGTAGAGCTTCTTCTTCTACATAATTCTCCGAACTTGTTAGAATAAAGTCCCATAAACCATGAGATTCAACTATTTATTCTTCTTATTCATTAGAAAAACTAGATTCTTCCTCCTCTTCTTCATCATTATCAGACTCTGCATTTGATATCGCAATAGGTGGTGGAAATTGTGAAGGTTAATTTCTTTTAAAAGGCCTAAAATATTTTCTTGATGATTCAACAACTTGCTTCTTAATTTCAACCATCTCATTGGACATCGCCTTAAGCACTTGCTGTAATCCTTCCAAGTCAAAAGGGTCTTTAGAAACATTTTTATTGGACTCATATTTAAAGGTCACTTTATTGATTTGTTTTCTTTCTTCAATGACAATCTTCTTTTCCATAGTTAAAACTCTTTTTCCAATGGATAGAGATTCTTTCATGTTGTCTAAAAGTACCATTTTCTGGGCCCTATATACAAACATGGAAATATTTGAAGGAAGTGCACTGATATGCCATTCAATTTGAACATCTACACCAGCTCTGGAGGCAGCTGGGATTTTATTTAATAGTTTATTGAATCTTGAATTGATGTCTTTAATTTTCTCATTTGGGGTAGTTTTAAAATTTAATAAATCGTTAATCAAAGTAGAAATTGTCTGATCATCCCCAAAAAAATTAAAGAGATTTTCCTCAAATGTATCCCATTTTGTGATTTATCCAATGGGAAAACAAAGGTACTAGGACCCTGCATATCCTTGAAATGTGTAAGGGAAAATTCTACAAACTACATCTTCCTCTGAAAATCCATTAAGATTGTTTGCAAGAATAAAATTGTGAAGGTGTTCCTCTATAGGTAAACCATGATTTTGAGTTATATTTAGGCAACCATATTTCAGGATTCTTAGGAAGAGGATAATAAGGTGGTGTCATTGCAACTGCTCCTGGGTTATTCCACAACCTGTTATCAATTTTGTGATTCACTTAGGTCCAAAAGAAGTTATACTTGATAAATAGGTTGTAGAAACATTGACAGTTGAATAATTTTCCCATGTAGTACTATTGTTTATAATAGTACTAGTTTTATTTGAAAGAGGAATGTGAGTGGGATAAGGGGATAAAGCATGATATGAAGAAGAAAAATGGGAATGAGAAAAAGTGGGGTTGACAAAAGGAGTATGAGGTGGAGAAGATGATATAATCCCACTAGCTGAAGACTTAATTTATGAAGTATTTCTCTTTCTCCTATGACTGGGAAATATACATTCAAAAGGCTTGAATCCAAGATTTTCACTCTAATATCTAGTTATAACTCAGGAAGATTGAAGGGATGAAGTAACCCTTCCTTCAAATAAATCATGATGAGCAGCTTGTTCTTCAAATATGGAAATTCCTTCCAATTTATGAATTAAATTTTGAAACTCGGGAGATTCGGTAGGTGGTTCTGTCTGATTATAGGTTTGTAATTTGTTTTGGAAGTGAGATAGAAGATTGAGTGGTTGGTCAAAAACTTCAAATCTAGAATTAGAATATTTAGAGTGAGATCTTGAAGTTGGTGGGTATTTTGAGGGAGAATGAATCTTAGGATGACCTTTAGTTTTAGGAGAAGACTTTGTTTCCAAATTTTGGACACCTAAACCTCTAAGGGTTGGTGTGGAAGTTGAATAGTCAAAGGGAGTCCAATGGACCACTTGGAATATGAAATCAAGGGTCACTAGACTTGTATAAATGTGCATCATTGTGAATAGTAATGTACTTCAATTCTTATCTTAATTTGATGTCCATTATTTCTTTGTATGTTTAACATGGTATCAGAGCGGATGATCTCCTACCCTCCTCAAGTGTGAGCCACCTATTTTTGTGGCCTTTGTAAACTTGTGTTCTTCTCCTTTTTGGTTATTTGACTTTCTGAGCATTTGTAAGAGCAAAGACCGGCCATCTGGCAATTTTTCACCTGTCAGACCTCTCATCTTTAGCTCCTGGCTCCCCTCGGCATTTTTTGTGCCATTTTTTTTTTTTCATGCACCCGTGCTACATTATGTTCTAAAAATTAATTCAAAACAAACCCCCTGTAGCACGATTTTATCTCTCTCAATGAGTCGAGTCAATCCCTTTATTTGTTGGGAAAGAAACCACTATAGGAACAATCTTCTAGTGGAACAAAGATACTGAATATTTCGTCTTCGTTGAAAGTCGTGAATGTCAAATGGAGCATGATTTGAGTTAAGTGTTAAATATCAAATCCTACCTATGATGAAAGTCATTCATGTGGACGATTCTATGTAATAGTGAATCTTTTTACTTCTGGAATGTCATGAATAATCACTCTCTTTGAAATATGTGTGTGTCATGATGCATCCCATAAGAGAGTAAAACTCACTCCATTGTAGGAGGTTAGAGACTACAATTATCCTCCACAGTATAAATCTAAAAAAAGTCGAGTGTTGAGTGCATTGATTCTCTTCGAAATATCGGTGGTGCATTAACTATATGGGATAATGGTGTGCGAGAACTTAACACTCTTATTACAAAAAACACTCTTCGTGTAAATTATTGTCAGCATGTTGAGAGAGAATCAATTGTATGCTAATCTCAAAAAATGCTATTTATTTCGGACAAAGATACATTAATTGGGACATGTGGTTTCCAAGTAAGGCATAGTAGTGGATCCATAAAAAGTGAGAGTTATCATGGGGTGGGAAACTCCTAGGAATGTGGATGAGGTAAGTTCCTTCATGGGGTTATAATGTTATTACTAGAGGTTCATCAAGAAATTCTCACAGATTTCTTATCCTATTACATCATTTCAAAGGAAAGGTAAGAAGTTTGAATGTATATAGGAATGTCAAGCTAGTTTTGAGAAGTTAAGGCAGTTGTTGAAACATGATCCAGTGTTAAAGATCAAAAATTTGGACAAAGATTTTGTGGTATGTGACGATGCTTGCAAGAGAGGGCTTGGTGGAGTCCTTATGCAGGAAGGAAAGGTTGTATGTTATGAGTCATGGAAACTAAATGAGCACGAGTATAACTATACAACACATGATCTTGAGTTGGCAGCGATCATTCATGCATTGAAGATGTGGAGGAACTATCTTCTGGGAAGATGATTTGTATTGATGAGTGATCACAGTGGATTGCGGTATCTATTTGACCAATCGAATCTAAACGTCAAGAAATTAAGATGGTTGGCCATGATCAATGAGTTCGAATTTAAGATTAGGTATATTAAAGGTAAAGAGAACAGAGTTGCAGATGCTCGTAGCAGGAGGATATAGGTGAATGATATATCATTTATGAGTTACTATGGGACAAATATAGTACAGGATAGGATCTTGTAGGTAGGTCAACAAGATGTCGGGTATATGGATCTCAAGCACATATTGCAGCAGAGTACAGGTACGGGTACAGGTACAGGTGCAGGAGCACAGGAGGTGGACTATTGTGTCATAGCAGATGGCTTGATTAGGTTTAGATAAAATATATATGTGTCAGACAAAAGTGAGCTCAAGAAGGTGAAACCATATTCAATTCACCCAGGTTATCAGAAGACGTTGACAACAGTAAAGAAGTTTTACTATTGGATGAATTTAAAGAGAGACGTAGTAGAGTTTGTGGTTAGGTGTTTGGATTGTCAATAGGTAAAAGTAGAGTGTAAGCATCCAGGTGGACTACTGCAGTCGATTATGATTCCAGAGTGGAAATGGGAGGTCATTTCCATGGACTTTATCACAGGTTTACCAAGGACATCTAGACAACATGATTCCATCATGGTTGTGGTGGACAAGTTGATGAAGGTAGCACACTTCATTCTAGTGAAGTATACATACTCAACGAATGATGTAGAATAGGTATTTATCAAGGTTGTGGTCAGATTACATGGTGATTTGCAAAAGATTGCATTATACAGGGATGCAAAGTTCACTTCCAAGTATTGGAACAGGTTTTTTACAGGTTTGGGCACAGATTTGGCCTTCAGTACAACTTATCATCCGCAAACAGATGGATAGACAGAGAGAGTCAACAGGATATTAGAGGATATGTTGAGGATGTATGTGATGCATCAACAGAAAAAGTGGGAAGAGTATCTTCCAATGGTAAAGTTTTCTTACAACAATGGGTATCATGAATCTTTGAGGATGAGTCTGTTTGAGGCATTGTATGGGCGGAGTTGCCATACTCCCATTAGTTAGAGTGATTTAGTGAACAAGGTGTTGATTGGACTAGATATGTTAGCAGAGATGGAATAGGAAATGCAAGTAATCAATAAGACTCTGAAAGCAACACAGGATATGCAGAAGAGCTATATAGATTGTAACAAGTTGTTTAAGTAGTTTCAGGTTGGGGAACATGTGTGCTTGCACATCAAGCCCAAGAAGAACTCCTTGCGGATTGAATCATGTGTCAAGATGGCACCTTGGTTTTGTGGACCTTTCAGGATTCTTGGGAGGATTGGGCCAGTAGCCTATCAACTTACACTACCTCCGACAGTGAAATTACATGATGTTTTACATGTGTCATTTCTTAAGAAGTATTTTAAATATGTTGATCATGTGATTGACTGGTTCTATGAGTGTCTTTCTTGAGCGAATGTTTTGGCATGCGTTTTGGTATATGTTTTGGTATATGTGGGTATTATGTTTGGTATATGTACATATGGATATGGATGTAAATACCGCCATGAGCTATGTTCTTAATATCCAATAAGCGGTATGGGCATCATGTCATTGTGATGTTATATTTGTCATGTTTCCGTGTTGGTTTGCTTCTCAACGGGTTGATCACTGTAAATATAGCATCGAGCTAAGCTATAAAGCTACATGAGAAGTATGGTTTGCTTATACTATTTTTATTGGTTATAGATCTTTTTGAACACCGAGGACGGTTTTCCCCCAAGGGGGAGGGTTATGTAACACCCCTCGTGAAAATTCCTTGTAATAAAAGTTAATAAAGGAAAAATAATAACCAAGGTCATGGGACACGTATTCCAAGATGAATGTTAGGAAAAAAAATCCTAGTTGGGGTGTTCATATGGTTTATTATGGCTATGTAAATTGGCAAAGGCAATGGCTAAGGATTTGGAAAGGAAAAGTGGCATTTATTTATATTTAATTATGAAAATAATGGAAATAGGAGAAAAGGGAGGTTAAAGGTCAAAGGTTGCATGTGAGGAGGAAAACAATGGAAAATGAAGAAATTAGAGACCTCATTAATAAAAAGGCTTCTGAGGATTAGTTGGTAACGTGTTGTCAGTTCAATTTTGGAGCTCTCATTCTATTCTCTCTCTCTCTCTCTCTCTCTCATACTCTTGGACAATTTTAGTGTCTTGGATCACTCTTGGAGAGTGTGGCATACTTGGAGTTTTGGAGAAAGAACGAAAATGAAGAGCACAAAAGCACAAGAGGACATTAGGATCAGTAGCTACAATGGGTTTTTTTTGTAGGTATCGAGTTGCATGTATGTTTTCCTCACTAGTTTTAGCATGCATGGCATATGCATGCGGCTTCTTGGTCATGATATATCATTGACATGGAGAATTTCCTGGATTGATAGTGGATTAGATTAGCCTTACATCTGGATAGCCATGGTGTTGTGGGTTCATTTCATTGCTTGTTTTTATGGTTGGTTATCGTGTGCCTTTGGTTGTGGGTTGAGTTATTAGTTACAAGAAGCCTTGGTTGGAAAAACACTCTAGAAGCCTTGTAACAACTTGGGCGAGTTACTAGTCCTAGAATTCTTGGTTGTACAAACGCTCTAGAATATGTTGGTGAGATGATTTATTAGTCCCGAAACCCATAGTTGGACAAACACTCTAGAATCCTGACGACAACTGTGGGTTGAGTTACTAGTCCTAGAAGCCCTAGTTGGAACAAATGCTCTGGATCCCTAGACAGCTTGGGTAGAGACCAATATAGTGATGGTTAGTGATGACTAACCGTGAGGTGAAATCACTGCAATCATCACTGATTGAGGGTTGAGGTGGTTTGGCCTCTGGAAGCCTTGGTTTGGTTTTGATTGATGATTTTTATGAGATCCTAAATTCATGCTTGGAATATGGAACGGGGGTAGCTGGCTTAAGAGAGATTTGGCTCAGATATGTCTATGGTCGGGTGGAACACGAAAGTCCCAGACTTGGTTGCATTTTTCTTATGACAATAAGAGCTCTTTTCCTATTGTATTGATTGGTAAATATGCTTGTGATTATGTGGCTTATATGCCTCTATGTGCTTGTCATTTTTATTGTTTATATCTTGGTTATGAATTTGTTTTATGACAGTGATGATGTATGGCTCTCATCATGTTTTGATTTGTAAATGAATGAAAAATGTATCTATGACTAAATAGATGATGATACAGTTAATGTGATTAGACAAAAATGCTTCTTAGAGATTCTCAGATAAGTATGAGACCCTTATGCTTAGATATGTTATTTAAACTTGTAGATTAAACATTTGGGACATGTTTGATGAAATGCTTGTCATGGAAAGTAGGGGTCCATTCAAGTCCTTGTTCAAGTGTTTGATTTTACATCGGTATTCCATTACTATCTTTCAATTCTAAAAGTGTCGTGGAATTCTGGGCAGTGACCTGGGATATGGAATTTAAAAAGTGGCACAGAAATAAAGGTTTTAGGCTCAGAATTACTAGGAAAAGTCTCAATTCGCATGTATACCCATGTCGTGCATGTGAATGGAGGTTTGAAAACGCACCCTTTCCCATGTCAAAGGATCGATTGGGGGATTGATGCATGAAACGGTTAGTATGAAGCAACGACTAGCCTCCTGGAATGTAGGGATGGCACATGGGTGTCATGTATCATGTGCAAAGGGTCTATGTTGTGTTGTGGTGTTGGTTCCACTTCCTTAAGGTGACATATGAGGTTGAATCATATCATAGTAACTCTTCGTCACATGTTTACCCTGGTTGGTCAGTTACTTGCATAGATGTGGGAGGAGGTTGTTACATTTTTCCTCACTTACTTGCAGATTGAAGGTAGACTTTTGGAGGTCCAAAAGTTCCTAGTGGAGAGGTATGATTCGGAGATAAAAAATAGACTAAAAAATTAAAGTGTTTGAAATATCTTGAAACTGACATAAAGTCAAAGTGTTCATCATCCTAATTCCAATTTCGCTTGAATCACCGCAAGCTTACATCATATGAAGAAGTTATGACGTTTTGAATTTTTTAACCAACAACTAAAAATTCAACAACAAGGTTGATTGGGCTGCTTACTCAGTGTTTAACCTTTTTTAGCTTAAGAGGAAACCTAGATAGGGGTTTTTGAGTGTCCTAAACTCAATGGTAGCCTCAAATTTCTGATTTGAGAAATTTATGATGGAATTTTTGCAGATTCAAGTCCCTTAGTGTTAGAGGCAAAGACAATTTTGAAGCAGTATGGAGACATATTTGAGCATTGAGAGAGCCTAGTTAGAGGTTTTTCAACCTTCCAGTTTTATCTGTAGAAACTATTACTTCAGTGGAGTATCTCTTTTTAGTATTTTCTCAATGTGCTTACGAGAGAATCCATTTTTAGCTCTTAATTATGAAGTATTTTCATGTTTATGTTTTTTATCTGAGGTGGAGTACAAGGACCTATTGAGAGAAACTCTTTTTTATGTTGACATATTCATGAATTGTTGTATAGAGCCATCTTTTTAAGTCAGAATTATTTGCAGAATAATGTTTCTTTGTAGGAGAAATAAGCCAATCTAAGTCAAAATTGTGTAATGTATTTGTTTGCTGTTTAAATCAATATAGTACGCCTAACCATTGGAGCGGCTCCTAGAGACACAGACTAGAAGGCGTGAACTCTATTATCAATTGTTGGTTTCTTCTCTTCATGTTTATCATCTTGAGTTGTATATGAATTTGTTTCTCTTTTAAGTTCACGTGAAAAATAAACTCATCATCTTTGAAGAGGTTATGATTTAACTCATTTTTTCCTTTAAAGAGCCATTTTGTTTAACTTGCAAAGTGTCAGAGGACTATCAAATTTTTCCTCCAATTTCAAATCATTTAAGAGGGAGATATTTCCATCCTTTCACGTACCCATGTTTTTTACATTGATCAAGTCTACATCCATCAACACCAATGAAAAACTCACAAAAACATGTCATTTTTCTTGTCTCAATGGAAAATATTTCCCTTGTTTCTTTGCTTTGCACTGAGTGTAATCCCCTTGTTCCTTCTATAGTATTACAATACCAAGGAATAAATTTATTCACATCGCCAAGTTCAAAATTCTAGAAGAACCTACACATAGGGCTAATATATATGTGACCTTCATGTCCTAAATGGGATCTACACTACTTGACCACCTCTAGTGATGATTTGAGTCAATGTGCATCATGACTCATTTGGTACCTACTAAGTCCTTGCTTCACACAAGCACTTGTAGCATCATTCTCACCCTTTCCATGTCTTGTTTCAAAATAGCTCCAAGTATATTGAATTTTTGTCTTCTTGTGAATCTGGTGTAACCTTATGACCATATCCAATGCTTTCTGAATGATATGTCATTTTTTTAATGATTCATAAATTAGGTTAAAGAAATGTTGAACGAACAATGTGCCATACTCATGATCATTGTTGATCTAAATTTAATACTCCTTAATCACATCATGTGACTCGATAGTGTTATCCCTACCATTAACATTCAATTATGCATGTTTGTACATAACATGTACGGATATGGATACTTTTTCTGAGTGATAGTACTCACTCTAGATCTCTATATTAGAAGAAAATGTGTAGTTATCATTAACGTCTACCACTGATAATATTGTGATTCGCTAGAATACTTCACGAGAATGCTTAAATTCAGAATCTTTCCACCTAGACATGTGCGAGTGTTTGATATATTTATAGATATGGTTCTAAAACACCCCCATGATTTGTGAAATATGAATCTCATCCTCAACATAGTTAATCTATTAGGTGTTATAGTTGAAAAATATGGTCGATTTTCTATGGAATACTCATATCACTTCCATGTGATAGTGACATATGACATCCTAGACTAGTTGGGATCTATAGGAAAGTTCTTATGGAAAAATTAAAATTCACCACATTCAGTGCATCTTCTCCCACCTATACATTTTTTCTTATAAAACAACTGTTCTACCTCCCTTCTACACAATATTGATGAAACAAAATTGCACACTATAGGAGGAGGAAGGTCATCACGGTAGTTCTTCTTGCAAAATTCCTAGAAAGTGTCATAATGAAGATAAAATTCAACATGCTATTGACAACAACATGTGATACGGATTTTATTAGGCCTAATAAAACATGGTTTCAATTTTTGAAACATCCTTATGGATATCTTCACATGGCGACTATTTTCCTGAAATTCCTCAAGTAATGCAACTTATGTCATTTCTACAACATGCATAGTGTGATCTATATACTTACCTTTTTTCATGTGATTTCGTACGACATGCTTTCTATTTGGAATATCACATGAATGGATCTCCCAAAACTCTACCACAAGTGATTTGATTCTTGTTATAAGCATGTCTTGGTAAGATTACCTAGCAATAAGATCCCAAGAAGAAAATTCATCATTTTCATTTACTCGAACCCTGAATTTGGCATGCTTGTGCAATGTTTTTCTCGAGACATGGAGAAATTTTGACATCGTTTCCAAATTTTATTGTCTTGATGTAATTGGTGCAACAATAGTAGTTGTAATTTCCCTACGAGCAACTCAAACATCAGGTTTTATTGATTTTCCAAACATAGATAATGTCTTTGATATTTTTTAGTTGAATTCATATGTGTCTTCATGCTTTTAACATCCTAAACACCCAACATCTTTGTGGCATGTTTTAGTTTCTTATATTTGATCAACCCATGTAGTATCTAAGATTTTTCAACAACTGAATGTTTCTCAAAATATTGTCGAATGATGTTATTGACATGCTCTCTAACAATGAAAGCATGGATAGGCTCCCCAATATCCTCTATTCTGCTTGCATCCAAATTTTCAGCAAACCTTCCACCCCTTTCCAACCCACTACAACTCCCTATTATCCTAACAACTTGAGATGGCACAACCCATTCATCAGGTGGTTGATCAGCTTGATAGGGAACATCTTATTCCTCTAGTGGTTAATTAGCTTGATAGGGAACATCTTGTTCCCCTAGTGAAAAATGATCATCTTGATATGGCACATATTGTTCCTTCAATGGTTGATCAACTCGATAGGGAACACCTTATTCCTCTAGTGGTTGATCAACTTGATAGGGCATATCTTGTTCCTTGTATGGCTGATCAATTTCCATCCCTACATAGTGTAATACAAAATATACTTGTAAGTCAAGTGAATCGCCATCATAAGACAAGTGAATAGTAGATCTTCACATGTTTATTTAAGAAATAACCATAGGTGGAAGGTCATGATATTATTGGCAGGGTATTCCCCCTATTTCCCTTTAAATTTAGGGATATATGATGGTAACTTGGTTGGCATGGGGGGGCATTGTTGATTACGAGAAATGGGATCATTTGTGAGTTTCGTCAAAGCTAGGAGATTTAAAGAAGTTGAAAGTTGGTATATTATTGGTGTTAGCCATGATGGAATGAGGGAATGAGTGAATCGCAGCTTCCGGTTTTCATTTTTTGACCTAGAACCCCTACCAAGTGTTGGGAGACAATAAGGAGGTTCATGATAATCTTCCACCTAAGCCTTACCCTCTTCGCGAGTTTCTTCTCATTATCAGACTTGTCACTGGATGATGTAGGATTTTAACCTCCCTAAAAGACAACTTCTATGTTTCAAGATGAAAAAAACCACAATAGATTAAGTGTTTCCTACCCCCATGGTCCTAACCTGAATTATAAATTATCTTGTGGCCCCTGTGGGGAAATTAATGTGTTCAAGTTAAGGTTTTTTTAGAGAGTCTTTGCTTCACTTAGGGTGTGCAAAAAATGTAAGCTCAAAGAAACTAAGTATAAATATTCCAAAAAAACCATTTATACCAAGTTTAAGTGAGATTAGTGTGTGGAGTGAAGGCATGTGCAAGTGAAGTTATGAACATACACAGTGTGAATTGCAATGATGTGAATATGTGATGATCCTTTACAATTCCTCTATTTACGCTATGTGGTGTTTTTTCCTTGCAAGACAATAAAAGATGTGTGAATAGTGGGCCACTTACTCTTTCTTAATTATTTTATGTGCTCGCATATAGGAAGATGGAAAAATTAGTGCTTTGAGAAATATTTCAGATACACTCCCCACAGGTTCACCACAAGGATGCAAGGGGGGAAGTTTCTATTTTATTTCTTTACTAACACCAACTCCTAGTCCCAAAATAAAATGAAATAATGGCTTTGGTTAGCAAACAAGTTAAAACAATGTGTGGACTTATGGCCACTTAATTTCATTCTAGTTAAGCTCAGTGTGGTTTGAATTGGAATGAGAAAAAAATTTAAAAAAGATATGTGGATTAGGACTATTTACTTTCCTCTTAGTTTTAAGCAATGTCTGTATGCAAAATTTCAAAGTAAAAGATAAGAAATTACTCTACTCGTAATGGTTAGTAGTGATGGTGTGTGCAAGGTGAATAGTACACATAAAAAGTGTTTGAATTGCAAGTGTGTAGATATGTGGTTCATGACCCTTTAATACAATTCCCCTAATTACACAATGTGATGTTTGTTCCTTGCAAAAGAAAATGTGTGTGGATAATAGGCCACTTTTTCAAATTATGTTATGTGAGCATATAGGGAGATGGAAAATTAGTGCTTTGGGAAACATTATATTGTCATTACCAACTAAATTGAATTATGCAACTTGATTTAATTAGATCTTCCAAAATAACCATTCAAATATATGTTTACTTACCTAAATTAATTTGCATTTTCTTAATATTTACTCAACCTATACATGTTAATACTTGGAACAAATCGAGTTACATGAAACCAATATAGATTAAGCATACGAAAAAATAAATTTCATCAAACCAAGCCATTAAAATAGCTATAATTTGTTGCTTATGCATAAATCATTATTTAACTTCAAGGGATGCCACAATTGAGAACACCCAATAGAGGAACCCCCATGTAAAGGATAAGAAATTTGCAAACTAGTTGAATGTAGCAATTTGTAAAATATTTGCACTTAAATTTATATTTTATGTTTTAAATACGGTCTTATGTTAACAATGAAAAAATAATTAATTTATATATAAATTTTAATGATATATTATAATTTAAGTGTTTAAAATTTTCATTTGAAATATGTATTATATTGTTATAATGTATGGTTATATATTTCTATAAAAGGTTAATAAAATACAATATTGATTTTTTTTAATTATTTATTTTAAATTTATTTTTATAAATTTTCCAATATTATAATTCAAAATTTCTAATATATTTAAACTTATCTATATAAAATTATTGTATTCAATCAATTATTTCAAGAAAATGTACCATACTACTAAAAAAAAGGAATTTTTTTATTCATTTAATAATGTAAAAAAGTAAGACACTCCATGTGATAGGTCACCCGTTTCAATCCCCCTCGTGGGTGTTGACTTAAAAAAAAAAATAGTAATGTAAAAAAATTAAAAATTAAAATTAAATTTATAAATATATATATATTTTAATATTTTGGATTTTTTAATATATCTAACTCTATATCTCCATTTACCAAGTGAAGCATTTGACCTTTTTCAAAATTAGTTCTTAGCAACAATTTTTCATTTCTTCAAGAGACTATATAAATCTTAAACTAAAAGTGATCTCTACAACAAGGATGGTATTATATTTTTGTTCATATATCTCATTCACCAAACATTTGAATTAAAATCCAATGCCAACAAGAAGGGATTGTGAGAAGAGAATGAAAGAGAAAATTGATTTAAAAAGAATA
Organism: Pinus albicaulis; assembly: GCA_034641835.2. Lineage (NCBI taxonomy): Eukaryota > Viridiplantae > Streptophyta > Pinopsida > Pinales > Pinaceae > Pinus > Pinus albicaulis. Next base: position 1,118,809,817 of record CM076570.1, on the reverse strand, counting down.
GGTATTAAGAATAAAATTTTAAAAATTGCAGAAAAAATTGTCAATATACCTATTTCCTAAGTAATATAGTCCCACAAGCAATAATCTATCTTCACTCTCCCCCCAACACATGTTTAATAAATGAAAAAAACTTAACTGTTTGGGCACAGGATTGAAGGGTGTGTGATAAAGGTGATCTATTGTTAGATATAACCCCAAAATTTTACTAGTGAATCTAGGTTTGAAGCTTTGTTTAATTTCACAAGAAGTCACATTTACCAAGTGAAGCATTTGACCTTTTTCAAAATTAGTTCTTCTTAGCAACATTTTTTTATTTGTTCAAAAAACTATATAAATCTCAAACTAAAAGTGATCCCTACTATAACAAGGATGGTGTGATATTTTTGTTCATTTATCTCATTTACCCAAAATTTCAATTAAAATATAATTCGAAGTAAAATGGATTGTGAGAAGATAATGAAATAGATTTAAGTGATTAACAAAGAATAGGTATCAATAGGTATTAGGAATAAAATTAGAAGAAGTAGAGAGTTTACTAAAGAATCCAAAGAGAGTGGCTCAAAAATGAGAAGAGGATGAAGATTTAGCAAAGTTGATGAAGAAGATAATGTATAATCATTTATAAGGTTGTTGAACTAAAGACTAATAGAAATTAAAGTTTAAATTCTTATATAGGAAGTATAAATACATATTTCAAAGGGAATTATTACTAACTTAATGATATGGAGAATCTTTTCAATTTGAGAGAATGGGAGATTCTTGAAAAAACAAGCTAGTGATTGCCAAATGGAAGGCCCAAGTTTATTTCATGAGAGAAAAAAAAATCTATATCTATAAATTTATACAAATTTAATTATATAAGATAAGTTTTTACTAAAAAAACATACAATACATAAATACACACTCCATGATACAAGAAGGAACTTATTCAACTAGTTTTTAAGTATGCTAATATTTGAAAACATACCATTCAATAGTTGGAAAAGTTTTTCTTCATTAGATCAAATTAGTTGGAAAATTTTTTCTTCTTTAGAATCGCAATATAATTTAACGTTTTAAAACATGTAACTAAAATTACCATAAAACAATAGTAAGAAGAAGTTTCTTAAATGAATAACTTATCATAACTACAAAGAATTTCACAGTTCCAAACAAAAAGTGGAAGAAATGTGGGATGAGAAGTATGAGAAGACCAATGAAATTGTTGACAAGGAAACAAAAAGAAATCAATAAATAGAGGTTTTAGTGGATTTATAGAACAAGGAAGATGCTTCAAGGTCTTATCAACACTTGATGTACATTTTTATCATTAGTGATAGAGACAAGCATAAATGATTTGAATGTTTTTTTTGGGAGAATGTACATGGAATTTTTGCACAACAATCAAGTAGGGAACAAGGAGAGATAAGAGGATTTAAAAAACTATATGTTTATACAAAGAACCTTTTTTATGCAAGTGCAAAGAAGGATATCCAATGTCTTTTATGTTTTCGATTATTTTCCTCAAATCTTAACAAAGTTTAAAATACGGTTCCTCTTTTTTTACTTTTGAACCATACTTTGCAATATATTTTGTGATAACATGTTGAGAAACAACTCGATGAATTTAAATGACATTAGAGTGCCACAATATAAGAAGATTAACATTGTAAACATTTTTATCATATCATCAATACGTGAATGCTAATTTATTTATTTTTCATTTACTATTTATGAGTTTAATATTGATTAATCACATAAGCTCTCCATGGAGCATTATAGTGATATGTAATAATATAATCTTTTTTGTGCAAGCACAAATCTACACTACACTTTGTATGTCCTTAAAAAATGTGATCTCTTTAAAAACAAATCATAACCTTCATGTGAGTATTGAAAGAAGAAAATTGTGAGGTTTTCAAAGGTAGGGATCATTATTTAGGATTCAAGGAACCATTAAATGTTATATATGATGATGCATGTCATGAAAATTTAATGTTGTTATATGTTTAAAAAATAATGTCTTCTCAACATGCACATTGGAAGGAGGGATACTCTTTCTCCTTCTAGATCTTGATACATTTTCTCTCTTTTAACTCCTACAAGGATATCAAGTATCAATAAAACTAATGTATATAGGTTTGAGAGCACCTAGGTGACAACCGTTTTTGCTAATCCCTCTTGTAAACAAATTTCCATGAATTGTAATTCATGTAAATAATTTATGGAAATGTAACAATTTTCTTTAGTTAAATCACATCCTTAGTTTTTGTGGGTTATATTAAACCATTAAAATTCAAAGGTGGTGCATAATTTACATGAATTCAAGTGTTTTCAAAACATTTCAATGAACCATTAATCGCACAAAGTGATTTGTCTTTAGTTGTTTTCATATCTCAATTTTTAACTACATGGTTGATGTAGGAGCATCCAACTGAAAGGCTACAACTGGAGTTGATTTCTTCTACTGGACAGAAGAAGAAGTTTTGAATTTTATTTTACTTTTTTTTTTTTAAGTTAATTTGGGCAAACACAACCATTGTAATTTGCAGATTAAAAGAATAGTTAGATTAGGATTAGTTAAGTGTTTACTTTTAATAAACTGTTTTGAAACTGAATGACAGTTTCTCAACCACATGGGGATTTTGGAAAGGAATAAAACCAAACCAAATCCACCATTGTGGTGGTCTACCATCTTGAGGAAGGAAAAGAATTAGAAGTATTTGTATTAACAATTTGTGTGTGTACGTGAATACAATGCATGTTCATATTCCTTTATCAAAGTTATTTTTTGTGTATGAGAGCTAATCTAAGTGATAAATTATGTTTTGAATCTTTTGGTAAATAGACGAAATTACAGAACCTTCAGATAGGACGGGACTGAGTTAAACTCAATAAAGACAGTGTACTCGAAACAGAAGTTACAGTCGAATTGAGCCAAGTAACTATCACACTTTTCAAGCATAATCATAAGTATACTTCCAAACAAATATTGATAAAAATTTATACATTATCTTTCCTTCTTAAAAGTCCGATATACAAACAAAATAAGTCATAGCATAGAAACATTATAATCTCAGTTAGAATAACATTTAAAAGAAACAAACCCTATAAGGGTTTTGAATATATATACACCAGACTAAGTAACAGTGAGGTTTTATAACCTGCTCACAAGGATTACAAGCTTACAAAGACCACGGCAAAGACACTACTGAAGGCATGACCTTGTCTTGAGACGCTACAAGTGAACTAAAGGAAAGAAAACTAACTGATAGCTGAATTATGATGAAACCTTCATGGATTTTCTCCATTCTTCACAGTTAAAGATAGTAAGTACATAGTGGAAGGGTCCTACCCTGCTAAAAATGACCAACGTTGAGAACAAGACAACGGCCTGAGACTTCTCCAAGTTCAAAACCTACAAAGCACAGAAAGAGACACAAATATTTCAGAAGCGGAAGTAGTGAATTGACATAGAAAAAAGAGAAAGAGAAAAGGGTGGAGAGACTCGTTGCCAGAAGCGTACTTGAGGTAGAAGAACCTTTGGCAGAAGGCCAATACAAGTGTGAATTCATTACAGTGAATTCGGGGAGTCATTACCTGTTGACATTGTCCTAGAGGGTTAGAAAGGACGAAAAATTAAACATAGAAGTGAAACCAAAACTTAAGTTTACATGTGCGAAGATTGTTGAATCATCCATGGAAATAACAAACCCCTGTTGGATACACAGAAACCATTCTCTAAAGTCACAGACATACCACCAATTTTGACGGACAAAATCAGAGGAATCACAAACAAAATAAAAAGAGAACTTTTGACGTTACCAAGAGAATCAAGACTTCTTCATGTAGATGGGCGATCCATAGGAGGAGAAACTAGTTTGCATACGCATAGTCAAACATTGATAGATTTTTAGGCGGCCATAGGGTCAAATCCCTTGCCCCATATTTTCCCTCTCAAGCCTTGTGACGAAAATTTAAAATGACATAATAAAACCCTAAAAAGTAAAGCAAATGCTTTTAAGCCTGGAAGCTTAGCCACGGTTTCGGACCCGAGGTCATGTACAAAGGGGTTAGCATAGTAAGTATGGTAAGTTAATTCATTCAATTTTTCAATTAATAACCAAGGTCTGTGTATCTAAAACATTAGCAAGTCTTTAATTTTTGTATTCAATTCTTCGTCCTCGAGATCCCCACTAATTGTGGTATTAGAGCAAGTTTCTCTTCTTCAATAAATATGGAGGTAGGAAGAAGAGGTCGAGGTAGACCTATAAGAGGAGTAGTAGATGAAGGAATACAAGAAGAGATCAGAAATTTGTCATCATGTTTGGCAGCAGTGGAAGCGAAAAGGCGCAGAGATCCTGAAGGTGGAGATGACAGTGAGGATGAAACATCGACAACGACAGATGGGTCGGAATAAGAGGGACCAGAGATCAAATTGTTGAAATCAATTTTGATGGCTAGCAGAAAACCAAGCCCAAAGCTTTCTAATTATGATGGCAGCTTGTCCACAGAAGTATTGTTGGACTGGATAAGAGAGTTGTAAAAATACTTTGAATATGAGGAAATCATTGAAGATAGAAAAATTAGGTTTGATGTTACCAAGTTGAAAGGACACACAACACTGTGGTGGGACAGTGTGTAGGCAGAAAGGAGGAGATTGGACAAACCATTGACCAAGAAATGGGATAGAATGATTGCAAAGATGAAAAGAAAAATTCTACCTAAATATTACCAAATTTCTCTTTACAGACAGGTGCAGAACCTGAGACAGAGGATGATGAATATAAAGGTGTATACCTAAGAGTTCTATAAGGTGAACCTGAGGGTTGGGTATGTTGAAAATATCCGTGAGAAGACAACAAGATTTGTGAATGGTCTACAGAAGGAGATTAGATGAGATCAATATTATTTCCCCTAAAACTATAGAGAGGCATATCAAAGTGCTTTGAAAGCAGAAGAGAAGATTACCAAGAAGCAGAATGCAAAGAGAGGATGTGGTTCCGGTAGAGAAAGAGGATAGTACTTTGGCAGAGGTAGAATTTCCAATAGTAATGAAGAGGGCAGCAGTTCGAAGAATTCAGGACAGACTGAGAAGGAAGGTAACACCAGAGGTGGAAGGCCATACCAGCGTGGAAGGGGTAATGGCAGGGGCAGAAGAAATGCCTACCAATGTTACGAGTGTCACAAATGGGGGCACAGGTCTTTTGAATGTCCTGAAAATGAGCAAGATGGATAGAGGAGAGCGTATGTTGCTCAACCTGATGTAGCAGAGGCACCGCCACAAGAGGTGGAGAATGTGCCTGAAACAAGAGAGGCCTTGGTGTTGAACAAGGTTTTACTAAAACCATCTAAGGAGGTGGTTGACCTAACATAGAGGAAAGCATTGTTTCAAACTGTGTGCAAGTCACATGGAAAATTATGCAAATTAATTATAGATAGTGGGAGCACTGATAACCTGGTAGCCACTAAGATGGTGGAAAAATTGGGTATGAAGAAGTTGAAGCACGCGACTCCATATAATGTGTCTTGGTTGCAGAAAGGACACCAACTATTGGTTGATGAGCAGTGCGAGGTGGAGTTTCACATTGGCAAGTATAAGGACAAGGTGACTTGCGATATTATGCCTATGGACGTGTGCCATATTTTGCTGGGCAGACCATGGAAATATGACAAAAAGGTTGTTCATGATGGGGAAAAGAATTGTTACATATTTGTTAAGGATGGGATAAAGCATACATTAGTTCCCATGAAAGAAGAAGATACTGCATAAACTAGTGGGACTAAAACACTGATGATAGGCAGAAAGGAGTTTTTGCGACATATTAAGGAGAATGAGGTAAATTATGCAGTTGGGCGGAGGCCGAGAGTAGTATTGATGCATACAGAACTGAGTTTCCTGTGGAAATATAGGACATGCTACAAGAGTTTAGTGATATTGTGTTAGATGATCTACCAGATAAATTACCACCAAAGCGAAGCATTGGCCACCATATTGATTTTATTTCAGGAGCTAGTTTGCCAAACAATGTTGCTTATTGGATGAGTTCGAAAGACAATGAGGAGATCAGGAAGCAAGTATAAGAATTGTTGGATAAAGGGCTGATTTGGGAGGGTTTGAGTCCTTGTGTTGTTCCGACCGTTTTAGCTCCCAAAAAAGGAGGTGAATGGCGGATGTGCACTGACTCCCGTGCGATAAACAAGATCACTATCAGGTACAGGTTTCCTTTACCTCGGATGGATGATATGATGGATTGTCTGAGTGGAGCAGCGTACTTTTCTAAGATAGATTTGAAAAGAGGCTATCACCATATCAGGATTAGAGAAGGTGACGAATGGAAGACAACCTTGAAGACCAATGAGGGCTTGTATGAATGGTTGGTCATGCCATTTGGACTAGGAAATGCTCCCAACACATTCATTCATTTGATGAATGAGATGTTGAAAGAATTCATTGGAAAGTTTGTGATCATATATCTGGATGATATACTTATTTTCAGCAAGACAAAGGAAGAACATTTTTGGCATGTCAGGTATGTGCTGGAAAAATTGCAGCAAAATAAATTGTTGATCAATTTGAAAAAAATATTCATTTTTCAAGAAATAATTTATTTATTTAGGCTTTGTAATTTCTGAAAATGAGTTGAAGATGGACCCAGATAAGGTTGCAGCCATAGTTAGTTGGCCATCTCCCAAAATTTTGTTTGAAGTAAGAAGTTTTCATGGACTGGAAAGTTTCTATTGGAAGTTTATTAAGAACTTCAGTGGTATTTGTGCACCTATGGTGGATACCATTAAGAAGGAAAATCAGCCTTTTCGTTGGACAGAATCCGTTGAGAGAATTTTTCAACTGTTAAAAAAGAAAATCACTGAAAAACTAGTTCTAAGATTACCAGAATTTAACAAACTTTTTCAAGTTCGTTGTGATGCCAGGGGAACAACCATTGGTGCAGTACTCAGCCAAGAAGATAAGCCAGTAGCATACTTCAGTGAGAAGTTAAATGAGAGCAGGCAGAACTATACATCTTACGACAAAGAGTTTTATGCAGTCGTCCAAGCATTGAAGCATTGGAGACATTATTTGTTGGCTGATGAATGTGTCTTGTTTTCAGACAATTTTGTGTTACAATACATTATGCAGCATTACAATCTAAATCATAAACATGCGAAATGGGTGGAGTACTTGCAGAGATTTACATTCATTTTGAATCACATCAATGGTCAGGTCAATAAGGTGGCAGATGCATTAAGCAATAGAAGTTTGATATTACAAGAAAGTGCAGTACAAGTGTTGGGATTCAAGCATCTCAAAGACTTGTATGAGATGGATGTAGATTTTAGGGAATCTTATGAAGCTTGCCAAAATCCACTGTTGAGATTCAATAGTCCATGGTTGGACTATAACATGCAGGAGGGGTTGTTTTTCAAAGGAGGACAGTTGTGTATTTCGGAATGTTCTATGCGAGAGAACTTAATCGAGGAAAATCACAGTGGAGGTTTGGCTGGATATTTTGGCATAGATAAGACTTTAGATCAGTTGAGCCACTTTTACTATTGACCAAGGATACGAAGAGATGTGTAGAGATTTGTGATCGGGTGTAAATTTTGTCAGCATGCAAAGGGATGCAACCAAAATGTAGGGTTGTATACACCCTTACCCATTCCGAACAGACCATGGGACTCAGTCAGCTTGGACTTTGTCTTAGGTCTGTCGAAGCACAATGGGGATTCGATTCCATCATGGTGGTGGTGGATCGTTTCACCAAAATGGCACATTTCATTCCATGTAGAAAGCCAAGTGATGCCACACATGTAACATAGTTGTTCTTTTTCAGAGATAGTCAGATTACAAGGCTTGCCGAAATTCATCATCTTGGACAGGGATGTAAAGTTCACAGGCCATTTCTGGCGAACATTGTGGAAGAATTTAGACACCAAACTAAATTTCAATTCGGATTATCACCCATAGTCAGATGGGAAAACTGAAGTTGTGAACAGGAGTCCGGGAAATCTACTAAGGAGTCTGGTTAGTGAAAATTCTAGACAGTGGGTTTGAGTGCTTGCACAAGAGGAGTTTTCCTACAATGACTAGCCCAACAGAAATACGGGTAGAAGTCCTATCCAAATCCTATATGGAATCCACCCACGTGGAGTATTTGAGTTGCGGGATTTGGGTCATTTGGAGAGCAGGAGTGTTGATGGCGAATATTTTTTGAAAGCAATCAATGATCTACATGAACAGGTAAAATTGAAGCTACAGGACAGCAGCCAAAGATATAAATAGAGAGCATATTTGAAAAGGCGAGAGGTACAGTTTTAAGTAGGATACTTGGTACTGACACACTTGCGCAAGGAGAGGTTTCCTAAAGGAAAATACAACAAATTGAAGATGAAAAATATCGGGCCTTGTAGAATCCTTTGGAAGTTTTTTGCAAACACTTACGAGTTGCAGTTACCTCCGGGTGTAGGAATCTCGCCCATTTTTAATGTGGAAGATCTATACCCATACATTGTTGTTGATGAGGAAGATAGTTTCGAGAAACGAACACAGGACACCCAAGATGAGGAGATACCATGTATTAAACAGATGCCTCTTGCACAACCTTTGGAAATTGAACAGATTTTAGACACACATGTAACCAGGAAGACATGAGGAAAAGAATATTTACAGTATCTAGTCAAATGGAAGGGTTGTCCTATGGATTATTGTTCTTGGTTGGATGCTACCCAAATTCAAAGCACTGGGTACTCTATTGAAGATCTCATGGACAAGAGCCAAGAGTTTAATTTATCTGGGAGCCTAATGCAGGAGCATCCAACTGAAAGGCTACAACTGGAGTTGATTTCTTCTGTTGGACAGAAGAAGAAGTTTGTAATTTTATTTTACTTTGTTTTAAGTTAATTTGGGCTAACAAAACCATTGTAATTTGCAGATTAAAAGAATAGTTAGATTAGGATTAGTTAAGTGTGTAGTTTTAATAAACTGTTCTGAAACTGAATGACATTTTCTCAACCATATGGGGATTTTGGAAAGGCATAAAACCAAAACAAATCCACCATTGTGGTGGTCTGCCATCTTGAGGAAGAAAAAAAATTAAAAGAAGTTGTATTAAAAATTTGTGTGTGTACGTGAATACAATGCATGTTAAAATTCCTTTATAAAAGTGACTTTCTGTGTATGAGAGCTAATCTGAGTGATAAATGATGTTGTGAATCTTTTGGTAAATAGACGAAATTACAGAAGCTTCAGATAGGATGAGACTGAGTTAAAATCAATAAAGACAGTGTACTCAAAACAGAAGTTACAGTCGAATTGAGCTAAGCAACTATCACACCTTTCAAGCATAATCACAAGTATACTTTCAAACAAATATTGATAAAAATTTCTACATTATCTTTCCTTCTTAAAGTCTGATATACAAACAGACTAAACCGTAGCAGAGAAAAATTATAATCTCAGTTAGAATGACATTTAAAAGAAACAAACCCTGTAAGGGTTTTGAATATACATATACCGTACTGAGTAATAGTGAGGGTTTATACCCTACTTGCAAGGATTACAATCTTGCAATGACCACGAGAAAGACACGAGTGAAGGCCTGAGGCTATCTCGAGATGCTACAAGCGAACTAAAGTAAAGAAAAATAACTGATAGCTAAATTATGATGAAACCCTCATGGGTTTTCTCCATTCTTCACAGTTAAAGACAGTAAGTACATAGTGGAAGGGTCCTACCCTGTTAAAAACAACCAACATTGAGAACAAAACGATGTCATGATACTTCTCCAAGTTCAAAACCTGCAAAACACAGAAAGAGACACAAAGATTTCAGAAGCGAAAGAAACGAATTGACACAGAAGACAGAGAAAAAGAAAAGGGTGGAGAGAATCATTTCCAGAAGCATACCTGAGGTAGAAGAACCTTCGACAGAAGGCCAATACAAGCGTGAATTCATTACAGTGAATTCGGGAAGTCATTACCTCTTGACATTGTCTTGGAGGGTTAGAAAGGACGAAAAATGAAACACAGAAATGAAACCATAACTTAAGCTTATATGTGCGAAGATTGTTGAGCCATCGATGGAAATAGAAAATCATTGTTGGATACACGGAAACCAATCTTAAAATTCACGAACAAACCACCAATTTCGACGGACAGAAACAGAGGAATCACAAACAAAATAAAAAGAGAACTTTTAGCATTACCAAGAGAATCAAGACTTCTTCGTGTAGATGGGTTCTCCATAGCAGGAGAAACCAGTTTGTGTATGCACAATTAAACATTGATAGAGTTGTAGGCGGCTATAGGGTCGAAGCCCTTGCCTCATATTTTCCCTCTCAAGCCTTGCGACGAAAATTTAAAATGACATAATAAAACCCTAAAAAGTAAAGTGAATTATTTTAAGCCTGGAAGCTTAGCCACGATTTCGGACTCGAGGTCATGTACAAAGGGGTTAGCATAGTAAGTATGGTAAGTTAAGTCATTCATTTTTTCAATTAATAACCAAGGTTCGTGTATCTAAAACATCAGCAAGTCTTTAATTTTTGTATTCAATACTTCGTCTTGGAGATCCCCACCAATGGTATTACTTCCAATGTTTATTTCATCTTAGTTCTATTGTTTCATTCTCCATTTGTTCTTGTTTTCAATCATATTTCCTAATGCATACAATATGGAGCAGGTAATATGAGAAGTGAGACAACTTGAATTACCTGTATATTCAGACTAAGTTGTAGCAGAGAAACATTATAATCTCGGTTAGAATAAAATTTAAAAGAAACAAACCTTGTAAGGGTTTTGAATATACATATACCGGACTGAGTAATAGTGAGGGTTTATACCCTGCTCACAATGATTACAATCTTGCAAAGACCACAACGAAGACACCAGTGAAGGTCTGAGCCTATCTCGAGATGCTACAAGTGAACTAAAGTAAAGAAAACTAACTGATAGTTGAATTATGGTGAAACCCTCATGGGTTTTCTCCATTCTTCACAGTTAAAGACAATCAGTACATAGTGGAAGGGTCCTACCCTGTTAAAAACAACCACCGTTGAGAACAAGACGACGTCCTGAGACTTCCCCAGGTTCAAAACCTGCAAAACACAGAAAGAGACACAAATATTTCGGAAGCGAAAGCAGCGAATTGACACAAAAGACAGAGAAAAATAAAATGGTGGAGAGAATCATTTCCAGAAGCATACCTGAGGTAGAAGAACCTTCGACAGAAGGCCAATACAAGAGTGAATTCATTACAGTGAATTCGGGAATTCATCACCTATTGACATTGTCCTGGAGGGTTAGAAAGGACGAAAAATGAAACACAGAAATGAAACCATAACTTAAGCTTACATGTGCAAAGATTGCTGAGCCATCCATGGAAATAGAAAACCACTGTTGGATACACAGAAACCAATCTTAAAAGTCACGGACAGACCACCAGTTTCGATGGACAGAAACAGAGGAATCACAGACAAAATAAAAAGAGAACTTTTAACATTACCAAGAGAATCAAGACTTCTTCATGTAGATGGGTTCTCCATAGCAGGAGAAACCAGTTTGCGTACGCACATTCAAACATTAATAGAGTTGCAGGCAGCCATAGGGTCAAAGCCCTTGCCCCATATTTTCCCTCTCAAGCCTTGCAACGAAAATTTAAAATGACATAATAAAACCCTAAAAAGTAAAGCGAATGCTTTTAAGCCTGGAAGCTTAGCCACGGTTTCAGACCCGAGGTCATGTACAAAGGGGTTAGCATAGTAAGTATGGTAAGTTAAGTCATTCATTTTTTCAATTAATAACCAAGGTTCGTGTATCTAAAACATCGGCAAGTCTTTAATTTTTGTATTCAATACTTCGTCTTGGAGATCCCCACCAATGGTATTACTTCCAATGTTTATTTTATCTTAGTTCTATTGTTTCATTCTCCATTTTTTCTTGTTTTCAATCATATTTCCTAATGCATACAATATGGAGCAGGTAATATGAGAAGTGAGACAACCTGAATTACCTGTATTTTCATGAATTTGTTGAATTGTGTTAGCTTGTTCTTCTCTCAATGTTTGTCATTTTTTCTCATCCTTTGTTTATCTTTTACTCGTACTTCTTTTGTGCTTGGTGCTTTCTCTCCATTTCGAGATTGAAATCTCCAATTTCCCATGTTTGTTTTGAATTTTTGTGTAATTTCCACGTTCTGGTATTTTTCTATGAACGAATGTTTTTGTTATTTTTACATGCATGCATATTCAAATTTGTATTGTTTTATTTTTTGCGGGGGTGGCAGCAGGAGCTTTATCAAGCTCCTAGTCTCTAGCATTTTATATCAATGCCATAAATAAAAGTCAGAGCGTGGTTGGTAAGGTGTTAATTTTTCAATGGCTCAATCAAGCTTCTATAGCTCAATCAAGGCGTTGGTTAACCACGTTAATGGCTCAATTAATGGTTTCTTTAACCCTCAATTGAGATATTTTAATTTATAACTCAAGCACTTGATCGAGCTATTGAGGCCCTAAAAATCATAGTTTTAACACCCCTTCTGCATATTTCTCTGCAACACTTTTTGTACCATGGTGGATTTAGGGTTGAATTTATCCTTAAGTGGCAGAGTTGATCATGTTGGATTCATGAAAGAATCCTCTATCCAATTGCATATGAGTTTGACAATTTCGAATTCACATTATATTTTTCATCTAATTTATTTTAAACGTAATGCTTGAAACTTTTTTTGAGAGTTTAAAAGGGGTTGAATAAAAAATCAATAACATAAAATATATACAACGAAAATTTTCAAAAAATACCATTATCTTTGTTTATGAGACCTATTCAAAGGGTACGCTTATTTTTTTAATTATTTAAATAGTTGAAAAACTATTATGTGAACACATGTGTTTGCAAAATGCAATTGAAATATTACTTCGCCAACTTCCAAAAATAATAAAGAATATAATTTTGTATAAAAAGTAATTTTTCAATATGCATAACCGAGATCACACACACACACACACACACACACACACACACATATATATTAAACGACACATTTTATACCAAGTTATGTTGTGTGAACACACACATACCTCTTAAGATGCACGGAAATTTGCAAGGACAAACATTTCATTTAATGGAAAATTTATAGATTATATGACACTAATTTTTTTGCAAAAAAACACTAGGAAAACAACATAATTCTTCACAAGTTTTCTTTTTACTTTGAATCAAAATTCACAACAATTATATGAATTTTGAAGGCTTCAATTCGATAAAAGAGTAAAATTTTGAATTTTCATTGCCACATTTGGCCCAAAAGTGTAACCCATCTTCATGCATTCACCCGTTTGTGCATCTAAATATGATGCAGCATAAAAAAAAAAAAAATGGCAACAATTTTATCTAGAAGTGAGATTCAATTCAAGTCAATAACGATAAATGGGCTAGCAATAACTTCTCATCGAAGAACCTTTTCAATACTTTCTAACTTATGCATGTTTACATTTTCTGCAGAGAATATCCTTTGGATAATACATTAGCTTTCAAGCTTCAAGATAGTAGTTATTTTGCACCCAACAAGTGATTGTATAAGTAACATAAGTGATTAATTATTCTGAGATGTAATATTAGGTTATTTTCTTATGCAAACACGCATGATTATCTTATTGAGTATTAAAGCATTTTATATTTTTCACTTGAACAATTTGATATTTATTTCTTGAAAGTGTTGATATTAGTAAAATTCCCATATGCACTGAGGATTCAAGCATCAAGATAGCAGTTACATTGCACCCAACAAGCGATTGTATAAGAGTAATTTAATTGTTCTCGGATAGAGTATTAAGTTATTTTCTTATGCAAACAAGCATGATTATAGTATTGAGTATTGAAACATTTTATGTTTTTCGCTTGAACATATTGAACAATTTTATATTTCTTTCTTGAAGGTGTTGATATTAGTAAAAGAGTTCCCATGTGCATTGGGGATTTAACATTAAATTATAGTATTTAAGAACATCATAGTGTTTTCTAACTAATATGTGTTTGTTCTCTAGACAAGTAAAAGATTTGGTTTGTGACTCTAGAATATTATTTTTGGAAGAACATTACAAAAAGTCTCTTCTTTGTACAATAAAAACTACAAATACTAGTAAGAAGGATCTTGAGACTATTGAAGTTAACATTGAGTTAAATTTAAAGATAATATGAAATCTTTATGTCATTATTTTTTTACTTTAATTTATCTATATTTAAACTAAGAGATAGGGTCAATGGAATATAAATTATCCTTGAAATCTTTATGTTTTTATTGTTTTTTACTTTAATTTATCTATATATATACTAAGAGATAGGGACCAACTACAATGTAGCATTGCTTGAGAACATGCTATTAAAATATTTTATTTACTAATATAAAATAAGCATAAAAGAACAAAGATAATAGATAATAAATACATTAAAAATTATTACATTCCTTTTCTAAATACAATTGTCTTAATGTTGCAAAATAAGGTATATTCAATTTTAATTCTTTATTGTTTTTACTTTAATTTAATTATATTTAAATTAAGTTGCAAGTAGTAGTTATTATGTACGACTTGATTTATTTACATTTTAATTTTAATTTTGTATAATATATTATATTAAACTAATTTCTAAATCAAATAAATATATATAAGAAAAATATGAAAATAATTATTTTAAATTGTTAAATTTATTAATATCAATTTCATTTAAGATTTTAAAAATATATTAAATGTTATTTTTTTAATTATAACCCAATTTTAAATATGTAAACATTTATATTAATGTAATAATACAACTTTTAAAAAGTTGATAAAAAAATATTAAACAAAAAAAATAAAAAATAAAACTTATCTGTTGCGTAATCCACTTAGGTGAACGGGCATGGTAATCATTTTAGAATCAAAGTGTCAAGGTGGTTGAAAACTAGAGTTATCTTCTCATGTTAAGATTAAGTTTACACAAGATTCCTTTTCATGCTCCCTTATCCCAATTTATGTTGGTCTTTAGTTTTGTTTTCCCTCGTAGCAATGAATATTTTAACTTTTCCGAAACTAAAGCTAAAAAAATTGTGATCATGTCCGCATCTATTTATGAAGTAATTTTCACTTTAAGAAATGCCTTTTTAAACAAAACACTAATTAGGCATGCCTTTGATAATCTTAGGTCAAATCCTAAAAAAACATAAAAAATGTAACTTAATACCAAAGAATATGAATGATTCTAGGAAGTCTAAACTCTTCCTCCTTGAGTAATGTCAAATAATTTTATTTATTTTTTATTTTTATTTTTTTTTAAATTAATTTATATGGTTTTAAAATATCATATTACATTATATCATAATGATATATTATTGATAAGTACAATATAACAAATTACATTTTTAGTATAAGAGTTTATGGTTTTAAAATATCATATCATTTATTAATGTAATATCATAATGATATATTATTGATAAGTACAATATAACAAATTACATTTTTAGTATAAGAGTTTATGGTTTTAAAATATCATATCATTTATTATTGATAAGTACAATATAACAAATTACATTTTTAGTTTAAGAGTTTAAGATTGATAATGATATATTTTATTTATTTTTGGATGTTAATCAATTTCATAGAATGATAAAAAAACAATTTTATGGGACATTGACATTATTTCTTTGAGATAATTCCATTGTCAAAAGCTTTGTCATATTTGTCATTTTTTATCACTATCTAAATAATCTCACTCGTGGGTTCATTTTTTCTCACTCATTATAGAAGCCACAATTATGGTTGTATCTCTTTCATTTTCATTTAAAGCATGAGTCTCCTCCGATAAGGGATGAGATGGTGCCTCCTATAGCTGAGCTAAGTCTGGAGGATTTGATTTGGCGATAGATGTCTTTTGTTGTTGAGAGTTGTCCTGGTTTTGTCCTGAAGTATACTTGGACCCTTTTTGCTCCCTTTGGATCTTATGCTCCAAGGCTCGTTTTCTTTGAATCCTGGGGGGAAAGGGTCCTAGCAAAAAGTGGCATAGTGGAATGAAATTTTTTCATAATCCAACGGTTGCGTAAAAACCTTACCCCTCCACTTGAGTAGGATTTTATCTGACAACCCTTTATTGAGGTCAAATGTGACACATGCAAATAAATGTGAGTTTTTTTTTTAAATCCTTTCATTGTCTATTTTGATGAAGCATCCTATTAAATTTCCCACATATTTTAAGATATCCAGATGTGTCAAATGATTGGGAAAGTTAGGAAGCCTTACCCACAATGGGGTTGCTAGAGACGTCATGGAAAGAGGATTAAAGTTAGGAAACCATGGTTGCATTGAGAGGCCATAACGACCCCAAAACCAAGGCCCCTAGTAAAAAATATTCTGTCAGTCTTTTAAATTTTTGAAGAACGCTACAAAGAATCTTTTTTAGCATAATAACAATGTTGTGTTTGAGACAAGTTAAATATTTTTTAGCATAATAACAACTTTGTGTTTTGAGACAAGTTATGGTGTACCAATTCCCATAGAGCAGATGCCAAGGGCCAAAATCAATTAAAATGGAAAATAATATTCTGTTGTTCATAATTTGTAGCCACAAAATTGGTTAAAACATTTTTTGCTTGAAAATATGGGGTATCCATTGCATGTTCCACAATGAATGTTGGCCTTGATAGATCTTTGGGATTTGAAGATGAATTCCCTAGCTTTAGGACTTCCTTAAAAGTCTTGCGTTGAGAGGAGGAAAGCGACCCCCATTGTTTGGCTCCACCTCTCAATTTGGCGATTAGAGAAATATAGGCATCCTTGGTTATACCATATTATTTGAAAGATTTTAGGTCCTAAAGATGCCTTCCGCCATATACAAATCAGAAACTACTAGAGGAGATTCGCAATCCATCCTAGCTTCTGGCGATGACTGAAGATCCAAGATCTGAGGCTTTGACCAACACGTAGAAGGAACTCCCTGAGAATGGTCATACCAAGATCAAAAAATTCACCAAATTTGGGATAAAACCTCATTTGAGCTGCAAGAACAATTCTGAAAAGAATAAGAACTCCTCTTATTGGCTAGATCTTGAAATTGGATGGATTTCTTCAGACCCTCTTGAGAAAGCAAACTAATGCCCATTAAAGGTGTAGATCCATCAACAGAGTAAAAAATGGCATTGAAATCAAATCCTCCAAGAACATTTCCTTTTCCATATACCTGCAAATCTCCAACAACCCCATTGATGAAGGTTGGAGCTAGGGTATTAGTGTGAGATTGAGGTGCCACGGTGTAGGCAGTAACTCCAAATCTAGCCTCAACATTGACAACTTTCTCTTATGATAAGCCGAAGGGAGCAAGATTCCCCTGTCTTTTAAACTCTAAACTCTGACAATATCTTCTTAGAGTTGCTTCAATATCCTTCTTCTTGCTATCTTGCACCATCATAACCATTATGGAGAGATTTTTCTTTTGAAAGACCAAAATTGTGACGATAGTTCTTAAACTTGATGAAAGAGTTTCGTTTACTAAACTTACGATCAATCAACCCACTATTGTTCCTAACCTTGTTATGCTATCTATTTACTACACTTTAATCATAATTTTCCATGTTAAACAAAAGAAACATAAACCATAAAACAATTCGTAAAAATTCACAAAATAAAACCAAGAATGTTAGTGGTAAGGACCCTATACATGAGAGTGAGAGATTGGAGTTGGATGGGCAAGGGTATTTAATCCCCTTTTCTACATGCATACGACTTAGTAAGTCACATGGGGAGGTCCCCAACCTTCAACGTTGGTAACAGTGATCCCCATAGAATTATAAGGGAGAATGAAGTATACGCTTGCGTCGGTTCCAATCGATTGTGGTCCCTACTTGAGGGCATTATGAAAGAACGTGAATAGGTTGAAAAGTGTGAGAAGCTTTAGAAAATAGAGTTTGAGTTTGAATGGGCAACGTGGGCATTTATAAAATGGAAATTCATTTTTTTAACAAAATTTCATATAACTCATGAGACAAGTGATGACGTTGGCCCGGAACCATTCTTGTTCCCCACGCCATACCGTTTTAATTAAATTACCAGTGAACCTTAGGACAACCTTCACATTTCCGTGTCGAGAAAACTTTGAAAAGTAAAATAAAGCACTATCCGGGCCCATTACACTTATAAAGCCTAGGGTGGCATGGCCCATTACACTTATAAAGCCTACGGTGGCATGGAATATTCATATGTTGATTTTGAAATAGTCAAATGATTTTCGAGTAGTCTTTAGTGCGATTTTTTGAAGGCTTTTAAGGTGACTTTTTACGGTGTAATTTCTCTAAATTCCGGCAGGAATTTATTGAAAAGAGAAGTTTGATTGCTAATTTTGCACAATCGAAATGCCATAGAAGTTTTGAGGGTGCTGAATCCATATATAGAGTCAAAAAAACTAGTTTGAATAACAAAAACCAAGATTTTACCTCAAAAATTTTCACTAGATTCCAGAACCTGAAACTTCCAAAACTCCAATAATTTTAGGTAGTGAATACCTAAAATCATTTGACTATTTCAAAGTCGACATATGAATATTCCATGCCACTCTTATATTTTCCACTACCTAAAATCACGATGCCACCCTAGGCTTTATAAGTGTAATGGGCCCGGATGGTGCTTTATTTTACTTTTCAAAGTTTTCTCGACACGGAAATGTAAAGGTTGTCATAAGGTTCACTATTAATTTAATTAAAACTGTATGGCGTGGGGAATAAGATGGCTGCGGGCCAACGTCATCACTTGGCTCATGAGTGTTATATATATATATATATATATATATATATAAAAAGAGATCGAGAATGAGGACTATAAACAGTTTTGTTGGGTTGTTTTTATAAATAATTTTATTAGCAATTATTATTAAAAATTGATAAGATAATTTTATTTTAGATTGTGAATAAAGTTTATTCACATTTTTAAATATTTGAAAAAAATACATAGAAATGTAGGCTTTATACTATCTTAATCATTTTAATTTATATATATAAAAAAAAAGAAATAAAAAATAATAAATTGGATAAATATAAATTACAAAACCATGGACTCTAACAAAATTATGAGCAAAAATTAATAGATTAAATAAATATAAATTACACATTAAATCTAACAACTAAAAATGAACGGTTTAGTAAACTATAGACTCAAGTGATATTTATATATAATATTTAATTTAATAGAACTTAAAAATCATAATTCAATAATATTTTGAAAATCAATTATGATTAATAAAAAAATAACTAATATTAATATAGGGTAGTTGAATTTGACTATCAAAATTTAACATAGTAATAAATTTATTATACAAATTATGTAGGCGGTCCACTAAGTTAGTTAATATAAAATATAACTATATATTAATGATTTAATAAATGCAAATATGTAAATGAAAGACCCATGAAACACTTTAAAAATAATTATAGTAAATAATATATATGAAAATGTTCATTTATAATTAAAACTAAAAAATTGTCAATAAATAAAAGTATTCGGTGATTTCTAGGGTGCAAAATCTATTTATACATTCAAAAGTATATTTTAAACAACAAGAAATCACAATCTTGTTAGAAATCTTATTGCCATATTCCAGCCAAAAAACTATTTCGTCTATTAGTTAGAATACACCAAATTAAGTTTAAGATAATAACTAATTTTTATTAATTAACTTATTTAAATTTCAACAATTAAAAATTAATAATTTAAACAAAAAATAAATGAATATTTATTATATTTTTTTCAAAAATTTCAACATAAATTACTATTAGTATTTTATAATTTATAGTAATTTATAAAAATAATATTTAACAAATAAAGCACTAATACTTTTAAATATATTTAGACATGAAATGAAAGCTCAAAATTATATTAATTTTAAACTCAATCTAGATTCATCTTAACTCTAGATTTATATTCATATAAACATTTTTTAATGTGAAAATATATTTGATCCTTGATAGATCATGAGTTAAGATCTAGACTAATATCATTTAAAGTATCTTTTTAAATGTACCCATCAATTTAATATTTTCAAAATTTGATGCATTTATATTATACAATTTAAATATTTGAAATATTTTAACAAAATTTAATATTATTCATCGCAATATCTAAAATTATAGAAAAAAAAATATATATATATATATATATATATATATATATATATATATATCCATGTATATTTTTTATATTAAAAAAAGAAATTTATTTATAATTTAAAATGTGTATTTTATATTTAACAATTTCTTATATAAAAAAATTTAGTGGAAATTTTTGAAAATCCAGGTTACAGTGTCAAGTTTAAGGATTTTAAGCAACTCACGGATTTTTGACAATGTTAAATCCATTTCCACCATCAAAAAAAGATTTAAACATTTCCAGATTCAGATTTCTTAAAGAATGATCTTTGAATCCCAAAAAATGATATCTAATATAATGCAGTAGGAAAACCCCTCAATACTTAAATACAAAGAGTGAAGGGAGCTCTACTTGAATGGTTCATGTGGCACAATACTTGTTAAGGTTTTGAAAATGGGGTGGCAAGATAAGTGGGCTCGATTGTGGGGAAAACTCCACAATTAAGGGCACTTGAGCTAGAGGCGATTTGGGATGGGTGACCTCCCAGGAAGTCCTGGTTACTGAGTGCAAGCCCCGGAAGTGATGATTGACGCTATGTGATTCATTTCACTAGTTTCAATCCCACTTCTTCACCCCTGTGAGCATCACCCGATGCAATGAGTGCTAAGTGGACTATTCAAAAATCATGAGAAACTAGTCAATTATGACTAAGTGGACTATTCAAAAATCATGAGAAACTAATCAGTTACGACTAAGTGGACTATTCAAAAATCATGAGAAATTACTCAGTTACAGCTATCTCTCATGGAAATGGTCATAGATCAATGACTTACTTAATGCATTTGAATACCAAAAAATGATATCTAATATGAATAGTTTTTAAGATAACAATAAAATATTAGTTTAGTAATATTATTTTTTAATATTATTAACAAATAAAATATTGTATTAATAATTTTTAAGATAAAAATATAAAAGTCAATTTATTATTGACTTTGTATTAACTATTTTTAATTATAAATATTTGTTTATTTGCTAATGTAAAATATTAGGTGATATTTTAATGATATATTATGATTTATTTTTTTTTTATTTTTTTTTAATTTATTGTGAAAAGAATTGAAGTTCTATTGTAGAATTAAAGTGAAAACCACCTCAAAAAAACCAAAAAAAATAGAAAAGTCAAAATTAAAATATAAGAAAAAACTTGTTATTAATGGAAAAAGCTAAAAACTATTTCAATTATTATTTTTTTACTTAAAGTTCTAATCTTTTCAAAGTTTGTTTAACAACATTACCTACATTAATATATATAATTATGTCGATAGGCATTTTATTGTGGGGCTATTGTTGGTGACATTGTTGAGATTCGTCGTCCTTAACAGGTGTCACGAATTTCAACAATGTCACTATCTTTTTGCATTCTATCGATTTGGGTGGTTGAGTGTCATGTACTTGGTACTCACCTCTGAGGATGTGTACTTGGTACTCACTGTGTAACTATCTTTTTCATTTTATCGATTTGGGTGGTTGAGTGTCATGTACTTGGTACTCACCTCCGAGGATGTGTACCTGGTACTCACCTCCAAGGATGTCACCATGGAGGGGCTTTGCATGAACTCCTACGGATTTAGGTTGTCCACAGGACCAAGGCTAACTGCACAAACAAAACTCCTTTGTTGATCTCCCGAGAGGTTAGGTGAAATCACCTTGAATCTGTTATTCTCACTGGGCACTTCATCCCCTTGGTGAACGTCGTTGTTTGATCATCACATCAACCAAATGGAAAATTCATACCATCTAATTAGTCGCACCCGTCTGTGACCAAAGTATACACAGTGAAGGAAAAATATTGATTTCTATAACACACCTCTAGTAGATAAAGAGTTGGCTTGTCTCCACTAGAACTCCATTTCTAGACTGCAAACACTACATCCTACATATAGCCGATGTAATTCGTTAATGTCAAGCATTTTTTTTAGATATATATGAAAACGATAGAAACAAAGAATGTGAGCATTAGACATGAGCTTGAAGCCACATAGTAAGCACACATACCCATGATTGTTCTAGGCTCTTGATAATGGCGATGTATATGTTATTTCTCTTTTCTAGCACAAAAGCCACTCTGGCCATGTGGGTTACTACACCATGAATGCCTCATCCATCCTTAGGTTCGTATGTGGTAAATGAAACACACATTTCGTTTTCCGTTTTGGATTTGATGTGCCTCGCTACAGGTGGAGAAAGAGGAGATTATTTTGTGGAAGGGTTGTTTTTTCTGTTCCCTCCCCTGGGATGATGAGACTGAGCCACTAGATCTGTGAATATATATATAGACATAGTCATGACAAGATGTGTTCTCCTATGTCATGCACTTAGATTGGATGATTGGTAAGTGTAAACAAAGGGAACTTGCATGTGTTTAAAGTATTTAAACAATGAGACACTAAAGCAACATTTTCATGCGCCTTTTCTTCTAATGTTTGAAAAACACAATTAAATAAACACATCCCAATTTGTGGACCCCTTGCACATGTATCTAAAAAATACTTTCGGCAAGCAATCTCTAATAATCGAAAAACCCATGACTAGCATATAACCCTCCACGGTGACATGCCAATCTCAATCCCAATGTAGTATGAGTATAGGAAGTCGAATGATGCAGTATAAGTATAGGAAGTTGAATGATGTAGAGGAAGGAGGAGTAGCTTCCAATTCCATATGCGTGGGTTGGGAATTCTGTGAGTCAATGCCTTGGACATTGTGCCTGGCCATTTCATCAGTCCATGTACCGAAAAAAATTTCTTACCCTACCGATAGTCCTTGAACAAACTCGATAACCTTCTAGCTCAATATTAGGACCAACTAGATTTGGTTGGTAAGATAAGGTAATAGCCATTTTAGCTCAAGATCAAGACCAATCACAAGCATAGTTCTGCTTTTGAGGAGAATAAATCAAAGTAAGGTCTCACCCCTTTTAGCTCAAGCTCGATAGATAAACACTTGCAGGAAAAAAACCAGACACAGAATTCACAATGTAGGACAGACATTCATAGTCCAACATACGCGGAAAAAAAGCCAACATATTCCTTCACACTTAAGATTTTTAAAAACCAGATGAAACCATATATGCTTACGTGGAAAAATTATATGTCATCGTACGAGATGAAACCCGATATGCCAGTGTATACCTTTCATATTGATTCCTTCTGAGAGCTGGCCATAAAAATCTAAAAGGAAAATAAAACTGGAAGAAATATCCAAAATATACATAATCCCAAAGTAGAAAAGAGAAATTATCTATACAAAAACCTAAAGCAGAATGAAAGGATTTATGATTGCTCTCTTAGCCAACGTAATAAAACCAAATTTCCAAAACCGAGACACCTGCATATTCCAAATCATGTGGGGATACCTTCAGCAACGTCGACCTTGAACACAGTGTATTATATTTTGTTCTTTGCGGAACATATACATATTAAATATATATTACCTGTTTTTTCATGTAAAACTCCTGTCGCCATTGCTTGTACATTCCTATATTCCTTCAGCAACATCGAACTTGAACACGGTGTAATATCTTTTTGATCCGAATGGAAAATGGCATCCACCTATGGTATTCATCCACCCATGTTATCCATCCACCCATGGAATTTACCCATGGTATTGTAAATGGAATCGACCCATGGTATTCATCCACCCATGGTATTCATTCACCCATGGTATTTACCCATGGTATTGTAAGTGAGATCCACCCATGGAATTTACCTGTGGTATTGTAACAAAAAAAGGCTATAAGTAACAAGTCGCAATTTGTAAAAGGACAAATTGTCCACCACAATGTAGCTTCTACAATTATTCTCTGTTTTAATAAAACAAGTTTCTTTGTGGTTTTATTTGCTTTGTGTTCTTTTTTTTCTGGCATTCTAATTTTGCAGATTTTGTTAGATCCATTTCAAATTTTTAGATTTTGGGGGCCTCCCCCCAAGATCTGGACCAGTGGTATCAAATTCAGGTTACGAATCCATGGGAATGAGGGTTTGAAGCATATTTCAGTTTCAATGTTTTGCAGCGATCTTCAACAAATTCCATGAATTTTTTCAGCGGCAAGTTTGTAGATGAGATCTGAAAATTTTGGTTAAACATTTACCAAAACAAAGACCATATCTAGATTCCTTGAGAAAAAATACTCAAATTCAAAAAAAAAAACGGCCGAATTGGAGTTCGAATGAGGGAGATATCACTGATTCAAAATCAGCAATGTTGCAGAGATTTTTTTGACGACAATTCATGGACGACGACTCTCTTGTCATTTTTTTGCATTTTCAGTGCAAAATTTCAGAGAAATGGTTATAGATCTGAGCTCCCCTTGAAAAATCACCCGATTTAAAAAATAAAAAATAAAAAATAAAAAAATAAAATAAAAAATAAAAAATAAAAAATAAAAATAAAAATAAAAATAAAAATAAAATAAAATAAAATAAAAAATAAAAAATAAAAAAATATAGTCAAATCGGAGTCCAGATGTGGGCGTTATCGTTGATTTAAAATCATACATTTTTTTTTCAGAAATTTTGTGACGGCGGGACAGTTCCAGCACGAATATGAGAGTCTAAAGTCTCCAAATAGCAATTTCAAGCACATGGAAAGATGCATAATGATTATTCTATTTCTAAAAACAAGTTTTGATAAATATTCTGAGTTATATTGACCGAGTTATGTCCATTTTAAATCTGGAGCAACATTCGGAGTGGGTTCCCTTTGGAGACATGCCCTCCCACCTCGATTTAGTAGGCACCTATTTTACATTCATCAGTTTCAGCATAGCAGCGTTCGGCTTGGGTTATTTGGAGATGTGCCATCCCACCCCCAGCTATGTAGGCACCTGCTACTTCATCAACAATCAACATCACGATTATGGGTCAACCGCACAAAATCCTTCTCATCAAAGTCCATTTGGCACACTGCACACTGTTATTAACATAGTTGGTCACAAGCATTACAAGGTATATCTATCCTCGGATCTTCGGTTTTCATGGTTTTGGGTCATCCAAAAACCCACACTTCATCGAAGTCTATTTGCTAGACCACACACTGTCAACATCACAGTTGGTCATAAGCATTACAGGGTATCTCTATCCTCGGATCTTCATTCATCACGGTTATGGGTTAACCACACAAAACCCCTCTCTTTAGTGGCTCTTTGTATTCAACAAAGGCTTCTCAGGAGGGAAATTCACTTAATGGGGACCATTGCTTCTTATGGAGGGAGGAATGATCCGAATGGAAAATGGCATCCACCCATGGTATTCATCCACCCATGTTATCCATCCACCCATGGTATTGTAAATGGCATCGACCCATGGTATTGTAAGTGGCATCCACCCATGGTATTCATTCACCCATGGTATTATAAGTGAGATCCACCTATGGTATTTACCCACACATGGAATTTACCTGTGGTATTGTAGCAAAAAAAGGCTATAAGTAACAAGTCACATTTTTTAAAAGGATAGATTCTCCACCACAATATAGATTCTACAATTATTCTCTGTTTTTTAATAAAAAAAGTAGTCTTTTTTTTTTTAAATCTGGAATTCTAATTTTGCAGATCTTGTTAGATCCATTTCATTTTTTTATATTTTGGGGGTCTTCCCCCAAGATCTAGATCAATTTTAATCTTTGTGGAACATATATACATTAAATATATATTACCTATTGTTGCATGCAAAACTCATGTTGACATTGCCTGTACAGTCCCACATTCGATCTCCTGGCCTTTGGTTAACATAAACCTCTTTGTGTCCATCAATATTGCTCGACCCAGAAAGGACACAACCAAATTGTCATTTCAACCAAGCTAGCTCAAATTCAAACAAAACATTAACCTGTCTCTCTATGTGTGGGGCTCAAACAAAACCCTTCCTCATTTTCACCTATCTCATTAATTAACATAAAACTCTTTGTGTCCATCTATCTCATTAGATTTTATTAAAACCGCCAATTTTCATTTCCAATAGGTTGCTCCAAGACACACGCCAATTCCCAATTCGAACAGGTTGCTCGACCCAGAAAGGATACATGTCACTATTTGAGAAAATTATAATTTCGATTTTGGAGTTCTGATAAAATTCAATTATTTTCCATTTCAAATCAAAATGAAAAAAAAAATGTATTAAAAATAGTTTCACGGTTTATGCCTTTTTATTAATTCACAAATTATTAAAACTTTTTCTAATTATTTTAAATATTTGTTAGTTGTGACAGTGGTGTACTTTTATGGTGTGGATTTCATGAAATGAGATGAGATTTATTATTCTTTACATAAATTTAGATCACATTTTTAATAAATTTCATATAAATTACTTTTATAGTTTGGATTTCATGAAATGAAATGAGATTTATTATTCTTTATATATATTTATATCACATTTTTAATCAATTTTATATAAATTATATTCTAAATATGTTTGGCATGTTTATAATTATAAAAAATCGTAATAAAACCAAATTCCCAAATCTTATAAACCTGCAGATATGTGGGCATGTTTTCAGAAACGTCGACCATGAACATAGTGTAATACCTTCTGTTTTTTTGGAACATATACACATTAAGTATATACTACCTGTTGTTGCATGCAAAACTCTTGTTGCCATTTCTTTCCCAACCTTTGGTTAACCATCCTAGGTTCGAGGCTTCTTGAGGTTTGAAAATGAATTAAAAATGTTATTCTAACCCACTATCCCAATAATTTTATTTCACTACTTTAAAAACATTTTGTACCTGGTACTTTTACCCATTTAGAAAACTCTACTTTACCAATATTTTAATTTCTTCTTCATTCCTTCCACATCCACATCCTTGTTTGGGACACTCCACATTCATTTCCAGCTTCATCTACATTTCTATCAGCATGCCTTTGCACCCTTTTGGTGCAAATGCTAGTCATTAGGTGAATTTTGAGGTCTAAAATGGGCCTCCTAAGGAAATTATAAAATAATTGTGGAAATAATAAAATAAGATTTGATGACATCATCAAATTTTAGAGGGAAACAGAAAAAACTACTTTTTCAACTCATATTTTCAGCTTATCTCCTAAAATTTTTACTCAAATTTCGAGCGAGAGTACTCGTTGGATGAAAATTTCAATTCCTCATCCAAAGAGTACCCATGTTGCATACTTTCGATGGACCTTGCTACATGAAAAATGAGAAATACATGAAAAACGTGATTGCAATTATGTTTTTTCATGTATTACTCATTTTTCGCATAGAAGGCTCCATCGAAAGTATGCAACATGGGTACTCCTTGGATGAGGAATTAAATTTTGCATTGAACGAGTACTCCCGCTCAAAATTTGAGTAAAAACTTTGGGAGATAAGTTGAAAATATGATTTGAAAAAATAGTTTTATTATTTTATTATTTTTTAATCTTTTTACCCTTTTACTTAAAAGATGGTGAATAATCCCCCATGGTTGACATCATCATCTTGAATCCTATTGGTTCTTACAAAGTTTATTTTAGTTGTACATTTTTCTTAGGAGACCCATTTTAGACCTCAAAATTCCCCTAATGTATAATATACATACATTAATGTGTATAATATATTATATACACTTCCCTGGATGTGGGTATCAAACAAGTGGCCATATACAACACTCTTACCATCAATGGCACGCACGCTCTTTGACCATGATATCCTGACCCGGTGGTGCTCACATCCATACAACGACTCCCCTATGACCTCATCAATTTGTGTACCCATGCAATTGTAAAGTGTGCCAAGGTGGCAGTCTTTCAGCGTCTACACATTTACTCTCCACCCTGGACTGACACGCCCATTGTACTCCCCTCATCGTCTTCCCACCACGTGTATGATATAAGTTCTGGAAGAGGGACCAAACTAAGGTTCAAAAGATCTATCTATAAGCACAGTTGTGCTTTGCTTTTGTGTAGTGCTTCCATAGTATGCAATCATTGCTATCACACTCTAATGGTCCAAGAAATGGGACGTCCTCATTACGGGGCAGAGACAGAGGCAAACCCATATTCTGCCATGGCATGATTTGGGAGTTGACTTGTTTGATGATAATATCCCTCGTCACTACCAGCGCATGGTGGTGGATCTGGAAACCTCAGATCTTCACAACGTGGGGAACTATGCATGGGCTTTAGGGAACACGCTCCTTGGTGCTCGAGGCTTGTCTCATTGACCTGGATTTCTACCTCGGTTGTGCTAAGGAGACATTGAAAGACATGGATGGAGCCCTAGGCCTCCAACTATAGTCTCCCACAACCTCTGCTATCACCTCCTCATCTCAAAGTCTCACTGCCACTTTGGAGCATGGCACCAAAATTCATGAAGGCAGGGAAAATGTCATCTTCCTGGCACATGTCATCATTAAAAACTCAACATGAACTTGCCTCCAGCTCATGACATTCCCTCCACGTCAGCGACTCGAGCACAGGTGTCATCCCTAGGTCAAGTATTCATCCTCAACTGAAAGACGATGATTATGTTGACCCAATGCGGATTCTGGAGGAGCTTACTGAGTGGCATGTGGAGCACCAAATTGACTCGAACAAGTTCTCTAAAACAACTTAGGCATCTATGCTTTCATACCTCTACTGTTTTCTTTACTGAACTCTCTGTACTTAAACTGTGGGAATCATGGTTTCAACCCGTCCATCAACCTCAAGCCATTTTCCTATTTTAACGATGTACCTAGTTCTATGGCTCAAGCCAGCTTTTTAGGTTTTTTTATGATTTTCTTTTTGCCTCACATCTTCTAGGCTTTTATGATACAACTAAATTCTATGGTTTTATGGCTCAATCACCAGTATGATATACCCTATGTAAATTTGATGTAATACAAATTTATATATATATACACACCTTTTACTAGTTAGACAATATTAATTATGTCAATAGGCATGTCTATTTTGGAATATGGTTTCGAGAATTTTAATTTAATTATTAATAATTATTAGGTGGATGGTAGAGATTTAAACTCAATAGTATTGTAGAGTGTTTTTAATAGTGTACACAATCACTACTAAAATTTATTTTCAAAGTGGTTATGTCTTTTTCTCCTTTTAATTAAATTCATTGATTAAAAAATTTGGCATATAAACAAGTGTCATATAAAATGAGTTCCGATTTTTTTGGGTATATGGTATTCATAAGTTGTCCATGATATTGTAACAATTTCCATGATAAAATAAAGGTGAATCTCCATAATTAAGAAACTTGTGATATATGTATATATATAATTTACTTAATTCTTATAAAATTTTTAATTTTAGCAAATTGAGATGTCTAGTGAAGTAAGTGTTTTGATGTTTATTATGAGTTAATGCATATCAACATTCATGAGTCATTTAATTTATATGAATGTACTAATAGTTAATATATATATAATTATAAGAATAGATTATGTTCCAATACTATCAAAACCTAATTTAGAGGGGAAAATTTAGGGGCTAATATTAGCAAGTGGGCTAATTTTCCAAGCCTTTTCTATAAAAAAAGATTGGCCAATTTCCACTTTTTTCTAAAAGTTATTCACCCAAATTTTATAGTATAAAATTATTTTTACCTAAAAAATAACCAAAATTTGATATAGAATATTATAAAATTATTATATATTTAAGTACTTTTACAAAAAAAAATATCCCCAAACACTCTGCAATTTGCATATTAGAGACTAGTAAGATTAAGTCAATAACTCTTATAAAATTGCTCTTTAAAAGATTCAAATCTTTTGCGCTTTTAAGATATAAAATTCAACTTTAATTTACAATAAATAACTACTATAAACTTGTTTTTTAAGAAATCTTTTGCTTTTGAGATATATAATTCAATCCACATTCGCAGATTTTATAAATAAATAATATTTTCTAATTTAAGTTACCTTTACACTCTGGTGTATTTAGCCATGTTAAATTTAACTATTAGTCATTGTATTCTGTAATTTCTCTAATAAAAATTAAACTACCCTACAATATTTGTTTAATATAAAAATATATATAATTTCTTTCTTAATCATATTAAATTTAACCATTCATAATATACTTTTTAATTTCTCCAATACAAATTAAAATGTCATAAAACATTTGTTTAATATAATAAAAATATATATAATCTCTTTAAATGGATCAAAAATCTTTATATATTCAAAATAACATATGCATGTAAGTCTACGGTAACGAATAGAAAGTCATGGGGTCTACATCATACACAAACAATCCAGAAGTGTCCAACCCTCTAAAAAGTCAAAACCAGCGGTTTGGTATTTTGGTTACATCAACATTCACGTGTATCATTTCCAGTTGTCAATGGGAATTGACAACTTGGCTCCCCAAACTATTTTGACATGTTTGTAAGACCCGAATGTTATCGTCCGATTTATGGAGCCGATAAACATTGTCCTACGTGTAAAAGCGAAAGGAACGTGAGGCTTCTAGAACTTGGAAGCCTCTAGAACCTCATACCCCTCTTCTGCGGAAGTCAATTCGACTTGTCCACTGCCGAAAAATGTGGCGGATTTTCAAAACCATATGGCTGCCTTGTAGCGCGCTGTTCCCTTGTCCAGTTCCCCATAAATTCACAAGCACGGTTACCGGCACGACCAATTTAGCGTTGCCCCTGCATCCTGCTATCAATACATAACCTTTCTGAGCTTATTTTGGCTATGGGTACATTTATAGGCCATGTAGCGCCCGGATCAGGGTTTCTGCTCATCGGTCTCTGGCACCTCTTCAATACAATCAGAAATTACACGCAGTCTCCGTGGGATTTCCACACTCGGCCATGGTTTCCTGCTAGATTTGGCGGAGGGAAGCTAAAATACGCGGAACTGGTAGCCATTATAGCGGGGTCCTGTTTATCGATTTTGGCTGAGCTGTTCATCGGGCCGAGGAGGCATCAGCCCCTGGCAAACGACTGGAGCATCCCGCCGGAGCACCTCAACAACTTCGAGCACTCCTCCATATCGTTGTTCTTCCTCATCTACGCTTCCGCTGCTCTGTACGCGGAAGTCCGTCAGCTCACGGTTCCGCCGGGGGCTCTGCATGTGATCGCAGCGCTGGCTTTCAGCCAGGAGCTGCTGCTCTTCCACCTTCACTAGGCCGACCACATGGGGGCGGAGGGGCACTACCACTGGCTCCTTCAGCTCATCGTTGCCGTCAGTTTGTCGGCCACGTTGCTCGAGGTTCTGTTCCAGCAGGGCTTTTTGGTGGCAACAGTGCGCTCCGCGTCGTTGGTGTTCCAGGGGGCGTGGTTCATCCACATGGGGTTCATACTCTGGATCCCGGCCTTCGTCCCCAGGGGTTGCCAGATGCAGCGCACTGGGGGCCACGATGTGGTCAAGTGTGCGACCAACGAAGCAACGATGCGGGCAAAGGCGCTCGCTAACTTACAATTCAACTGGTACCTTGCCGGCATAGTGTTGTTCACGATCATTCTCTACACCAAGATGGCCGGGCACCAAGACAAGGCTTCGCTCACGTATCAGGTCCTAGGGGTTAAGGCCGTGATTAACCACGATATGGAGCTGGGAAGCACCGATAACGAGGTCGGCTGCGCTGGACACTGCCGGTCCATGGATGGATCCCACAGCTCCATGGACATGGATAACATGGACCCACTTATTCTCGAAAGATAAATAATTTCCAGGTTGTCCATTTCCAATTTTCTCCATTTTTGGGTCCTTCTGTATATTGACAGTTAATTAGTTGTGTGTGAATTTAAACCTTCCGCCAAATTTGGCGGCGCGTATTAGTACCGTCAACGAATTGCCACAGCTGCTGTTCATTTGCCGATGGATGGCTCTGGAATCTGGGACAGAGAAATGTTTTTCGGTCTCTTTGGCGTCTGTTTTCCTACTGGATTTGTACATAGCCCGCGCACTGTAAAATTTTGTAAAATATTTTTATATTTATTAAAATTGTTATTATTATTATTATGGTATTTTATTTAGGGGTTAAATTTGATTTATATTTATTAGTTTTGATTTTTATTTTTTTAGCAATAAAATACAATCTATTCTGAAATAAACATTTCAAGGTTAATTTGCAAATAACTTTGAAAAATGTCCAAGTGACAGATGTATATAAAAAGTTCAGAAGTTTCAATATATATATTATATATATTTTTATTTATATATAGTTGGCACTGGAATATGTGGACTTCTCACACCCTACTTGTTCCCTAATCCCTATTTCACTTTACTTCAGTTGTTGTGTGGGCAGTTCTTACAATGCAAAGTATTTTGGTGATAATCTGCTACTTAGTCAAATTACATAAAAATAAATTTAAAATTAAGATTAAAACTAAATAAAATAAAATTATAAACTAAAATAAGATTAAAGTATTGTACATTTTAAAATATAATATTTGTATTTTAAAAAATAATACAATATTATTTAATATAATAAAATTAAATTAAAAATAGCTTTATGTGAAAACTTTTTTATTTAGTCAATGTAAAATTAAATTAATAAAAAAATAAAATTTAAAAAAACAAAAAAACTTCATGGTATTGACCCATGGTATGACAACTCATTGTATTCATGTGGAATATAGCATATTTAAATAGGGAATTAAAACAACTTATATCCATCTTAACTCAGAATCTAATGTAATGTAATGTGTTGTTTATCCTCAAAAATCAAAATCACACTATGTGGAAACATTTTTACTTGATCAATATATAATAAAAATAATAACATTAAAATGAAAATAATTTGATGGTATTCACACATGGTATGAGAACCCATGGCATTTACCCATCGTATTCATTTGGAACATAACATATTTAAAGGGTAAAATTAAACCAACCTATATCTATGGTCTACCAAGTGCAGAGAGAGCTATTTGACCCACACCTCTTTTCATTCAGTGGAAAGAAATTTGAACCCTTTTGAGGCTTGGTGGATCCAAAGTTAAAATTGATTTACCCTCGTCACATCTTGTAACGCTAGATGATGCTTCAAAAGTGGGTATGTTTTTTATGTTAGGCTTTAGAAGTGGGTATGCTTTTTATGTTATACATTTTATTTTAAAATATTATTAGGAGTGGTAAATAATTAATTCCCCCCCATTAAGCTAGAGATTTAAGGATAAATAGGGCAATTGACATTATGGATTGTGTGAGTTTCAAGATGATGTTTATAGAAATAGTTGTTTTCTTTATGTGAGTGAGTTATAGCTTAGTGATTCTTTATATTCCAAT
The DNA here is from genome assembly GCA_034641835.2 of Pinus albicaulis. Taxonomy (NCBI): domain Eukaryota; kingdom Viridiplantae; phylum Streptophyta; class Pinopsida; order Pinales; family Pinaceae; genus Pinus; species Pinus albicaulis. Next base: position 1,118,776,499 of record CM076570.1, on the reverse strand, counting down.
TTCTTCATCAAGTTTATCAATATGTATTTGGTGAGTGAACATGCATATGCCTAATTTAATAAAGTTTTGAATAGTATTTTTCTGTTATCACTATTTGGTTAAATATTTGATTAATGCTTCAAATTAAAAATCACTTAGACTCGAGGGTAGACATTTTTTTAACAAAAACTTCTTGCTCAAAATTTTTGATTTCATGGAATATTTTCCCTCCTCCATGAAATTCTCAAGGCTCCTCCTTTACGTGAGCCTCATGAGTAGCATAATCTTCTATAGGAAAGACTTCATTTTAAATAATTCTTATATTTTCTAAAAAATAAATCTAATTAAAATGAAACTTTGGAAATTTATTTTTATCAATGGCATGTTGTTTTTCACCCTAATCTATTCAAAGTTTAATTGCATTTGGCTTCAATATTTGTAGCGATACGTTGTGTTTTTTTTGCTTTTAACTTAGATGAAACTAGTAAAAAGAAATATTAAAAGTGATATGAAGGGTTGTTTAAAAATAAGATCGTCATAAAAAAAAATTCTATGATGAGTAGTGGGACCAGTAAAATTGATATATATGTAGAAGAAAAGCCTAGGAATTTATACTACTTTTCCAAATTTATCAGAGACTCCATTGGGAAATGGACACATGTATATGTTTTAGTATAATTTATACTACTTTTGAATTGTTATATTTAAAAAAAAATTGTTGCATTCTTTTTTTTTTTTAATTTTATTTTATTTTATGTGCGTGTGATTATTGGTTCCGACGGACCCTTTTTTTTCCCTTATAGAGTTCTCCTCACTATATTTCCAAGAAAGGTGGGTTTGGGGACTAGACAGAACTGGATGGGAATGGGACATCACTTTTTGAAATAGAATGAGTGGGTTAGTTGTGGTATATATATATATTTTTCAATTTTAAATGAGAAAAATAAAATATTTATGATTTATACTTTAAAGATTTAAATATTTATATAATTGAATATTCAACATTTATATTGAAATTTCAAAAGTTCTAGTTTGATATCAAGTATAAATTGGAGTTTACATATTAATAAAAATCATAATCATGATATATGTCCATTGTCATACTACATTCAAAATTTGTCTTAAGGCATCTCCAAACATGAACTAAGAAATTTCAAAATAGTGAACAATGGCTTCCTCAAGCCATGTCATCACTATCACTTGGATCTTCAATCACCATATTCTTTAGCTACATAGCTACAATAGTAATGACCTTAACATAGCTATAATAGTAATGACATTCTTCCTACACAATGAATTTACAGTGGCCATCTCTAGATCGAAACTACATAAAGAGAAGTAAAAAGGCCGAGTTTGAAAAGAATTACAACAAAATTAATAAAAAAATTGACCCTAATGTTCCCAATTTTGGGTTCCACTCACTCGTTATCAGGATTCTATGCACCTAATTAGACAAAAGAACCCAAATTTTGGTTGTGAGAACTCGATGTTTACTTGAACAACTTAGTTATTTTGAGTGTATTTTACAAGAACTCATACCCAAACCCGGTACTACTAGTTTTTTATTATAGATGTGTAATACTATTTATTCTCTTTTTGATTGTTACTTTTAAAACTTTGGAGCCAAGTAGTAATATGTTTATTGCTTATGACTATTAACTTTAACAAATATATCTAATCTCTATATTAATAATGGAAAAGGAAAAAAATTACTTTATAATAAAATAAAATAAATTGGAGTGTGGTTTTCAATAACAACATTTTTTTAATCTTTACGTTTAAGAATGGATACCATTAATCTGGAAAACATCTCTACACAAAACACTAATGACAGAAACCTTAAATCTACAAAAATAAATATTAATAATGGAAATACCTTTAAGAAAATAAATATTAAAAATTACTTTAATTGGAGCGTGGTTTGAAGATAGCAGCGTAAAGATTGTATGTTTTATTTGAGGTCAAGAAAAAATTATTATAATCAATATAATAGAAAAAAATTGAAGTGTGTTTTGAAAATATCATTTTGTTTATAAATTTTTTAATATAAATTTAAATTTTTTAATATAAATTATAATTTTTTATTTAAAATTATATATATATATATATATAGTTGGGATGTGTTTTGAATATATTATTTTATTTTATAGTTTTTCTAATAAAAAAATATTTTTATTTGAAATGAATTAACCATATATATTTCTAATATTTCTAATATTTTTTTTATAAATATAATTTTAATTTTATTAAATAAAAATAAATTAAAAATATAATATATTTAATTTTTGTTCTTGGAAAAGAAAAAGAAAATTTATTATATTGATATTTTTTTGAAGTGTGTTTTAGAATATTATTTTGTTTATAATTTTTTTAATATAAATTATATTTTTTATTTAAAATGAATTAAAAATACATATTTTTTAATTTTTTCTGGTTGAGATGTGTTTGGAGGATATCACTATATTTTATAATTTTTTTAATTAAAAATATACTTTTAATTTGAAATGAATTACCTATATATATTTTACATATATTTAATATAATTTTCTTTATAAATATAATTTTAATTTTACTAAATACAAATAAATTTATAATATAATATATTTAATTTTTGTTTTTTAATAAAATATTTTTAAAAAAAAGAGATATATTTACTCACTAAATTGACCAATAAAATATTTACGACTTAAAGCGTTTTAAATATCAGAGTCTTTCCCATAAAAAAAACTAATGAGCAACATTAAATTACGAGCATTAAATCATTATCAAAGTTTTTTAAGACGTAAAGTTTGTCATTCAATGTCAAATAGGTAGGCTTTTGAGTTTGCTCTTTATAATGCTAAATGTCAAATAGATCTTTTTAGCTAACCAACCAAGGAGTAAGGCAAATTGTTCACCAGGAGTAATTTAACCAAAAATAAAAAGGAAAGTTGTCATCTATAGTACGAAATCCAGTTAGGTGAAGAGGCTATTCCCTTAGGGAGTCTTTGGGCATAGTAGTCATTGTAGAATCATTAGATATTTTAGGCAGGTTGTGTACAAAAGTAAGGTAAGGTAGACCTTCACTATAGCGGTTTTCCCACTCACTTTAAGAAAGACATTTTAAAACAATTTGCAGCAACAACAATGGGTTGACATGCCCGTAAGAACTTAATTATACCTTTGAAGTAGAATAATGATAATTATATCTTAGAACTAGAGTAATAAATGATCTTATTAAACCTTGCTATTTTATTTATTTATGTCAAATTAATTATAATTTTGGATGGATGGAAACGATGTCATATGATTCGGATTAGACAATGATTAGATTCTGTTTAAATTTGATTTTTTTAATGAAATTGGCTTATATATAATGAATTATAAGATAAAATAGTAAGAAATCAACATCAATAAATATAAAAAATGCTATCACGAAAAAAATAAATTACAAACTTGAGTTATGACATGAAATTATGAATTTTAATCTATGCACTTAATCAATAACTATGAGATTTTATGAAATTCACAAAACCTCTATTTATTTTTATTTTATTTTTAATTTACCAAAATTCAAACCTCAAAATTAAGATATAGATGAGCAAAAATATTTAATCCCTTCTCTTCTGCATGCATAAAACTTAGTAAATTACATGAGGAGATCCCCAACCTTCAATGTTAGTAACAATAATCCCCATAGAATAAAGGGATTTTGAAGGATCCTCTTGCAATGGTTCTAATAGATTGTAGTCCCTAGTTGAGGGCATTTTGAAAGAACGTGAATAGTTTGAAAAGTGTAGAAGCTTTACAAAAGAGAGTTTGAGTTTGAATGGGGAACGTGTGCATTTATAAATAGAAATTCATTTTTTAACCAAATTTCACATAACTGATGCGACAAGTGATGACATTGGCCATACACCATTCTTGTTCTCCACGCCATACAGTTTTAATTAAATTGCAAACGAAAGTTATGACAACGTTCACAATGCACATTCCCGTGTAAAGGAAACTTTGAAAAGTAAAAAATAGAGCACCATCCGGGCCCATTCCACTCATAAAGCCTAGAGTGGCATGGAATATTCATATGTCCGACTGCGAAATTATTTCAGGGAGTGGATTATGAGCAATTATTTTGTTTTTTGGAATGATGAGTAAATGCGGTTTTTGTTGTTGTTGTTTGTTAAATAATATTATTAGTCACTATCACTAAAATTTGATAAGATAATTTTTGGTTAAATACCAATTTTATATTTGATTATTTAAAGTGGTTTTTTTTAATAAATGATGAGTATAAACGGTTTTGTTTGTTTTTTCTTAAATAATTTTATTAGTTACTATCAATAAAATTTGCTACGATAATGATAATTTATTTTCAAAAGGTTGAGGCATTTTGATTATATCTTTTAAATATTTGAAATATGTAATTTCTGAATGTTAAAATTATTTTTGTGAGTATTGTTTTTCGTTATTTCAAAGTTTAATATGTTTTTATTGTTTTTTTTTTTTTAAAGAAAAATCAATGATTTGGGTTTTAAAATTAATTAAAATATTTAATAATAATAAAATTATTAAATATATTTTTGGACAGTTAAATTATTGATAAAAGTAATGTGAAATCAATGAAAATTGAGAGATTTAAAGTTTAAGTTTCTTTATTTGTGACCTGATTTATTTTGAAATTGAAATTTCACAATTTTAATTTAATCATCAATAATTATTAAAAGATGATAGAGATTTAACCTCTCTCAACTATTTTAGAATATTCATAAAAGTATACACAAATCAAAGCTTGAAATTGATCTCCAAAGTAGTTATGTGTATTTCTCCCTTTTAATTAAATTGATTTATAATAAAATGTCATTTGAAGTGACTTATAGTTTTATGGGCATGTAGTATTGATAAGTCCTCTTATTAGCCCATAGTATTGTAACAAAGTCTATGTACATATTACTAATTTCCCCGATAAAGTGGGGTTAAATCCCCATAACTAAGAGTCTTATTCCATGCTTTTTTAAATGTATATATGTTTAACTTATATATTAATTATTTTTATTATTTATTGATAATAATAATAATTTAAAGTAGAGTTATAATTTAGCTGGTTTTTATGATTTTTCTAATTTTAACAATGTGAGATGTGTCATGTAGTAACTGCTAATCTTTAAATGATGTTTATTATGGATTGATGTCAAGTGCTTACCCACCATTTAATTTACATGATAATAATAACTTTATTTAATATTATGGTTTAGTTAAATGGTAAGTTGACCTATGTTTGTTTGTGTTTTTTATTTTTAAATATTATAACAATGAGTTCTTTTATAATTTAAAAAATAAATTAAAATATATAATATTTACAACCATTTTGGAATGGGCTTCCAAATCTTTAGTTTAATTATCAATAATTATTAAGTGGATAGTAAATATTTAACCTCTACCAAATATTCCAGAATACTTATAATCGTATATACAATGTATAGTAGAGATTTAACCTCAACCAAATATTCTAGAATATCTATAATAGTATATACAAATCAAAGGTTGAGATTGTAGTTATGCCATTTTAGTTTTTCTAATTAAATTGATTAACTAAACAAAAATGTCATATGAAATGAGTTATGGTTTTTTGGGCATGTGGTATTGATAACCTATGATAGTGTAACAAAGTCTATTTACAAATTGAGAATATTCATGGTTAAGAATCTTCTTCCATATTTTTACAAATATATATATTTTTATACTTTCTATATATACATATGTGTGTGCGCTTGATATGGAAAAAAATAGTTAACATGGATATTCTGATAGTTTATTTAAGTTATGTAGTGAATTTTTTTTGAAAAATATAAGAATTATACGTCTTTCTCACTTAATCTTTCTCTAAATCTGATGTAAATTATGTTACTTCATATATAAATCATATTTTATTTATTTTTTAGAGCAAAAATGAAATATTTTTAATAACAACTTTTTCTTATTGGGTTTTATATCAACAACTAAAAGAGCCGTGTGAGTGTGATTATTGACTTTTGAAATGCTTTTAATTAAAACTAACCAAATATGTATATTCATTTATTTATTTACTATTATTATTATAGTCAATTTTATTTTTATATTTTAAATGAAACATGTTAATTTCAAGTTTAGCACGGAATGAATTACACATCTCCCTCATACGAAGTTGTAGAATGCACCTCTCAACCCAACTAACCAAATCTGTATATACATTTTTATTATTATTATAATACACTTTCTTTTTTATTTTCATTTAAAAAAACACATTCAATTTGAAGTTAAGCATATACGGAAATACACATTTCTATATATATAACACTTCGGTCATTTAAACCATTTTATTTTAGTGATCATTCACGACTCAAAGGAAAATTACAAAAGAGTCTTCACACCTTTAAATAAGTTATATATTACATAAAAATTTCATATGCAAAACCATGGATTGTCAAAACCTCAAGCCTAGAAACTACCAATGCTAAATTAACTCTATGACCACATTTTCCCTTAACCTACCATAACAATATTCATAAGCATTATTTTGTTATAAATTTTTTATTTTATTTTATTTTAAATAATTTGACTTCTCCAATTTTTATTTTATTTTCCTTTTGACCGAGTCAAAATGTTTACATAGCATAACAATAACATCACAATATCTCTTCCATTCTCTTCCATACTAGAATGAAAAATATCTTTTAATATAGTAATATTATTCTTTAATTCATAATAAAATTACACTTAATTAAACAATATTCATATATTATAATATTTAATTTATAAATTTACGGATCATACTAACTTGTCAATTAAAATAAATTATTAGTTTTGTAATTATTATTAATTATAATATCTAATTACAATTTATTAATCCATTATAACCTTATTAATAATGAAAAGTACACATTATTATTTTTCTAATCATTCTAAATCATGTGTGCGTATCTCGTTATCATCAAAGAAGGGAAAGTGTAATTTATTTTTGTTCTAATTACTAGCAATTGCACCACATGTTGCAAAGGAAACGTATTCATATTGAGTAATTGATGTGAAACAACTTATTTGTTATTAATTGCATGTAAGATGTCTTTTTCATAATGGATGAGACATTTTGGCCAAAGTACTCAAGACCTCTATATGAGGAAATATGCATCTTGGTTTTTATGCCCAATTTGGGCAGACTTCACCCTTCCATGAAATTATTTGCTTCTATCACATTCGCAATGTTGAATTCCTCTGATACAACTCCTAGAAATCTGACTCTGCTCTATAGTTAGAATTATTTAATGGAATAAAAACTTGTCACTATGACATGTTGTACTTCATAAGAGACTACTAAGAAGCTTATGTATGGTAAATCCAGTTTTACATGTCATTTGAACATAGAGCATAGAGTTATCTTAATCGTCAATTTTATGGATAAGAGACATTTGTGCTAATATTAATAAATTATCTACAATCATATTTCATAATCTGAGAATTATGAACATTCATCATTATTTCTCAAGATAAATAATGTCCTCTGAAATAATTTGGAAATTTAAAAATGATCACATATTTTAAAAAATTACATTATTAATTTATTTTGTTATATATTAAGAAACAATACTCATGAATTATAAAATTGTTGTAACATAAATAATATATTTAAAATATATATATTTAAAATATATATATTTTTAGAATAATAAAATAGTTGTAACAAAAATAATACAGAACAAGAAAACTATGTATATTTGGATGTATGAAAATTTAGATACATTTTATTAAGTAAAATTTTAAAAGAATAATGGTTATAAACATTAATTATTTTTTATTATTAAATAATTAGTTTAGATCAAAGTATTGATTTAGGCCATCTTAGTTCCCCCTATAAAAAAACTACATTCCACATGAATACCATGTGTCAATACCATGGGTTGTACTTATAATTTATCATTGTTTTATTTTATTATTTTTATTTTTTATTGTATTTTGACCCAGTTAAAATGTTCATTACATTATGTCAATCTTTTTATTTAATAAACTAACATTAAAAAAACATATATAAAAATATTTGCTTGATATAATCGTCTAACATTTGATTCAATAACTCAAACATGAACACATTGACAGTTAGGAGAGTTGTTTCCAAATAGTAACGCCTTGCGACATAATTATTATAAGATACCAAGAAAAGAAAAATATGTATAGGGATTGAAACTTCCCCTCATAAATATAAATATTTCATAGTCCTTGAAACTAAGCTATTATTCACTAGGTCCCTTAACACCCTCGTTTGGTGAGTATCGTGGTTTGTAAATTTTCTCATTATTATTAATTATAATATCTCATTACAATTTATTAATCCATTATAACCTTATTAATAAAGAAAAGTACACATTATTACTTTTTTAATCATTCTAAATTATATATATATATATATATATATATATATATATATATATAATTCTAAAGCGTAATTTATTCTTGTTCTAATTATTAATATGAGGTAACCAGGAAAAGTATGTATGGGGGTTGGGACTTCCCCTCATAAATATAAATATTTCATGGTCCTTGAGACTAAGCTATTATTCACTAGGTCCCTTAGTACTCTCGTTTGGTGAGTATTGTGGTTTCAAAATTTCAAAGAAAATGCTTACAATTTGTTTCTTTTATTGTGCGAAAGCATTACTTTTATTGTGTGAAAGCATTACAATGAAGTTTATGTACTTCATTTTATTACTCTTTTATTAGTTCTTGCTTAGGGTTGGAGAGATTATAGTAATTGATTAGAAATTTTTTTATTAAGTTCACATAAAATCGATGGTTTTTCTATTGTTTTATGTAAAGTTTGAAAATGACATTTTAAAAGGCAAAATATCATATTTCGTTTTTAATGAAAGTTTTAATTTCACCATTTTATTTAGCTTCTTTTCGATGTAAAAGTTCTAGATATCTTAGTTTAAAAAAGCATGTATTTAGTTTTATATTTTCCAAGTGAAGTAATGATATCATTATTTCAGTGTCATTTTAGTAACATTTAATGTTTAATGGGCAGTGACTATATTATAAAGTTTAGAAATGGACAAGTGAGAGTGGACAGGTTGAATGGACAAGTGGTTGTAGTTTTAATTTCAGTGTGGCTATTTGCATGTTGCTTCCCTTGAGCCACTTATTCCTTGGTTTCTTGCACTGATTTCTTGAGCAATATTTAACCTAGTTACTACTTCAAAACCTAATTCTATGATATTTCGAAAGCTCTTATAGCAGATTTCAACAAAAAAAAGGGGAATTAATAGCCTAGCGGTAAGAAATTCACCAATAAGATATCAAACTAGATCACATGTTAAAGACTATCTATAAAAAGCGTTCAATATAGCCAAATCTAGACTACTTCCTTTATATTCAATGCAGAGCTATGCTGAAGCCTTATCTTTGGGACCAAACAAAGGGGGTGTAGAAGTAGTTGTGGATGAGCTTCCCTTTATTCAATCGTTTTTATCCCAAGTATTGTGGATTTACAATTGTGGGTGGAAAATTTTCCCAAAGTGGATGGGGATTTGTATGTAGCCTTCCTCTTACATTTGTTTTTCTATTTTATTCTTCTTCAATATGAAAATCCTAACAAGATATTCTATGTTGATATCAATAGGTTTTTCCAAAGAACTTCCCACTCACACTCGATATGTCCACAACTATCTTGGCCCTTTTTGGGAATGGAAAAATTCAGAGTGTTAGAGTCGGGTTTTACATCCCTCCGTCAGAGATCATTTCTCTTATTGCATTTCATTGTTTAGGTGTCTCATTCCGCTCATTCATCTGCATTCCGTTAGGGGCATGCCATTGTCTGACGGAAGGGTTTTGTTCTCTTATTTTCCCTCATGCTTGTACCTGCTGGGTTAGTCAAAATTTCCCAAAATTCATCAAAGTTCAGTTCATGTCATTTACAGTTATACAAGCTGTTTTGGTCAAAAAGAGTCATTTTAGTTTTTAAGTCTAGGGTTTGGTCTTCCGAAATGTTAAACAATGCCCGCGGGCCATGAGGAGGATTTCAATAAGTTTTCAGTTCAAAATTTTCATCATCGAATATGCTCGAGGACGTTTCTTCTTCAAAACTCTGTTTTGAAGAAGAAATTGTCAAATTTGTTTGTGTAATAAAATGTATCTTTCCACCATGTTGTACTTCACCATGCAAACTCTGGTCATCCTTTGCCAAGGATCGATGCCACCATCCCTATAAAAAATCAACCAATTTCATCATTCAAAGCTCCAGAAAGTCAGTGAGGAAACAAAAGACAAAGTTGTTTTTAATGAAAAATGCCAAAGTCAAAAAACATTACAAAATGGGTTTTGAAGAAGAAAAGATTAAAACCATGTCTATATGAGATATTTCCCAAGATTATTAATTCATTTGCAACAAGAGTTATTGAGAAAATCTCCAAGAGAAAGTCAAGTTTGAGGTTGAAGAGCGAAACTGTGTTTTAGAAGGCCGACTATGTGTGTTGAAGGCAGCGCGGCGCATTGGGCTTGCGCGCGGCGCACCCACACGACGCGGCGCATAGAGCCGAAAAACTCCATGCAAATGTATTCTGGCGCGGCGCACCCATTGAGCGCAGTGCATTGGGCTTGCGCACGGCGCACAGGCTCGACAGGCTTAAAAATCATCATTCTTGCTCCAAACTCAAAAAAATTCAATTCATTTGCCTCCAAGTAAGTTGTGTGTGCTTGCTATCTGAGTTTAATTCCTGTTGGGTGTCATTTGAAGGAGGTGTTCAAAGAGTTTAATTGGTGCAAGAATAAACCCTATACCCATATTGTAATCTGCTCCCAAGGGTTTGCAAAGAAGTGTTAGGTGCTGAAACTCTCATTCCATTTTCATGTGAGCTCTTGTCATTGTTATCATTGTTATTACTGCTAACATTGTCACACTATTGTATCACGATCCTTTCTCCTATATCTGTTGTCCCATATCCCTTATTCCCTTTTATGCCCATGTGTTAAATCCCAAACCCTATCACCTACTATCATTTCCCTCCATTGACAAAATCCTGATTACTAAAGATTCAAGGACTGTTTCAATATCCTTGATTTCACTTTAACCCAAGTATACTTTGTCATTGACTCTTATTCCTAAAACTACCCCCCATCATTATCACCTATTCCTATATTACTTGTAAAGGTTCTTAATCCCGAAATTCCCCAAACAGTGAGTGACTGTCCTGCCACTCTGAATCATTTGACAGTCTATTGCATTCATGGTGATACTTCCTTGCAGCCTCTCATCCCACATGTGGCACACTTGGTATTGAAAAACAGACTCTTGTTTTCACCATACATATTCAGCACCCATTTGTCAAACACCTTGTTTTCAGCATCATGTCAGAGACAAATTCATCATATGAGCAGGGATATGAGCAAGACAGTGACTCAACCGCAGAGCTAAATGTACCAAGGAGATCTCATAAGAGTGGCAGGCACGTCAGGGATGAGCCCACTTCTTTGGTTCAATTGCAGGCCTGCCCTCTTGCAATGACATGGTTTCAGCAACATTCATGTTTTCGGTATTGTGAAGTGATATCTCAGATTTAGCACCATCCAGAGTTGGTTCGCTTATTTGTCCTACATTTGCGTAATGGCCATGTAAACCTTGCTGGAGTGAACTTCATTTTGACACCAGAGACCATCTCTGAGGCGACCGGGATACCGAGCATTGGTGAGGAGTGGAATAAGAGACAGCAGCTGGATAGAGCATATTATGAGCCTTACATCAGGCTTGGATATTTGAGGCAGTTGAGTAGAGTATTTCCATTCCGGTTTTTGAAGGAGTCCTATGCGCCATTAATGAAACTCATCATTAGATACTTCAGCTGCAAGGGTAGATTCTCGCGCCTTTATGCATATCATGTCAGACTCTTGATGCATTTCATGAGGGTGCGGATGATGAATATTCCATACTTCATGTGCCGAAACATAGAGCGTATAACTACCCTAGTGCAGAAGAAGACTCCGGAGCAGCAGCATAACAGCATTTATCATTATGCGCTCATTAAAATCATTGTAGTACACTAGCTTGGATTGCAGGGCATCACGTGGGATGAGTTCATTTCCTGTACCTTCTTTACAGCCCCCCAGCCTCCTCCCGAGATTGTTCATGATGAGGCAGAGCCTTCACATCAGTTTGAGGTTCCTGAGATTGAGCCTATCAGTGCTCCAGTGTGTGTGACATATCAGAGAGGCCACAAAGCCTTATTTGCAGCAGCACGACGAGTACTATCTCCACCAGGGGTGGAAGGGGTCTCGTTATCTTCATCAGCAGCGCGAGTACTATCTCCACATGGCGTGGAAGGGGTCTCGCCTTCGACATCAGCACAGGTACAGGTTCAGGACAGAGGCAAGAGGCCTATGCACGATGAAGGCCCTTCAGGAGGCCAAGACACTGATTTTATACTCATCGATGTTGATTCGAGCTCTCCCAGCTCAAAGCTAAAAGAAATCATCCAGGAGCAGAAAGTTGAGATCGACACGCTGACCGAGAAGTTGCAGAGGGCTCAGTGGGTTATAAATTACTTGGAGCAGCAGAATAAACAATTGGAGGATCAGCAGACACTCATAGAGTTGCGGCAAATCCGTGAAGACCGGGAATTGGCTCGAAAGAGACCAGGTGACATGACACCATTTGAGCGAGAGACTTGCCTTACGCACGTCAACATTCATCTGGAGAAGCTCTTGGCGAAGACCAATAGGGACAAAGACATGCTCAGACATATGAAAAACCACTATTGGTCCCGCACACACGTTTGCAGAGCAAAAATGAAGATCCTAAAGGCAAGGTTGAGAAAAGCACTGAAACGTCGGAAAAGGCCGGATCCACTCCGAATCTTGGCTGAAGCTTCCTTGGCTGAGCATGAGACATGATGGGAGACCTTCACTCCAAATTTCAGCAAATTTGGAGAAGATTTTTTCATTTTGAAAATTTTGGTTGCAAAACAGGGTTTTCCGCCCGACGCGTCGCGCCACCCGACACACACTTATGATTGAGACATCTTCTGGAGGAAAGATTTGCATTTTTGGGTTTGTTATGATATATTATGTATGTTCAGGAATGGCCGAAGCATTTCATCAGATTCTGGGCTGCCTAAAGGGCCAAAAACACTCCAAAAATGGCCTTTCTGCCACTTTTTGCACCAGCAGGAACCAGTCTTGGGAGATTGCAGTTTTGGAGGGGCAAATGACATCCAAATTGAAAAATTACACTTGGGTTGGATAGTAGACATCCAGGGATTTCCAACGAGCTATCATGAGCTCAATTTGGACTTCGGGAAGTGCCTCAAAAACAGGTCCAAAGTGGCGCGACGCATTGAGTTTTTTAGCGCGGCGCATAGAGAAATTTTGCCTCATCTTCACTCTTCAGCTCAGAAATTCGTCCAGTTTTGACTAGTTTTACTTTTTCATGTGATGATTGACCTACCATGATGTAATTTGATGACTATGATGTAAATTTGGCATGTTTTTACTTGTTCTAGAGGGTTCATTCACCAAAAAGTGAAAATTAAGTGAATGGATCAGTTTCCTAGCATATAGAGGCAAGTTGTTTGGCTGCCTAGATTTTAGCTCCATGTTTAGAATTGGTTGAAACAGCTCCTAGAAGGATTAGCTCGACCCCTAGAGGCATGGGATGGGGTTATGATGGTCTATATATTGTATTTTCTGAGACATTTTCAGGGTTGGATACTTGGGAAAAGTTTGGCACCTCATTGTACATTCATTTCAGATTTTTGGCAAAGGAAGACCAGAGTTTTGCAGCACTTGTTGGGATCCTTTTGGTTTCTGAGTTTTGATGATGTTCTTCTCATGTTATTGTAAGTTTCATTAATGTTATATGTATGCCATTTCCCTTCTCTTTGCTTCTGAATTAAACAAATGAGTAATTGAGGTAGAATTCATTGATTTGCTGGTGCTCTGCCTTAGACTTTTGTTTAGTTTTATATGTTTTTCGTCAGTTTGAAGAGGATCCTTGCACTCTCTTGCCCTCTTCAGCTCCTCAGCAGTCTTTCCAATCCATTCATTTGATCTCAGACATCAAAGCCGCTGCCTACCTCGCCCCAACTTGAACTCTGCAAGAATTTGGCCTCATCCCCAAGCCCAAAATTGTTTTTTCCTTTTTCCAACAAAAACCCCAAAAAACCAAAATCAAACCCTCCTATTTGTTTATCTAGCCTAAGATCAGTTGTTCTTTTAGTCATCTCAAGCCCCTTTGAATATTTTCATCGAGATTGACCTGGAGAGAGCCCTCTCCTGTCCTCGTAGGGCTAGCTACGAGGCTGAGCGTGGTTTGGTGTTGTCCTTCTTCTGCCTTATTTCAGCCTAAGGTGGATTTGGGAACTAACACAGAGTATTAGCAATAAGTGGTGGAAACGTGATGCATGTGATAAAAAACAATCAAGTCAACTCCAATAAGCTTTGATAGAACAGATTTTGGGGTATTTTTCTTACTGATTGGAATTATATGCATTATAACCTTTCTTGAATTTTTTGTCACATGATTTACATGTTCATTCATGATGCTGGAAAATATATTGAGGATTCCAATCATGTCTCTCGTTCATTCATCTCAAGAAGTTCAAGGATTATGAAATCATTTTTCAGCTTTGTTTTGAGTGACGATAATCATGAAAGAACAACACAACTCTGGAAAAATCCATCAAAGAAGAAAATGGATGTGCATTCGAGAGTCTAAGATGAGTCAGCGTCATTCCTTTACCTCCCTTAGTCTCAACCATATCTTGCTAGTTAAGCATGTTATTTGTCATTTTAGTTATGTACTTCCAACTACACCATTTCATTTATAACCTTGAGTAACATTTGTAAATGTTTTCGTCATATCTTTTGACAACTTTTGTTATATTTTTAGAAAGTTTTATTGTAACACCCTCTTCCCACATCTACCCAAGTAACCGACTAATCTGAAAGGAGTGTATTAGTTCTACAGTGCTAAGTGTCCTTTCATTAATAAAAACATGTATAATTTGTCTCCATATGTTTTCTTAAGGAATGAGAGTTTTAACCATGAAATATAGATGAATTAGTGAACTTTAAGCATGAAAAATAGCCTTAAAAACACTGAAAAACAATGCAAAACAGAGAAAAACAATCACACATAAGTTTTACAAAGTAGGCATGATGAAGCAGTTCACCCCTCCTGGGCTACATCTGCTGGTCCAACTCCCAATGGCATATCCCTCTTTGTCATTATGATCAAAATTGTAAATTACATGTGTTTACAGGCCTCTAATGGTTTTTTTCTCTACACCAATGGCTCCAGAATGCTCAAATTAGTCTAGGTAGACTCTTGTTTCACCAAAATTGGTCGAAAATTGACCTCCCAATGCATTTTTCCCAACGACAGCTAGAAAATCTCCACTAAATGTGGAGACAGGAACTTAATTGTAGATAAAATTAATAAAAACCCTAAATTTAGGGTACCACTACCTTTCCCACCAGTCGAAAATCGTTTACATTAAAATGAAATGGTTAGATGGAGTGGTCACAAGCCGACCCTTTGCCGAAACCCACGCGGTTTTAGTTTGGATTAACTCCACATACGAGGTGGGAACTTAGAGTTTACAGTTCCGATAACCGTGGCATTTAAAGCCACCTAACTGCATATGTGAATGCCTATTCCGTCGGAGGTAACTGCCCCTTCAACCGTCCTGTAAACCTTAACATAATTGTGGCATGTGATGGAGTTATAGTTTAATACCGCAGTTTGTTTGGATTGCCGGTTATAAACATATGATGTTGCAGGTTGGAATATATACCATGTGACTAGCCTTTATGCATAGACTGCCAGGGTTAAGAACTGTTGGATAACCGTTGGGTTTAAGCCAAGGTTCCAGCACTTGGGCGCATGGAGGGGGGGTTGGCCCTTCGGGGTTGGCCTCCCAAACCCCCAACTTACAAACCTTTAAACAATAAAATGATGCGGAAATGTATGCATCGTAAGCAACTTTGAATAGGCAAATTGGTGAAGACTTGGGCGTGTGCGTGCAGAGGTCGACTGTTCGATTCCTGTCGACTCCAACATAAATTTTATTGAATCATCCTGAGGACACCTGGCGGCCTCCGGGCTTGCCACATGTCGCTCATCCGACGGCTAATCAAAACACATCCAATGACCCAAAAAACACCTCCGTATCACAAAATATCAACGGTCCAGATTAAGCCACGTGGCGCATTTTGGTTGGCTGAGAAGAATGGAATATTCACGAAATATGCCTGTTGACTGTACCTAAATGCTGACTGGGCATCCAGTCACAAAATTTTTTCTTTTTTGGAAAACGGACAGAACGCGATATCTTCCTCATACGACATCGGTTTTCTCGAACTGTTCGTGGCGTCGGAATCGCAATGACGAGACCTTTTGGTCGCTCAGGTTCCAACCTTTTTCAAGCACTTTCATTTTTTAGCATAACACATGATCTCCTAATCACACCTCTCCACTGGGAAGCTTTTGGACCCCAAAATTTCTCTGGATTACTGAACATGAAGATGAGGAGACTGTGTCTTCACTCTTCCAATATTTATCCACTGAAATTTCCCTAATTTCATTAGCTGGAGCTTTTCATGAAATGACAAAATTTTCCTTGATTCCGTCAACCAACCATTGTTGTTTTTGAAATTGTCATTCTGCACCATTTTTGAACTTGTAGCACACCAACCTAACTTTGTAGTAAACATCTTTTTTCTACATTAGTCTTTAATCAAAGGAAACTTGGAATTAATCTCACCTTGCACTTTGTTCTTATGGCGATTTTATGCTAAATTTGCCTTGAACTTGTGTTGATTCCTAACCAAGTTTCTTCGCCATTGTACCATGCCTTTATGAAACCAGCAATCAACATTCCTGAATCCTGTGCCTTCTTTTCCAAGTTGCTTTGCCCTCTATTTGACCTTTGAAACTTCTTGCATTGACACCTTGTTTTTAGCACCGTTCAACACCAATGTCAACTGCTGCAACTGCTTGTCATCTTCTTTCAAAGACAACATGCTTTCAAACTGAAACAAATCATTACATACAAAACCATTTGTTTGAAAATTTTTATGTAAAACTTTTGTTTGTTTAATCATCATCAATGTCAATTTTTGGCTTGCATTGACTAGCCTCTTCATCTGCCCTGCATTAACTAAAGAAGTGCCTAGTTTTTTACGATGAGCTCTCACAATATACTCCTTGCCATCTTTGAATAAATTGTATTTGTTCTCATGGCGATGGAAGATTGCTTTCCTATCATATAGGTAAGGACTGCTCAACACCATACCTATTATATCAAGCGGAACAACATCTAATTCAAATGTGTCAATGAAATGTACAGTTATTGCAAAGCGCAACATGCACTTATTTGAAACCTGTAAATTTGCATCCTTACAAATCCAACCAAGTGGATATGGTTTCAGATGTGGAATGGTCTCAAGATTAAGTTTCTTAACCAAGTCTTCAGAGATCAAATTTTCTTGTGACCCACTATCAAACAATGTGTCAACCTTGGTATGTTGGGAAATGACCCTCACATGAAACAGTTCAATTATCTTTTCTTCATTTGGAGCTTGTATGTGACAGTTAGGTACACTAGAACTGGGTTTAGTTTCTTTCTCTTTCCCCTTCAAGTTCTTTAGTCCCATAGCTATGATTTTTGTTTCATCTCCTGAATCTAACCCTATGTCTTGTTCAGATATTGCAACAGTTTTGTCTTTCTCCTTGGCTTTAAAACTTTCTGGTTTCAACTCCGGATGAAGTTTCCAACAATGGTCTTCATCATGGCTAGTTTTAGAACAGTGTTTTCAAAATAATTTTCCCTTCTCTTTTTTGACATTTTCATTTATCTTTATCTTCCAATTACCTTTAAACTCATTTTCCCCATTCTCCTATAAGTTTTGTTTTCCCCTTGCCCCTAAATGGGTGGCTTGTACACAGACTTCATCTAGGCTTGTAGGGTTAAACATGATAATAGTATGTCTTACGTAGGTGTGTAAGCCTCCTATATACTTGAGAAAAGTGTCTTGGATATGAAAATCTACTCCTAATAAAAGAGCTCTTATCGTAAATTCTTGAGTATACACTTGTACAATTTTCCTTTCAATTGTTTAAAAATTTTCCAATCCATTATGGCTTTGTGCATGTGAGCTAATGGATAAAACCGTTGTTTTATTGCAGAAATGAAATCAGCCCATGATAATATAATCTTACCATATTTCTTGATCTCCTCCTTTGTCTTGGCTTCCCACCAAACAAGTGTTGCACCTTCCATCCTCAATGAAGCTAGTTGGATTTTGGTATCATCATCATGAAAATTTTGAATTCTCAAATAGACCTCTAATTGCCTAATCCAATTATCAAGCTTTTCTGCATTGACTTCACCATTAAACATTGGCAATTCAAACTTAACATCAAGTTTTAGGAAAGGAATTTTACCCATGTTCTTTGACTTGTATGGCTGATGTACCAAAGATGAAGTAGAGGATGATGAGGATGAAGATGAGGGTGATGATGGTGACTTTCCACTATCTACATTTCCTCCATTGCCCTTCTTTGATTTATCTTCATCATTATGGTCTCCTGATGATCCCTGTCCTTCCTTGTGAATTTTGGACCTTTCTTCTTCTAGTCAATCATTCCTTTCTTGATAAAAGACACTAACCATCTCAGTCAAGTCAAGAAATGATTTTCTATACACTCTTTATTCTTCTTTGGGATCCATCTCTTCATGGATTTCTTCTTCTCCTAGAGGCATGCTTAATGCCGCTTCTGCTTCTCTTGGAGGTGAAATAGGTGGTGGAGAATGTGGCAACCTCGCCCTCCTTTGTTGTTGCTCACTTTGAGAACCTCTTGCTTCCACCAATTTTCTTTCTCCTCTCTTAAGCTTGAGCCTAGTAAGCATGAAAACCCTTGCAAACAGTTAACAAATATTTGCACATAAAAACACCAGAGATTAAACTCTAGCTCTGATATCAACTTGATCTGAAAGGAGTGTATTAGTTCTACTGTGCTAAGTGTCCTTTTAGTAATATAAACATGTACAATTTGTATCCATATGTTTGCTTAAGGAATGAGAGTTTTAACCATGAAATATAGACGAATTAGTGAACTTTAAGCATGAAAAATAGCCTTAAAAACATTGAAAAAAAGTGCATAACAGAGAAAAACAATCATACATAAGTTTTACACAGTAGGCATGATGAAGCTGTTCACCCCTCCTTGGCTACATCTGTTAGTCTAGCTCCCAATGGCATGTCCCTCTTTGTCATTATTATAAAAATTTTAAATTACATGTGTTTATAGGCCTCTAATGGATGTTTTCTCTGCACCAATGACTCCATAATGCTTAAATTATTCTAGGTAGACTCTTGTTTCACCAAAATTGGTTGAAAATTGACCTCTCAATGCATTTTTCCCAATG
The DNA here is from genome assembly GCA_034641835.2 of Pinus albicaulis. Classification (NCBI taxonomy): domain Eukaryota; kingdom Viridiplantae; phylum Streptophyta; class Pinopsida; order Pinales; family Pinaceae; genus Pinus; species Pinus albicaulis. The sequence continues at coordinate 1,118,757,093 of CM076570.1, read as the reverse complement.
ACAGCTAGAAAAGCTCCACTAAATGTGGATACAAGCAATTAACTGTAGTTAAAATTAATAAAAACCCTAAATTTAGGGTATGGCTAACTTTCCCGCCAGTTGAAAACCGTTTGCGTTAAAATGAAATGGTTAGGCGAAGTGGTCACAAGCCGACCCTCCGTCGAAACCCACGCGGTTTTAGTTTGGATTAACTCCGCATACGAGGTGGGAACTTAGAGTTTACGGTTCCAATAAACATGGCATTAAAATCCACCTAACCGCATATGTGAACGCCTATTATGTCGAAGGTAATCGCCCCTTCAACCATCCTGCAAACCTTAACGTAACTGTGGCATGTATTGGAGTTACAGTTTAATGTTGCGGTTTGTTTGGACTGTCGGTTATAGTCACCGGTTATAAACATATGATGTTGCAGGTTGGCATATATTCCATGTCACCAGCCTCTACGCATAGATCGCTGGGGTTAAGAACTGTTGGATAGCCGTTGGGTTTAAGCCAGGGTTCCAACGCTTGGGTGTATGGAGGGGGCATTGGCCCTTCGGGGCTGGCCTCCCAAACCCCTAACTTACAAACCTTTAAACAATAAAATGATGCGGAAACGTATATATGGTAAGAAAATTTGGATAGGCATACTAGTTAAGACTTGGGCGTGTGCGTGCAAAAGTCGGTTGTTCGATTCCTGTTGGCTCCAACATAAATTTTATTGAATCATGCTGAGGACATGTGGCGGCCTCCGGGCTTGCCACATGTCGCTCATCTGACAGCTAATCAAAACACATCTAATGGCCCAAAAAAACACCTTTGTACCATAAAAGATCAGCGGCCCAGATTAAGCCATGTGGCGCATTTTGGTTAGCCGAGGAAAATGGAATATTCTCATAATATGCATGCTGATTGTACCTGCATGCTCACTGGTTATCCAGTCACAAAATTTTTGTTGTTTGGGAAAACAGACAGAACGCGATATCTTCCTCATACGACATCATTTTTTCGAATTGTTCATAGCGCCAGAATCGCAACGACGAGACCTTTCTGGTCACTCAGGTTTGGACCTGTTTCGGGCACTTTAATTTTTGAGCATAATACATGATCTCCTGGTCACCGACCAACCGGGGCAAACATGTGATGAAGAGTTACTATGATATGATTCAACCTCTTATGTGACCTTAAGGAAGTGAAATCGCAGAAACACATCAAACATACCTTCCACATCGGCAACATAACTCCTAGGAGCCAACCCAACCACTAAGGTATCCAACCCTTGGATCCCACTGAGATTTTAGACTATTTGACCTCTGGATGCTCCCTTGATATGGGAAAGGGTGCATCTGGGAGGCTATGGAAGCTCCCACAGCATGTGCATGCGTGCTTACAAGGAATTTTTTCCTTAGACCTGTGCCAGTGTCTCTGAGATTTGAGCCATTTTTTCTCTTTAATAAATTAGATTGAATTTAAGTTTTGGTGAGTTTTAAGGTTATTTGAAAAAAAATGTTGCTATTAAAAATATATTAAATTTTAACTTCAATTATTTAAATAAAATTTAAATCAATAATTTAATGAAACTAAATGCTACATAAATTACTTAATCTATACTTAATGAATAAATATATATATATATATATATATATATATATATATATATATATATATAAACATTGAATTTTTATTTTCGATAAAATTTATGTCATAAAATTTAACTCCACACAAACCAATTAATTTATATTACATGGATAAAAAACAATATAAAAAAAGGAAAATAACTATTTATATATTTATCTATTACATTTTTGTGTCACCATGCTCTCCAACAAAGTATGATAGAAATGTTGTAATGTCATGTCTAACATTTTGACAATGTCAAATTAGAGGAAAATAAAAATAAATTAAATAAAAATATTGACATAATGTAATGAACATTTTAACTAAGTCAAAATACAATAAAAAATAAAAATAATAAAATAAATAGTAACAAACTATAAAAACAGCCCATGGTATTGACCCATGGTATTCATGTGGAATGAAGTTTTTTTAAAGGGGGAAATAAGATTGCCTAGATCAATCTTAACTCTCAATATACCAATATACCAAGAGTCAAGAGGGATCAAATGTCTTGATATGCAAACCTATTTTAGAGTGATCCCTCTCATAAATAATATGGATCTAAACTAACTATTTAATAAAATGATTTTTAATTGTTCATAACCATTATTCTTTTAAAATTTTACTTAATAAAATGTATCTAAATTTTCATACATCCAAATATACATAGTTTTTCTTGTTCTATATTATTTTTGTTACAACTATTTTATTATTCCAAAAATACATGGTTTTTTTTGTTATATATTATTTATGTTAACACTCTTTTATTATTCATGAGTAGTATTTCTTAATATATACAAAATTAAATTAATAATGAAAATTTTTAAAATATGTGATATTTTTTTAAATTTCCAAATTATTCCATAGGACATGATTTATCTTCAGGAGTAATGATGAATGTTCATAATTATCGTTTCTTAAATAACACTAATAGTTTGTAACTACATACATACTCTTTCCGATTTTTTTGTTAATGAATATCAAATTTCTTCCGTTCAAAAAACTGTACATATCTTTAATTACCTAATTGTAGCTAAAAAATATTACATGTTTTTTAATTTATAATCATAAACAATTTTCATATTATATGATGCCAAACTTACTCAACTTTTTATTCTGAAATTTTAAACAAAGTTTCTCACTACATAATTTTAGCGTTTATACTTTTTTTATTTTTCAATTCCAAACAAAACTTACAAAAGAAAAAACCCACTCGGTCCTTACTGTAGATTATAGTTTTACAAAATTGACACTATGTGATTAACAATAGAGTAAGTTGAGACAACCCTAAGGGGTTTTTTGTACAAGTTTTATCATAACCTTTCCCTCCATCCAATATATATTGTAGAGTCTTCTAAAGAGAGTGTATTCTAGTTTATAACCTGATCCACAATCAAAGAAAATGGTTAGGGATGTCACAAGTTATCATTCACATAGTGATGTATTTACATTCTCAGTTGAAATGGATCCTATTAGATGATGCATGGTGGCCAGAGACACTAAAAAATTCAAAATAGTTATATGTTATGACATCCATATTGTCTACAAACCATCCAAATTTCCCACCTTATACAACAATTTCTAATATAACCACTCAATTTACTCTCCAATTTTTGAAACCACCACCCATGCTGGGGAGATCACAGTTTAAAATCAAGTGTTCCTGTGGTTTTTTTAAAGAGTTCGTAAACAAAGCAGGCAATAAGAAATTCAATATTGTGGTATAATAATTGATTTTTGAATCATTGTGACAAACAAAACATCACATTAGCTCACAGAATATATCTAATGCTATAAGGATTTGAGATGATAAAAAAATTTTGAATCATGATAACTAGGTGACAACTAAAACTAAGTTTTAGCCACAAGAAAAAAAATCACAACAACTCACATAATATATCCAAGGTTGCAATGAACCCCATACATAGTGATGGACATCATGGGAATTTTAGTGCACATAGAACACCACCCTAAAAATTCTATACTCTTGATCAATTTAGAATAACCTAAGATGTCTAGATTGGATGCCGAGGTGGGTGGTATAGTAATTGAGGATGCTTCTTAAAGGGTAAGGGAATTTAGTTACTCTATCCTTCCACCAAAGCTATAAAAAGTGAGACTTGTAGATTATAGTTTTAAGTGAGACTTGTAGATTATAGTTTTACAAAATTGACACTGTGTGATTAAGAATAAGTTACAAACATCACGCATTTAAAAAGTAATAAGAGGAAGGTACAAGAGGGCCATGGTAATTAATGTGATTCTTTGTAATATTTTTATTTAAAATAGTAATTTGTATTTGTATTTTTTTAAATGAATATTGTTAAATGTGTTGTACTATTTTGATTTAAAATAGTAATTTATATTTGTATTTTTTTAAATGAATATTGTTAAATGTGTAATTGAGTAAAATGTATTAAATTGATATTCTATTTTATAAGATATTTATTTAAAAAATTCAAAGTATGGTGAGTTTTGTTTTATTAAGTTTTACTCTAGATGTGCAGATAATGAATCTATCTCAAATCCCAAACAAGATTCTCATGTCCAAAACAAGATTCTTCTATCTCTTCTTATTCATGAATCTCTCTCAAGTCCCAAACAAGATTCTTCTTTCTCTTCTTATTCTAGCTTGCACCTTGACACTCCTCCTCTCCTCCTCCTTGCACAAATTTAAACTATGAGGCAAAAGGTAGTTGTTGCCTATAGGAAAATTTAGATATGATAAGAAAAATGTGATACTCTATTGTAATTTTCTCTACAAATGTGATGGCAAGTGTGCCCTAAATCTTGACAATTTCATGGTTAATGTGGTATAAGCTACATGCAAATTTAAAGTCTTGTATACAAGATCAAGAAAACTATGCCCAATATCCAACACCATAGAGCAAGACATGTTCACCAATTCAACAATTACTTCCAAATCTCTCAGTACTAGAGTTTTTTTCTCAATAAACTTGTTTTTACTGCTCTTGAACTGATGAAAGCCATCATTTTTGCATATAGGAGCATTTAGTTCTAATAATAAAATTGTGATACTATGTTATAATTTTCTCTATAAATGTGTTGGAGTTGTTTTCTCAATAAACTTGTTTTCACTGCTCTTAAGTGATGAAATCCATCGTTGTTGCATATAGGAGAATTTAACTCTGATAAGAAAAGTGTGATAGTGTGTTATAATTTGCTCTACAAATGTGTTGGAGTTGTTTTCTCAATAAACTTGTTTTTACTGCTCTTAAGTGATGAAATCCATCGTTGTTGCATATAGGAGCGTTTAGCTCTGATAAGAAAAGTGTGATATTCTATTATAATTTGCTCTACAAATTTGATGGAAAGATTGCCATGAATGTTGGCAATTTCACGGTTAATGTAATATAAGCTAAATACAAATTCATTTCTTCTACACAAGACCAAGAAAGCTATGCTGAGTAGCCAACACCTCAGAACAAGAAATGTTCGTCAACTCCATAAATGCTACTGAATCTCTCTCAGTGTTGGATTTATTTTCTGAATAACATTATTTTTATTGCTCTTGACGTGATGAAAGCCACCTCTCTATACATTTTTTACTATATGCTCAAAGAACAAAAGAAACCAACTTCATATCAGCAATACTGAAAAAACAAGAACATGGCAGACACCACAGAGATCAGTGGTAAAGGACAATGTGATCTTTTTAATATTTTCAAAGATCATGAAGAAAATAATATATAGGCGACTCAATATGAAGTGATCAAGATTAAATATGGAGGAACTGCACCAAAACAACCTTTGATTTTGAAGGTATAAAATCATGATATGTTTGTTTATTCATGAGGCATTCATGTTGGCATGATCAAACAAGGTCTTTAACTTAACTTCAACATAGGCCTCATGGTCCTTGCCTTTTCTTGATATAATTATTTGTTAAATTAATAATTTTAGATCTAAGACTTTTGTGATCCATAATGTAGATGAAATGTCTTCCTGATTATGTGATTAATCCGAAAGACATTTCATCTAAATTAATAATTATTTATTTAATTTATTCAAATAAATTAATTTTTAATTTTTAATATATATATATATATATATATATCAAACAATATAAAATTTAATGTTATACAAGTTGTGCCAAGAAGCTTATAAATTCTTGCTCTTCAACTATTTCTTATCATTTTAGTATGTTTTCAATTAAGAAGAGGCTTCAGAGATTAAGAACTATATCTTAGATCTGAGCACATGATTATATTAAAATTTATGAAACAAATTCAATTTTTACAACTTGTATGTTTAAATATGTGATTTTGGAAGTGATGATGGCTTCTTTAGACACTTGATTAGTATTGTGGAATAACTTTGAGTATATCATTAAGGACTACGAATAGTTCCTGCAGCAGTTTCATTACTTATAACAAATTTTAATATGCTTTCTTGCTGATACATATACCTAATCCATGAAAAACTGTAACTATGTCTGCAATGATATATGCTAATCATTTCAGTTTTATGTTGATGACAAGTTATTTTATCATTTTTTAAGTAAGCCTGTCAGTTTTTATGTTTATAATAGTTTAGAAGCACTGATATCAATATAATAAATTGATATTGCAAACCAATTGAAGTTTGTGACACGTCTGTAGGTATTTCCATTCATAAATTGCTTACTCATTTTGTCTCGAGATTGCTAGATAATGGTGAAATAAATGCAGTGCTGATCCAAGTGATCCAGAGAGGTATTCATGCCCAGCTTGGAAAACTAGGCATGAAGATGCTTCTAATTTTCAATGAAGTAGTCTTCAAAAGTTCCTAGCTCTATTTTAATTACGTAAAGGCATTGAAAACCAACGAATAGTATTTACTTCAGTTGTCTTATTTAGACATGTTGCAAGATGACATTTACTGCTATACAAGTTGTGCATCAAATTATTATGTAACAATTGTGCCAAGAAGTTTTTAAATTATTTCTCTTCAGCTTTATCTTATCTGTTTAATATGTTTTCAATCAAGAAGAGGCTTAAGATTTTAAGAATTGTATCTTAGATCTAAGCACATGATTCTATTAAAATTTATGAAACAAATTCACTTTTTACAAATTGTATGTTCAAATATGTGATTTTGCATGTGATGATGGCTTCTTTAGACACTTGATTAGTATTTTGGAAGAAATTTGAGTATATCATTAAGGACTGTGAGTAGTTCCTGTAGCAGTTGCATTTATTATAACAAATTTTCATATCCTTTGTATAAGCTATTGTATATACAGTTCTAACACATTTCCCCGGGACGTTACTTATATGGTCAGTAGTTCATGTAGCAATTGCATTACTTATAACATATTTTTATATCCTTTGTTTAAGCTATTGTATATACAATTCTAACACATTTCTCCCATGTGTCCCCTATATGGTGACTAAGTGATGATGGGTTCTTTAGACAGTTGATTAGTATTGTGGAAGAACTTTGAGTATATCATTAAGGATTGCGAGTAATTCATGTAGCATTTGCATTGCTTATGAAATATTTTTATATCGTTTGGATAAGCTATTGTATATACAGTTATACTATGATATGGATACACATTCCCCCCAAGCGTTACCATATGGTGATTTTTATCCAATTGATGATATTTAGAGAAATATAATTAAGTGATTGATGGTTTTTAACATCAAAGTTACTATGATGACCTTTTTTCTTAGGATGACTCCTTAGTGCTGAGATTTGATCTGCATGACGAAGATGCATAGATCGCTTCATAGGAAAACCCTTTTTCCTATTGATAGTATGTGGTAGTTGTATGAATGGACTACTTATATTGTCCTCGTTGTCATAAGATTCCATCACGGTTAATTTTTTTTGATAAGTCTATATACAAGTTATACATATTATGTAGTAAGAAATGTTATTTAATAATAACATGCACTGAAAGGGGAAATGATCTCAATACACCCCTCTATATATACAATGTCTCATGGTATTCTTCTCATTTGGTGACACATGGAAATTCCAATACCAAAACTCTTTCACGGTGTCGCTCACATTATACAAAATTCTATCTTGATAAGGTTTCCTACATATATTAGCCCAACATGCAAGTTCATGGTTCTCATGTTATTGAATCCTAATTTTTTAATGCCTCCATAAAATTTTGCTTAATGTTTTGTACATTCTTGTTTTCATTGACATCAACCGATTTGATGTAGTTCATTTTCCAACAACACCTGTCAATAATTCCCTACTAGACTTATGCCATATTGAGATTGATATTTTGCAATTTTCCCAGGGATTGATGTCATATTTCTTGATACCAACTCATTTACCTTCACCTCTTTGGAATTTCTAATGCCTAATAATTGAACTATATTTCTTTTATATTTGTGCTTTAAAAGCATATTTAAGAATTAAGCTTGTGCTATGATATATATACCTTGAAAAAGATTTTTGATCACCCAATTTACTTTATCTTGAACTATTCATTCATGAATTAGTGGCCTCATTTCTTCAATTTTAGTTGATTCTATATTATCTAGAAAATTATCATCAAAGACAATTTCTTGCAACTTCCGATTAATGTCCATGTTTTTCTACTTGTGGTACAATCTTGTTGTAGGTAAGATGTTGTCCCTAATATATATATATATATATATATATATATATATATATATATATATATAATTTTTAATTTGAACTTGATATTTACATTGAAAATTTAAAATATTAAAATGGTGACTTCATTTGTGTGGTCAATATTCTCATTGACAAGTTCCTCTACATCTCTCATTTCCAGGTACATCCACATCTCTTTCAAGCTCTTTGTTTTGTACCTATACATCTCCTTCATGCTCTCTATTTTCCTTTAATTCTCTTCTCTTTTATATTAGATCATCATTTTTATTCATTTAAAATAAATACATTTTATAATATATTTTTTCACACACACACACACACACACATATATATATATATGGCTTACCTTTTATAACTCTAGGAGGTTCTTAATATTTCCTTTGTCTTTAATAAATGGAACTCAATTATATATTTTAAAAGATGATTAGGTAAGAGAATTTTAGGATTATAATTATTTTTTTTGTCCAAGTTAACAATGTGAATGGAAATAGTTGTCCATGGGGTTTGAAGATAATAGGTAATGGAAATTGAACAACATATAAAAATAATAATTTATATATCAAAAATCAGTTCTATATATTATAGTAGTTCTGGCTTGAGTAATATTTCAATTTGGCATTCAATTATTTATTAATAAAGTTGTTTTACTTAGTAGGGAGTATAATAATTTTGTATTCAAATAATAGGAGAAAACATATTCACAATATAATCTATTTGAATAAATAGATGTATGTAAAATATTTTAATAAGAAACTAGATTTGTAATTATAAAATATAAAACTATAACTTAAATTTTTGAAATTACTTTGTATTTTGTTTTTCTTATGTATATAGAGAAAGACTAAACCAACCATGTTTGGAGTTAAGAAAATAAACCATAACATAAAGAACAATATCTCCTTCCAAAAATGTCTCCATATTAAAATGACATTCACTTTCTTATATACCAAGACTATTGTTCTTCATATACAATTTCTGACAAGCATGCAATTGACGCTCAGATATGTAGATGAACTCGGAGTAAACTCTTTCTGTTAATAAAAATTCTCTTTATTTACATCTATGCTACATAGATTGTACTTGATTGTATTTAAAATATCTTATTTGAGTTACATGCTCATTTCATGCTTGTTTCGGTGAATTATTAATCACCAAAGGATTTTCACCCCCCAATTTCCTATTTCAATATCTATAACAATTTTTTTATATATGTAAACAGATTATGTTGGTTTACATACATGTTTTCACCCACAATTTTGCCTATTTCAATATCTATAGCAAAATTTTCTGGTTGATAACTCTTATCATCAATATCTTTGAAACCTCCACAACCTGCTTCCATGGAAGAAAAATTTGCCTTTCATTCCTTCACAATGGATCCTTCTCTGCAACAACTTATTTCTTCTAGGCTACTCTTTCCTGTGCTATTGCCTTACGATGTTTCTTTTGCAACATGTGGTGTAATTGTTAGTCAAAATCTTCGTCGAGTAACCACATACATCGAACATTGCTCATACAAACACCTTTGAAAATAAACAATTTCTCTAGAGTGCATATTCCTTAGTCATATTCTATCTTGAAAGTTGAATATGAAATACATAATAAAACTATAGTATTAATTCTTAAATTACATTATATTAATAAGTTTGACTTTCTTTTGCAACTTTATTATAATTATTTTTCATATATAAAATATATATAATATTAAAAAATAATATGTTTTTTAAATATTAACAATAAATAAAATAATAGTTTAGTAAATGACCATTTCCATGAGAGGTAGTTGTAACTGACTAATTTCTCATGATTTTTGAATAGTTCACTTAGCACTCATTGCATCGGGTGATGCTCGCAGGGGTGAAGAATTGAGATTGAAACTAGTGAAATGAATCACATAGTGTCAATCATCACTTCTAGGGCTTGTGCCCAGTAACCGAAACTTCTTGGGAGGTCACCCATCCCAAATTGCCTCTAGCTCAAGCATGCTTAACTATGGAGTTTTCCCCACAATCAAGCCCACTTAGCTTGTTATCCCATTTTCAAAACCTTAGTAAGTGAGAATAGCAGATTCAAGTTGTCCACAGGACCAACACTGTCCATCTCCTAAGAAGCTAGGTGGAACCACCTTGAATCCGTTATTCTCACTGCACACTTTCATCCCCTTGGTGAATGTCGTTGTTTGATCATCACACCAACCAAATGGAAAATGCAAACCAACTAATTAGTCACACCCATCTGCGACCAAATTATACGCAGTGAACGAAAAATATTGATTTCTATAACGTACCTCTAGTAGATAGAGAGTTGGCTTGTCTCCACTGGAACTCCCTTTCCAGACTGCAAATGCTACATTTTGTGTATAGCCAATATAATTCATTAATGCTAGACATTATATATATATATATATATATACAGAGTCATGACAAGGTGTGTGCTCTGATGTCATGCACTTAGATTGGATGATTGGTAAGCATAAACAAAGGTAACTTGCCTGTGTTTAAAGCGTTTAAAAAATGGGACACCAAAGAAACATTTTCAGGCACCTTTTCTTCTAATGTTTGAAAAACACAGTTAAATAAACGCATTCCAATTCGTGGACCACCCGCACATGTATCTAAAAAACTACTTTCAGAAAGCAATCTCTAACAATCAGACAACCCATGACTAGTAGATAACCCTCCACAGTGACATGCCCATCTCAATCTCAATATGTAGTATGAGTATAGGAAGTCGACTTATGTAGTATAAGTACAGGAAGCCGAATGATGCAATATAAGTACAACAAGAAAATGATGCAGGAGAAGGAGGAGCATCTTCCAATTCCATATGTGTGGGTTGGGAATTCTGCGAGTCAGTGCGCTTGGCCATTTCATTAGCCCATGTACTAAAAAAAATGTCTTACCCTATCGACAATCCTTGAGCGAAACTCGATAACCTTCTAGCTCGGGATTAGGACCAACTAGCTTTGGTTGGTAAGATAAGGTAGTACCCCTTCTAGCTCAAGATCAAGACCAATCGCAGGTAGAGCTATGCTTTTGAGGGTAATAAATCAAAGTAAGGTCTCGCCCCTTTTAGCTCAAGCTCAATAGGTAGGAACTTGCAGGAAAAAAATTAGACACGGAATTCACAATGTAGGACTAACATTCACAGTCTGGCATACACGGAAAAAATCGAACGCATTCCTTCATACTTAAGATTGTAAAAACCAGATGAAACTAGATATGATTACGTGGAAAAATTCCATGTCAGCGTACGAGATGAAACCGGATATGCCAGTGTATACCTTTCATATTGATTCCTTATGAGAGATGGCCATAAAAATCTAAAAGGGAAATAACGCTGGAAGAAAAATCCAAAATATAAAGAATCCTAAAGTAGAAGAACGAAATTATATATATAGAAACCTAAAGCAGAATGCAAGGATTTATGATTGCTCTCTTGGCCAACGTAATAAAACCAAATTTCCAAATTTGAGACACCTACATATTCCAAATCATGCGGGGATACCTTCAGCAACGTCAACCTTGAACATGATGTAATATCTTTCATTCTTTGCGGAACATATACATGTTAAATATATACTACATGCTGTCGCTTGCAAAAATTTTGCCACCATTGGTTGTACAGTCCCAGATTCGATCTCCCGGCCTTTGGTTAACATAAACCTCTCTGTGTCCATCAATATTTCTCGACCCATAAAGGACACAACCCAATTTTCATTTCAACCAATCTAGCTCAAATTCAAACAAAACATTAACTTATCTCTCTCTATCTGGGGCTCAAACAAAAACCTTCCTTCCTATTTTCACATGTCTCATTAATTAACATAAAACTCTCTATGTCCATTTGTCTCATTAGATTTTATTAGAATCGCTAATTGTCATTTCCAACAGGTTGCTCCAAGACACACACCAATTCCCAATTCGAACAAGTTGCTCGACCATAAAGGATACATGTCGCTGTTTGAGAAAATTGTAATTTCAATTTTGGGGTTTTCATAAAATTCAATTGTTTTCCATTTTAAATCAAAATGAAAAACAAATGCATTAAAAAGTTTCACGGTCTATGTCTTTTTATTAATTCATAAATTATTAAAACTTTTTCTAATTATTTTAAATATTTGTTAGTTGTGATGGTGGTGTACTTTTATGGTGTGGATTTCATGAAATGAGATGAGATTTATTATTCTTTACATAAATTTAGATCACATTTTTAATAAATTTCATATAAATTACTTTTATGGTGTGGATTTCATGAAATGAAATGAGATTTATTATTCTTTATATAAATTTAGATCACTTTCTTAATAAATTTCATATAAATTATATTTTAAATATGTTTGGCATGTTTATAACTATAATAAATCATAATAAAACCAAATTCCCAAATCTTAGACACTTGCAGATATGTGGGCATGTTTTCAGAAATGTCAACCTTGAACACGGTGTAATACATTCTGTTTTTGTGGAACATATACACATTAAGTATATACTACTTATTGATGAATGCAAAACTCTTTTTGCCATTGCTTTCTTGACCTTTGGTTAACCATCCTAAGTTCGAGGCTTCTTGAGGTTTGAAAATGAATTAAAAATGATAATATCTAATCCACTATCCCAATAATTTTACTTCACTACTTTAAAAACATTTTGTACTTGGTCATTTTACCCGTTTAGAAAACTCTACTTTACCAATATTTGAGTTTCTTCTTCATTCCTTCCACACCCACATCCTTGTTTGAGACACTCCACATTCATTTCCACCTTCATATACATTTTTATCGGCATGTCTTTGCACCTTTTTGGTGCAAATGCTAGTATATTATATACATACATTAATGTGTATAATATATTATATATACTTCCTCAGATGCAGGTATCAAACAAGTGGCCATAGACAAAACTATCACCATCAATGGCACACACACTCTTCGACCATGATATCCCCACCCGATGGTGCTCACATCCATACAACGACTCCCCTATGACCTCATCAATTTGTGTACCCATGCAATTGTAAAGTGTGCCAAGGTGGGGACCTTTCAGCCTCCAAGCATTTACTCTCTGCGCTGGGCTGACACACCCATTGTACTCGCCTCATCATCTTCCCACCATGTGTATGATTATAAGTTCTGGAAGGGGGACCAGACTAAGGTTCAGAAGATCTATCTAGAAGCACAATTGTGATATGATTTTGTGTAGTGCTTCCACAGTCTACACTCACTGCTATCACACTCTAATGGTCCAAGAAAGGGGATGTTCTCATTATAGGGGCAGAGGTAGAGGTAGACCCATCTTCCACCATGGCATGATTTGGGAGTTGACTGGTTTGATGATAATATCCCTCATCACTACTAGCGCATGGTGGTGGATCTGGAAACCTCATATCTTCACAACGTGGGAACTATGCATGGGCTCTAGGAAACGCGCTCCCTGGTGCTCGAGTCTCCTTGACCTGGAGTTCTACCTCGGTCATGCTAAGGTGACATTGAAAGATATGGATGAAGCTCTGGGCCTCCAACTACACTCTCCCACCACCTCTGCTATCACCTCCTCATCTCAGAGTCTCGCTGCCACTTTGGAGCATGGCATCAAAATTCATGAAGGTAGGGAAAATGTCATCCTCCTGGCCTATTTCATCATTAACAACACAGCACAGACTTGCCTCCAATTCAGGACATTCCCTCCACGTCAGCGGCCCCGTTCAGCGACTCGAGCGCAGGTGTCATCCCTAGGTCAAATATTCATCCTCAACTAAAAGAAGACGATTACTTTAACCCAATGCCAATTCTGGAAGAGGTTCCTGAGTAGCATGTGGAGCACCAAATTGACTCAAACAAGTTCTTTAAAACAACTTAGGCATATATGCTTTCATACCTCTATTGTTTTCTTTACTCAACTCTCTGTACTCAAACTGTGGGAATCATGGTTTCAACCCATCTATCAACCTCAAGCCATTTTCCTATTTTAGCTATGTACCTAGTTTTAAAGCTCAAACCAACTTTTTAGGATTTTTTTGGATTTTCTTTTTTCCTCACATCTTTTGGCCTTTCATGATACAACTAAATGCTACAGTTTTATGGCTCAATCACTAGTATGATATACCCTATGTAAATTTGATGTAATAAAAAGTCATATATATATATATACACACACACACACACACACACACACATTTACTAGCTAGACAATATTATATGTCAATAGACATGTCTATTTTGGAATATGGTTTCCAGAATTTTAATTTAATTATTAATAATTATTAGGTGGATGGTAGAGATTTAAACTCAATAGAATATTCTAGAGTGCTCTTAATAGTGCACACAATCAGTGCTAAGATTTATTTTCAAAATAGTTATGTCTTTTTTTCCCTTTTAATTAAATTCATTGATTAAAAAATTTGCCATATAAACAAGTGCCATATAAAATGAGTTGTGGTTATTTAGGCATATGGTATTGATAATGCATAGTATTGGTCCATGATATTGTAACAATCTCCATGATAAAATAGGGCCATTTTATCATGGAGATTGTTACAATATCAGGACCAATACTACATGCCTTTATCAATACCATATGCCTAAATAACCACAACTCATTTTATATGGCACTTGTTTATATGGCAAATTTTTTAATCAATGAATTTAAGAATCTTGTGATATATATATATATATTATTTTTAATGTTAATGACAATAATAATAATTTTAAATAAAATTATAATTTAGTTAATTCTTATAAATTTTTTAATTTTAGCAACTTGAGATGTCGAGTGAAGTAAGTGTTTTGATGTTTATCATGATTTAATGCATATCAACATTGATGAGTCATTTAATTTATAAGAATGTAATATATATATATATATATATATATATATATATATATATATATATATATATATATATATATATATATATAATGTTCAAATACTATCAATACCTACCTTACAAGTGATAACACCTACAAACTTGTTCTTTTCCGCTTTTAGAATATAAATTTCAACTTTAATTTACAATAAATAACTATTTTTTATTAAGTATGAGATTCACCCCTATTTTATCATGGAGATTGTTACAATATCATGGACCAATACTATGCCTTATCAATACCATATGCCTAAATAACCACAACTCATTTTATATGGCACTTGTTTATATGGCAAATTTTTTAATCAATGAATTTAAGAATCTTGTGATATATATATATATATATATATATATATATATATATATATATTATCATTAATGACAATAATAATAATTTTAAATAAAATTATAATTTAGTTAATTCTTATAAATTTTTTAATTTTAGCAACTTGAGATGTCTAGTGAAGTAAGTGTTTTGATGTTTATCATGATTTAATGCATATCAACATTGATGAGTCATTTAATTTATAAGATATATATATATATATATAATGTTCAAATACTATCAATACCTAATTTACAAGTGATAACAACTCCTATAAACTTGTTCTTTAGAAAATTCAAATCTTTCCGCTTTTAGAATATAAAATTCAACTTTAATTTACAATAAATAACTACCATAAACATGTTTTTTAATCAGATTTAAATATTCTCTAGCTTTTAAGATATATTATTTTCTAATTTGATTACCTTTACACTCTGTGTATTTAGTCATATTAAATTTAATTATTAATCATGTATTTTGTAATTTTTCTAATAAAAATTAAACTACGCTACTCCTATACAAATTAAATGGCCATACAACATTTGTTTCTCCAATACAAATTAAACTCCCATACAAAATTTGTTTAATATACGAAAAATATATATAATCTCTTTGAATGGATCAAAATTCTTTTATGTATTCAAAATAACATATCCATGTAAGTCTTTTGGGTGTCAAATAGAAGGTCATGGAGTGCATTGTTAAGTCACTCTGTGATCACTCCTTGATATGAAGGTCACTTTGAAACTATGTCGACCAAAAATCTAGTCATGTTAAGGGTTGGTGTGGCCTAGGCTTAGATGCCCGTGGGCAAAAATATAGTCATGTTAAAAGTTGGGATGGCCCAAACCTAAATGCCCATAAGTCGTAGTTTCTCAAATCACAAACCAAATCTAATAAACTCAAATCACTTAACAAGCAAATAAAAAATAACATATCTATATACATATTTAAACCACACAAATTCAACTTCTACTTTAATTTAAAATAAATAAATAAATAAAATGGCATTTAAAAAATGATTTAATCAAACTCATGATAGTGAATTTACACTCAAACCTACATCATAAGCAAACAATCTAGAAGTGTCCATAACAACCTTCTAAAAAGTCAAAACCAGCAGTTTGGAATTTTGGTTACATCAACATCCACGTATATCATTTCCAGTTGTATAACAAACAAAGGAGAAACATTTCAAGTTGTATATCATTTATGCTAAGAGGGAAGGAGAAACAAATATTCAGGTTGACAACATGCAAGATAGAGAAAGCAAGGAAAGACATGATAGAGCAACAAACATAATTATTAAAGGGGTGAAAGATTATGGGAAAAATGAATGTACTCTTGACCTTGCAAGAGACTTCTTGAAAGACAAGCTCCAATGGCAAGGACAAATATGTCAAGCAAGGAGAGTAGGTAAGCCTAACGGTGAGAGATCCAGGCCCATAAAAGTCATCATGCCCAACTGGCGTGATAAAAATATCATTCTAAGCAGGAAGAAGTTCTTGAGGGGTTCTCGGTTTTTTCTAGAAGAAGACTTAACTGTAAGACAACAAGAGGAAAGGAGGGACGAAATGACAAAAGTCAGGGCAGCAAGAGATGAGGGAAAAAGAGCATGGATTTATAAAGGTAACGCTGTGATAGCACAATTTGGACATCCTTCCAAAACAAGGCAGCAAAACGATAACAAAGAAGAAATAACAAACTCTCAGCAATAACTGAGGAAGCAAGGTCAGTATGGGCAACCAGGGACAAAGACTCAACTGTGAGTCTTGCATGTCAAAACAAATAGCAATCAAGTCGTACCTAGGTTTCCTTAAGATTAGTTTGTTGGAACTGCAGGGGTTACCCATGGAGACGAGGACCTGGGTTAGGGCCTATTGCGGAAGATAGAAACATAATTTGCCACATAGAAACACATGAGCATGAAGGGTGCAAGACACCTTTGTTTGAAGGGTATTGGAAGATAGCAGTGTGGAACAAGGCCGCAGGGAATGGCAAAGGGCACGGGGGTATCATGGTATTAGTAAGAGAAAAATAAGGTCGTTTCATTCAGCTAGAAAAAGAAGACCCAAATAAGCAATTTGTCTGGCTTAAAATATCAGAAAATGGAAATCACATCCGAATTACAGCATTCTATTTTGTGCCACAAGTTTCAAAAATCTTCAAAAGTAGAGGGCTTGACCACAAAGATCCCTTTGAAGCCCTAAAAACAGATATTTCAATACATTCTTAGCTAGGTGAAGTCCTTATAGTTGGGGATTTCAATGCTAGAAATGCAGGTGAACAAACGAACATTCTTTGTTGCAAAGAAGACGGTGACCCTATCTGGCTTACAGAAGAGAGTAATCAACAGTGGGAACGAATTTCAAAGGATAAAGGCTGCAATCTCTTTGGAGAACAATAGCTTATGTTATGTGGGGCTTTTGATTTAGTCATTTGTAATGGTTTGACTAGATGGGAAAAGTCTAGTATTTTCACTTGCAATACTTACAATGGAGCAAGTGTAGTAGATTATGCAATTTTCTCGCATAGTTTGTGTGCGAAAATGGAGGAAGCGCTGATTGGACATCAAATTTGGGACTTAAAATCAGATCACAAGCCAATTTATTTAAGTTTCTCTTAGACCAGAAAGAAGAAATTAGGGTCAAAAACTCAGTGTGTTCAACAAAATCCCCCAAATGGCAGAATTCTTTTGACTCTAAAGAATCGTAATACCTTCAAAAAAACATTGGAGAGGCTCTTCGAGAATGAGGAAATCTCATTTCATGGCCTTCATAGTCACAGATTAACACATTTAATTCAAAGCGCACTTGCTGAGTGCAAAAGAGCAAAAATTAAGAAGTCTGAAACAAATTATTTTTCGGTTAATGCTTGGTTTGACAAGGAATGCAAAAAGGCAAGGAGAAGGTGGAAGGAATCAGACAAGGATAATATAAAGCTCAAAGATTACAAGCAGATAGTAAGAAAGAAAAAGGTTGATTTCATGGTTTCAAGGAGAGAAGAACTAATATTCCTTCGGATTCAAAGTAACACCAAACTATTCTATAAGGAGCTCCAACCGAAAAAGGTGCAAACTGAAAACAACATTACAACTTCTAAATAGTTCGACTATGCAAGCCAACTTTATGAGCAGGATCCCAAGGTTGATCCTCCTCCCTTGGTCAACACAGACACAAAACTCTTCACGGTGCAAGAGGTAGAGATGGGTATCAAGAGTCTGGGCGTTGGAAAATCAAAAGACTTAGATGAACTCCAAGCAGAGTATCTAAAGTGGGGCTTAACAATTCTTTCACCTCACATCACAAAAAATTTCAACAACATCATACAGCAGGGGTTCCCCACAGATTGGACAACTAGTATGGAAATACCTCTTTTCAAGAGTGGTGACATTAGTAATCCCTCCAATTATAGAACCACAATGATAAACCCCTTGTTTGCAAAATTATTTGGAAGCATGATAGAAAAGAAAATCAGCAAGTGAGCAGAAAAAAGAGATAAACGTGCTAAAGGGAAAGCAGGTTTTAGACCTAAACATTCCACAGTTGATCATTGCATAACTTTAAGGCACATCATTGAAAAACTTTGGGAAAAAAAGGAAGAAATTTTTTGTTGCTTTGTTGATTTCAGAAAAGCCTTTGACACGGTTCCTAGGGATAAGCTTTGGGGCAAAATGGAGGAACTCGAGGTTCCCAGGCATTTGAGAGCAGCGGTGCATACGCTGTATGAACAGGTGAAAGTCAAAATTAGAACTTCAACAGGCATTTCTGAAAGTTTTAGAAGCGATATCGGGGTCAAGCAAGGTTGCCCATTGTCTCCTACCCTTTTTGGGTTATATATTGACAAGCTTGAAGAGTGGCTAAATTCGCAAGGGGGTGACGGTATCCATTTGGGCAAGTTCGTTATAAGACTTCTTTTGTACGCAGATGACCTTATATTGATTGCTAAATTAGCTCTTGGTTTGCAAGAGCACTTATGTTCCCTTTAGCATTTTTGTAGAAGGGTGGGGATGCAAGTCAATATTAGTAAAACGAAAGTAGTGGTTTTCTGTAACAAAAGAAAGCATAACGAGCATTAGTTCTACTTTGAAGGCAACATTTTGGAAGAAGTTGCAGACTACAAATACCTCGGAATTGACTTCAATAGAAATTTAAGTTGGGATGGTTGTAGAAAGGAAAGAACTTTAGGGTGTTGGAAAGCATTTTATGCTCTTCAAAATAGCTTTCACTCTTTTTGGGCTTTTAGTAATTCCGGTGAAACCAATTGAGAAAATTCAGAAGCTTTTGATTACAAACAAATTCAAAATTAAAAGTGCAGTTCCTTATGCTATCATGTTAAGTGAAACAGGGGTTGCTCCTATTGAAGCAATTGCTGTGGTGCGAGCCACAAGGTATTTGAAAAAAATTGAGCAAATAAAAGAGGGTAGATGGCCTAAGGTTGTTTTTAGTGATAGATTGTGCAAAAGAAAAAATACTTTGATGCGGCAAAATAACGAATAGTTTAGTAAATAAAACATTTACTTGAGCATGTGTCCCACAAACACTAGAGAAATAAAAAATGAGATTTCACAGCGCTCCACACTATTCTATTTTGACAGGTTTGTAAGACACGAAAGATGTCGTCAGATTTATCGAGCCGCTAAACATTGTCCTACGTGTAAAAGCGAAAGGAACGTGAGGCCTCTAGAACTTGGAAGCCTCTAGAACCTCATACCCCTCTTCTTTGGAAGTCAATTCGACCTGTCCACTGCCGAAGAATGTGGCTGATTTTCAAAACAATACGGCTGCCTTGTAGCGCACGATCTCCTTGTCCACTCTCCATAAATTCACATGCACGGTATCCCCCACGACAAATTTAGCGTTGCCCCTGCATCCTGCTATCAATACCAAACCTTTCTGAGCTTATTTTGGCTATGGGTACATTTATAGGCCATGTAGCGCCCGGATCAGGCTTTCTGCTCATCGGTCTCTGGCACCTCTATAATACAATCAGAAATTACACGCAGTCTCCGTGGGATTTCCACACTCGGCCATGGTTTCCCGCTAGATTTGGCAGAGGGCAGCTAAAATACGTGGAGCTGGTAGCCATTATAGCGGGGTCCTGTTTATCGATTTTGGCTGAGCTGTTCATCGGGCCGAGGAGGCATCAGCCCCTGGCAAACGACTGGAGCATCCCGTCGGAGCACCTCAACAACTTCGAGCACTCCTCCATATCGTTGTTCTTCCTCATTTACGCTTACGCTGCTCTGTACGCGGAAGTCCGTCAGCTCACGGTTCCGCCGGGGGCTCTGCATGTGATCGCAGCGCTGGCTTTCAGCCAGGAGCTGCTGCTCTTCCACCTTCACTCGGCCGACCACATGGGGGCGGAGGGGCACTACCACTGGCTCCTTCAGCTCATCGTTGCCGTCAGTTTGTCGGCCACGTTGCTCGAGGTTCCGTTTCAGCAAAGCTTTCTGGTGGCAACAGTGCGTTCTGCGTCTTTGGTGTTCCAGGGGGCGTGGTTCATCCACATGGGGTTCATACTCTGGATCCCGGCCTTCGTCCCCAAGGGCTGCCAGATGCAGCGCACTGGGGGCCACGATGTGGTCAAGTGTGCTAGCCACGAAGCAACGATGCGGGCAAAGGCGCTCACTAACTTACAATTCAACTGGTACCTTACCGGCATAGTGTTGTTCACGATCATTCTTTACACCAAGATGGCCGGGCACCAAGACAAGGGTCTGCTCACGTATCAGGCCATAGGGGTTAAGGCCGTGATTGACCACGATATGGAGCTGGGAAGCACCGATAACGAGGGCGGCTGCGCTGGACAGCGGCGCTCGATGGATGGATCCCACAGCTCCATGGACATGGATAACATGAACCCTCTTAATCTCGAAAGATAAATAATTTCCAGTTTGTCCATTTTCAATTTTCTCTAATTTTGGGTTCTTCTGTATGTTGACGGTTAATAAGTTCTGCTTGGATTTTAACGTTCCGCCAAATTTGGTGGTCGGTATTATTCCCGTCAACGAATTCCCACAACTGCGGTTCATATGCCGATGGATGGCTCTGGAATATGTAATGGATAAATGTCTTTCCGTCTCTTGCTGTCTGTTTTCCTAATACATTTTTTTTTATAAATATAAATTTAATTTTATTAAATAAAAATAAATTAAAAATCAAATATATTTATTTTTTGTTTTTTAATAAAATAATTTTAAAAAACGACATGTATTTTCTCACTAAAGTGACCCACAAAATATTCACGATTTAAAACGTTTTAAATATAAGAGTCTTTTCCATAAAAAAGCGAATGAGCAACATTAAATTACGGGCATTAAATCATTATCAAACTTTTTTAAGTGTAAAGTTTGTTATTCAATGTCAAATTGGTAGGCTTTTGAGTTTGCTCTTTATAAAGAGGTTGAAAGTGTATATGTGGGAAGTGCACCATAGATCTTTTTAGCTAGCCAATCAAGGAGTAATGCAAGTTGTTAACCAGGAGTAATTTAACCGAAAATAAATAAAAAGCAAGCAAACTTGTCATCTATAGTGAGTAATCCATTTAGGTGAGCAGGCTACCAACTTTTCCTTTAGTGAGTTTTTGGGCATAGTAATCATTCTAGAATCATTAGAGAATTTAGGCAGGTTGTGTACAAAGATAAGGTAGGCCTTTGTCAAAATGCACACCATGAGTTTAAAGTGAGTGTCCAAGGTTATTGAAAACTATAGTGGTTTTTCTACTCATTTTAAGAAAGACATTTTAAAACAAATAGCAGCAACAACAATAGGTAGACATGCCCGTAGACATGTCTTTTAAAACTCTAGTCAAATCTTAATTAAAAATTATAAACTTAATACCAAAAAAATATGAATGATGTTAGGAAGTCTAAACTCTTTCTCCCTTCCGTCTTTGTGACTCCAAATAACTTAATTATATCTTTGAACTAAAGTAATGATAATTATACTTTAGAACTGAATAATGATAAATGATCTTGTTAGGCTTTGCTATCTTATTTATTTACGTCAAATTAATTATAATTTTTGATGGATGGGAAACAATGTCATATGGTTTGAGTTAGACAATGATTAGATTTTTAATGAAGTTAGTCTATATATATATAATGAATTATGAGATAAAATAATAAGAAATCAACATCAATAAATATTAAAAATATTATCACGAACATAAAAACTAGAAAGATAAATTACAAGTTTGAGTTGTGACATAAAATTATGAATTTTGATCTATACATTTGATCAATAATCATGAAATTAGATGAAATTCACAAAACCTCCATTTTTTTAAGATTAGCCAAAATTCAAACCTCAAAATTAAAGTTCCACCAACTTTATGACATAAGCAAATATATTGAATCCCCTTCTCTGTATGCATAAAACTTAGTAAATTACAAGGAGAAGTCCCCAACCTTCAATGTTAGTAACAATAATTCCATAGAATAAAAGGGATTTTGAAGGATCCTCGTGCAATGGTTCTAATAGATTGTAGTCCCGGCATTTTGAAAGAACGTGAATAGTTTGAAAAGTGCAGAAGCTTTACACAATAGAGTTTGAGTGTGAATGGGCAACGTGGGCATTTATAAATAGAAGTTCATTTTTTAACCAAATTTCATGTAACTGATGAGACAAGTGATGACGTTGGCCATACAGCATTCTTGTTCCCCACTCCATACAGTTTTAATTAAATTACAAGCGCACCTTATGACAACGTTCACAATGCACATTCCCGTGTAAAGG
This sequence comes from Pinus albicaulis, assembly GCA_034641835.2. NCBI lineage: Eukaryota > Viridiplantae > Streptophyta > Pinopsida > Pinales > Pinaceae > Pinus > Pinus albicaulis. Next base: position 1,118,733,960 of record CM076570.1, on the reverse strand, counting down.
AAACTTTGAAAAGTAAAAAATAGAGCACCATCCGGGCCCATTCCACTCATAAAGCCTAGAGTGGCACGGAATATTCATATGTCTGACTGCGAAATTATTTCAGGGAGTGGATTATTAGCAATTATTTTGTTTTCTGGAATGATGAGTAAAAGCGGTTTTTGTTGTTGTTTGTTAAGTAATATTATTAGTAACTCTCACTAAAATTTGATAAGATATTTTTTTGGTTAAATACCAATTTTATATCTGATTATTTAAAGTGTTTTTTTTTTTTTTGATACGATAATTTATTTTCAAAAGGTTGAAGCATTTTGATTATATAATTTAAATATTTGAAATATGTAATTTTTTAATATTAAAATTAATTTTGTGAGTATTGTTTTTGGTTATTTCAAAGTTTAATATGTTTTTATGGTTTTTAAGAAAAATTAATGATTTGATTTTTAAAATTAATTAAAATTTTTAATAATTAAAATTTTATTAAATATATTTCAGGTAGGTAATTTATTGATAAAAGCAATGTGAAATCAATGAAAATTGAGAGATTAAAGATTTAAATTCCTTTATTTGCAATCAATTTATTTTGAAATTGAGATTTCACAATCTTAATTTAATCATCAATAATTATTAAAGGATGATAGACATTTAACCTTTCTCAATTATTTTACAATATTCATAATTGTATACACAAATCAAAGCTTGAAATTGATCTCCAAAGTAGTTATGCTTGTTTTCTCCTTTTAATTAAATTGATTAATTAAAAAAATGTCATATCAAGTGTCATATGAAGTGACTTATGGTTTTCTGGGCATGTAGTATCGATAAGTCATGTTATTAGGCCATAGTATTGTAACAAACCCTATGTACACATTAAGTATTTCTTTTCCACAATAAAGTGAAGCTAAATCTCCATAATTAAGGGTCTTCTTCCATATATATATATATATATATATTCTTTTTATTTATTTATTGATAATAATAATAATGTAAAATAAAGTTATAATTTAGTAAGTTTTTATGATTTTTCTAATTTTAACGATGTGAGTTGTATGATGTAGTAAGTGTTAGTCTTTAAATGATGTTTGTTATGGATTGATGTGTGTGAGTGGTTATTCACCATTTAATTTATATCATTACATTATTTATATGATAATAATAACTTTATTTAATATTATGGTTTAGTTAATTGGTAAGTCGACATGTTTGTTTGTGTTTTTTATTTTTAAATATTATAACAATGAGGTTTTTATTTTTATTTATTTTTTTATTTTTTTAATATTTAAAAATAATTAAAAATAAAGTAAAATATATAATATTTAAATTTTGGAATGAGCTTCCAAATTTTTAATTTAATTACCAATAATTATTAAGTGGATGGAAAATATTTAACTTCTACCAAATATTCTAGAATACTTATAATATTATATACAATTTCGGTTAAAATCACATGAGATAGAACATTGTAGACGCCTTTGAACCAAAGAGTGTGGTTCATCTTCAGGATTTATAATAGCATAGTAGAGATTTAACCTCAACCAAATATTCTACTATATTTATAATAGTACATACAAATCAAAGGTTGAGATTGTAGTTATGCCCTTTTAGTTTTTCTAATTAAATTGATTAATTAAAAAAATGTCATATGAAATGAATTATGGTTTTTTTGGGCATGTGGCATTGATAACCTATGATATTGTGAAAAAGTTTATTTACAAATTGGGAATCTTCATGGTTAAGAATCTTCTTCCATGTTTTTACAAATATATATTTTTATACTTTATATATATACATGTGTGTGTGTGCAGTTGATATCGAAAAACAAATAGTTAACATGGATATTCACATAGTTTATTTAAGTTATGTAGTGAAATATTTTTGAAAAGTATAAGAATTATACATCTCTCTCATTTATTCTTTCTCTAAATTTGATGTAAAATTATAAGAATTATACATCTTTCTCACTTGATATTTCTCTAAATTTGATGTAAAATTATGTTACTTCATATAGACATCATATTTTATTTATGTTTGGGAGCAAAAAAATGAAATATTTGTACAACATCTTCTTCTTATTGGGTTTTAATATCAATAGCTAAAAAAGCCAGTAAAATGTGAGTGTGATTATTGAATTTTGGAATGCTTTTAATAAAACTAACCAAATATGTATATTCATTTTTTTTATTACTATATTTAATTTTGTTTATATATATATATATATATATATATATATATATATATATATATATATATATATATATTAAATGATACTTGTCAATTTTAAGTTTAGCACAGAAGGAATTACACATCCTCTCATGAGAGGTTGTTGATTGCACCTCTCAACCCAATTAACCAAACATGTATATTCCTTCATTTTAATTAATTAATTATTTAATTTATTTATTATAGTACATGTGTTTTATTTTCATTTGAAAAAAACACATTCAATTTGATGTTAAGCACGTACAGAAATACACATCTCCAACTTAAAAATGCGCCTTCATATGCGATAAAGGTTTTTCCATGCAAACACTTAAAACATACCAATCATATATATATATAAATCCTATTTAACTTTCTTAATAAAATGTCTTTATTTTGATATTGTAACTCATGGGAATTTTTATAATTATGAAATATAACTAACTTTTGTAACAATGTGTCTATTAAAGTGTGATGATACATTTATAAACTAGCTAGCATTAAATGTATTTATTAAGTCTGATGATACATATTTAAACTCATTAGTTGATCAATGTAAAAGACCAATCTAAATCTATCTTAATTTTGGATTTATCAAGCTTAAAGAGGGATCAAATCTCTGAAAGTGCAAACCTCTTTTTAAGTGCAAAAATTATAGATCCAAACTTAAAATAGATCTAGACTGACAAAACCTATATATGTGTGTGTGTGTGTGTGTGTGTGTGTGTGTGTGTGTGTGTGTGTTCTTCAAGTCCAGATTAAGTATAAAGTTTTGTACTTAAAAAAGAGGTTTGCACTTTAAGTGACCATTTTATTTTAGTGATCATTCATGGCACAATGGAAAATTACAAAGGAGTCTTCACACTTTTAAATAGGTTATATATTACATAAAAATTTCATATATAAAACCATGGATTGTCAAAACCTCCAGCCTAGAAACTACCAATGGTAAATTGACTCTATGACCACATTTTTCCCTAACCTACTATAACAATATTCATAAACATTATTTTGTTATAAAAATTTTATTTTAATTTTGTTTTAAATAATTTAACCTCTCCAAATTTTTATTTTTCTTTTAACCAAATCAAAATATTTACATAACATAACAATAACATTACAATACCCTTTCTATACTAGAATGAAAAGTACTTTAATACATAACATCATTTTTTAAATTATTTTTTAATTTATAATAAGAATACATTTAATTAAATAATTTTCATATATTATAATATTTAATTTATAAATTTACAAATCGATTACTAACTTGTCAATTAAAATAAAAGGTTAGTTTTCTAATTATAATATCTAATTACAATTTATTAATCAATTATAACCCTATTAATAAAGAAAAAATAGACATTATTATTTTTCTAATCATATTAAATCAAATAAATTTTTTTTTTCTCTTTCGTTATGGTCAAAGAAGGCAAAGGGTAATAAATTTTTTTTTTTCTCTGTCGTTATCATCAAAGAAGGGAAAGCGTACTTTTTTCTTGTTCTAATTATTATTATGAGGTACCACGAAAAGTATGTGTGAGGATTGGGACTTCCCCTAGTAAATATAAATATTTCATTGTCGTGGACACTAAGCTATTATTCAGTAGGTCCCTTAACACCCTCGTTTGGTGAGTATTGTGGTTTTGAAATAAATATAACTAGCAATTGCTCATTAAAAAGAGCAAAAGGACATCAAAGGCATGGGCACCGGTCTCGTCCAACTCTCGGGAGGCGAGTGAACGATTGGACAGTAGCACGGGCGAGCGAAGGATTGGACAGCAGTAGGGTAGGATGGCCGCCAAGTGTCAAATTTTGACAGGGCAGAAGGGCGAATTTGGAGCAGATGTGGAGCACAGAGATTGGCTGAGATGAACAATGTTTCCCATACAATCCCATAAAAAAACACCTTCGGTGTAAATATTTCATTGTCCTTGAGACTAAGCTATTATTCACTAGGTCCCTTAACACCCTCGTTTGGTGAGTATTGTGGTTTCAAAATTTCAAAGAAAATGTTTACAATGGGTTTCTTTTCTTTTGTGAAAGTATTACAATGAAGTTTATGTACTTCTCTTTTTATTAGTTTTTGTCTAAAGGGTTGCAGGGATTATAGTAATTGGTTGGAATTTTTTTATTAAGTTTACACAAAAATCGATGGTCTTTTCATTGTTTTATACAATGTTTGAAAATGATATTTCAAAAGGTAAAATATCGTATTTCGTTTTTAATGAAAGTTTTAATTTCACCATCTTATTTGGCCTTTTCTCAAGGTAAGAGTTCCATATAGCTTAGTTTAAAAATACATGTATTTAGTTTTATGTTTTTCCAAGTGAAGTAATGATACCATTACTTCAGTGACATTTTAGTAACATTTAGTGTTTAATGGGCAGTGACTATATTATAAAGTTTAGCAATGGATGAGTGGGAGTGGACAAGTGGAATGGACAAGTGGTTGTAGTCTAAATTTCAATGTGGCTATTTACATGTTGCTTCCCTTGAGCTGCTTAATCCCTGGTTTCTTGAACTAATTTCTTGAGCAACTTATTCAACTTGGTTACTGCTTCAAAACCTAATTCTATGATGTTTTGAAAGCTCTTATAGTGGATTTCAACAAAAAATCAAGGAATTAATAGCCTAGCGGTAAGTAATTCACCAATTTGATATCAAATTGGATCATAAGTTAAAGACTATCTATAAAAAGCATTCAACATAGCCAAATCTAGACTATTTCCTTTAGATTCAATGTAAAGCTATGCTAAAGCATTATCTTTGGGACCAAACAAAGGAGGTGTAGACATAGTTGTAGATGAACTTCCCTATATTCAATTGTTTTTATCCAAGCATTGTGGATTTACATTTGTGGGTGGAAAATTTTGCCAAAATGGATGGGGATTTGTAAGTAGGCTTCCTCTCACATTTGTTTTTCCATTTTATTCTTCTTCAATATGAAAATCCTGAAAATATATTCTATGTTGATATTAATAGGTTTTTCCAAAGAGCTTCCCACTCACACTCGATATGTACAACACTATCGTGGACCTCTCTGGAAATGGAAAACTTCAGAGAATTAGCAATAAGTGGTGGAAACATTATGCATGTGATAAAAAATACAATCAATTGAACTCCAATAGGCTTGGACTGAACATATTATGGGTTCTTTTTCTTACTGATTGGAATTATATGCATTATAAGCTTTCTTGCATTTTTCTGTCGCATGATTTACAAATTCACTCATTATGCTGGAAAATATATTGAGAATTCGAATCATGTCTCTTGTTCATTCATCTCAAGAAGTGAAAGTATTATGAATGCATTTTGCAGCTTTGTTTTGAGCAATGATGATCGTGAAATAACAACACAACTCCGAAAAAATCCATCAGAGAAGAAAATGGATGTGCATTCGAGAGTCTAAGATGAGTCAACTTGATTCCTTTACCTCCACCAGTCTCAACCATACATTGCTAGTTGAGTATGTTATTTGTTCTTTTAGTTATGTACTTCCAACTACACCATTTCAGTTATAAGCATGAGTAACATTTGTAAACATTTTTGCCATATATTTTGACAACTTTTGTTATATTTTTAGAAATTTTTATTGGAACGCTCTCTTCCCACATCTACCTAAGTAACCGACCAACCGGGGTAAACATGTGACGAAGAGTTACTATGATCTAATTCAACCTCCTAGGTGACCTTAAGGAAGTGGAATCGAAAAAAACACATCAAACAAACCATCCACAATAGCAACAGAACTCTCAAGAGCCAACCCAACCACTCAGGGATCCATCCCTTGGGTCCCACTGAGCTTTTAGACTATTGACCTCTAGACGCTCCCTTGATATGGGAAGGGTGTGTCTGGGAAGCTATGGAAGCTCCCACATCATGGGCATGTGTGCTTCCAAGGACTTTTTTCCTTAGACCTGTGCTAGCATCCCCAGGATTTGAGCCACTTTTTCAGGCCCAGAGCCTAGGTCACTACATAGAACACCATGACACTTTCAAAAATGGAATATAACAACTGAGTAACGATGCAAAAGCAAACACTTGAACAAGGATTTTACCGGACCCCTACTTACCATGATAGCCATTTCGTCAAACATGTCACAAATATGTAATCTACAGGTTTAAATAACATATCTAAGCATAGGGGTCTCATACTTATCTGAGAATATCTAAGAAATTTTTTTATCTCATCACATTAACTGCATTTTCATCTATTTAGGCATAGATATATTACTCATTTATTTACAAATCAAAACTTGATGAGAGCCATAAGTCATCACTGTCATAAAACTCACTCATAATAAACATATACACAACAAAAATGACAAGCATATAACAACCATATAAACCGCATAATAACAAGCATATTTACCAATCAATACAAGAGGAAAAGAGCTCTTATTTCCATACGAAAAATGAAACCAAGTCTGGGACTTCCATGTACCAACCAACCATAGATATGGTTGAGCCAAATCTCTCTTCAACTAGTCACCCCCGTGCCATATTCCAAGCATGAAGGTGGGATCTGATAAAACTCATAAATCAAAACAAACCAGGGCTTCCAGAGGCCAAACCACCTCAACCCTCAACCAGTGATTCCACCTCACGGTTGGACATCACTAACCTTCACCAGATCAGTATCTACCCAATTTTTCCAGGGCTCCAGAGCATTTGTTCCAACCCAACTTCCATGACTAGTAACTCAACCCACGATTGTTGTCGGGCTCTAGAGCGTTTGTCCAACCAAGGCTCCAGAATTAGTAGCTCAACCCACAATTGTTGTGGGGATTCCAGAGCGTTTTTCCAACCATGGATGCCAAGACTAGTAACTCAACCCACCTAGGGCTTCCAGAGCATGTGTCCAACCAAGGGTTCCAAGACTAGTAACTCAACCCAAGCTATTACAGGGCTTCCAGAGTGTTTGTCCAATCAAGGCTCCAATACTAGTAACTCAACCTAAGTCGTTACAGGGATTTCAGAGCGTTTTTCCAACCAAGGCTTCCAATAACTAATAACTCAACCCACAACCAAAAGCACATGAGAACCAACCAGAAAAACATGCAATGAAATGAACCCACAACACCATGTTTATCCAGGGAATGGCAAGGCTAGGAAAATCCACTGTCAATCCAGGCAATCCTCCATGCCAATGACAGATCATAACCAAGAAACCACATGCATGCTAAAACTAGCAAGGAAACCATACATGCAACTCGATATCTACAAAGAAATCCAATTGTAGCCGCTGATCCCGATGTCCTCTTGCATTTCCTGCCTTTCCTTTTCCTTATTGCTCCAAATCCAAAGTATGCCACACACCTCCAAGAGTGCTCCAAGAAACTCTAAGTATCCAAGATTATGAGAGAGGGAGAACAGAAAGAGAGCCATAAGTGTGAGAAAAAACCTGCCAACTGATCCTCAAAATCCTTTTTATCAATGAGGCCTCTATTTTCTTCATTTATCATTATTTTCTTTCATTTTCATCCTCACATGAAACCTGTGACCTTTCACCTCCCTTTTTTCCTATTTTCCTTTATTTTCATAAATAAAATGCCAATTAATGCCTCATTCCTTACCAAAGCCTTTGCCAATTTCCTTTAGCAATAATAATCGAAATGAACACCCACTAGGATGTTTTTCCCACCATTCAGCTTGGAATACATGTCCCATGAATTTGGTCTTATATTTTTTTACATGGGTTTTTAACTAGGGATGTTACAGAACCCTCCCCCTTGGGGGAACACCGTCCTCAGCGTTCAATGGTACCTACAAGCCAACAAACTATTTAAAACAAAAAATACTGCCTATGGAGCTTTATAACACAGCTCGTTGCAGTATTTACAATGATCATTGCTAAAACATGACAAACATATTGTTTACTGGAGCTTTATAACATAGCTCATTGTCGTATTTATAATAACAACCATATATACAACCATAATATCTATGGAGCTTTATAAATCCAGATTGATACAATATTTACAATAACATTTTCTCAACTAGTAAATAGAAGGATACGATTCTTGTATCAGGAACAAGGGAATCTAGAGGCTCACACCTCCACCCTCAAGGTAATACCAGGATTCACCTCCTTCCCAGGAAGTCCAGAATCCACTGCCAAAGTCAAAGTCTTCATCCAATGTCCAATACTAGAATCTTGTGCTATTGTACCCTCAATGAATAGTTATCGGCTCATTGTTTCAGGGCACACTCCCAATGTGCATTTGATTCCATCTGGAAATGCTAATGACCAAAAAAAATCCACCCTCGACCTTTCCTTCTTTGCTACATAGTCCCTTGGGAAATTTAGTCACCCCCTTCTGCGTAGTCACTCACCTTCCAAGTTTCACTGACACCCCCATCCCGGGAAGTCCATCCCTTGACAAGGATTCCTCACATCATAAGATACAAAAAACAAGTCATATACCTACCTAAAAACCACCATACCGACCATAAAATGCAGATGGAAATAAACAAACACTATTGGGTACCAATGGACCACAATGGCCCTGCTCCTAAAGTTCTTTACTAACATATTGTTGTATGTTCCAATTCCTTTTGCTAGCGCTGTTATTTCTTGCAGTCAGTTTCAACCAACCAACTGGGCATTACATGCTTTCCTGTACCAATCACATAATTTACATTAGATTCAAAATAAATTGAATTAACTTCAAATCACACCTCATTGGTGGCTCATCAATAAGGTACACTTGCAATCTTTTTCATGTCCTGTCACACAAGTCAAACTAGTTGTTTGATCAAATCATCATGTATAAACATATCATATATGGTTAGATCAAAACACAACCATCATAGGTCAAAATCATGAATCACATGCAATCATCATAAACCATAATCATAAATCACATGTAACCATCATAAGTCGGAATTATAGATCACATGCATAATAGAACTGAAATAAAATACCGATACTTATCCTTCATCGGTCCTTACTTCAACCTTTATTCTTTCTGCTCACAATCCATTGGATTTCCACACCTGACAAGCACCCAATGCCTTTGCTTCTCTTCAATCACATACATATACACACATTTTACATCACAATATGTACAACCACATATGACATACAACACCATACAATATACACACCCACACCGAAATACGACACATACACCTACACTCGATGTACAATACAACACAATACATATGTGTACATCGACATACGACACATACACCTACACCCGGTATACAATAAAACATAATACATACACCTACATCTGGTGTAAATAACAACATAATACATATACATATACAAAGTATAACACAATGAATATACATGTCTCGATACCACGACTACACCATGCACCTACATAGTACAGCACGCCCGCCACACAACATGTACGGCATGCACACAATACCACATGTATACCAGTACCATATGCACAACTTGTACACAGTATCACATATACACAACACTACCTGCACAATGTGTGGACACTATCACATATACATGGCACCACCTGCACAATGTGTACACAACGCCAAATGTACATTTCACCACCTGTACAATGTGTATACAATACCACAAGTATACAACACCACATGCACGAACTATACACGACGCCGCATGTACACAACGCCACATGCACAACACCACATGTACAACATGTACACATCACCACATGCACACAACACCACATGTACAATAATGCACACAACACCATATGTACATAGCACCATATGTTCAACACGCACGCAAAAGCATATGTACATAGCACTACATATACAACATGTACATAACATCATATATACACAACACTGCATATCCAACAAGTGCACAACACCATATTCATACAACACTGCATATTCAACATGCACATAGTACGATATGTCCACAACACCGCATATCCAACTTGTACATAACACCATCTATACCTAACATTGCATATGCAATATACACACAACGCCATATATACAAGCATACAACATCATAGGTACAAAATACTACATATGTTACATGTACACATCACCATAGGTACAATCACTGAATATACAACATGCACAACGTATACACAACAATAGTACTACACATCCCTAGACCACACACTGACCCCACAAGAAACCTTGATTCTAGTGTCTTTCCACTATCCATGCTTATCCTAGCATGCCACATATCACACTACTTTCACTTCATTGATGTGCCCCTCAGCATTACCTATATATAACATAAACATAGGCATAGTACAAGCATATAGTATCAATTCATATCCACATGATACTGACCTCATAGATCTGTCAGGACTACTCTTCCCACTTGATTCCTCATAAGACCAAGAACCTATTCATGCCATTCACCCGCATAAGAAATCATTTCTCCACAAGAATGATCCTTGAAAACCCTATCATACAATGACATAGATACATAAATACATACATATATATAATCATTAGCATAAAACAATCATGATATTGTCAAAGAAAGACATACATACACACATAAATGAATATAAATATTAGCATTAAACAATCATGATCCATGACGACCCACTCATAAATGACATACATACATACATGTATACATATATAAAAATCAACATAATCATGATCACAACACAATTTCTAGATATCATAAGGTCTAGCTTAAGAGAACTTCCTTTATTCATGGAAAACATGCATAATATTGAGAACAACAATTCCAACATAGCCAAGGCATCTAAAACCTCAAATCCATTCACTTTACCTTTCGTGTTACATTTCTTGTGACTATTCTTCCACCGTCCATTTACCTCAATGGACCCAACCAATCCAACTGGATTTCATATTCTTACTTTCAACTACCCTTATACATGCACCGGGCTTCATCCAAGTCTTTCATTACTTATCGTATTCCACACAACTCTCCCAAAGCTCCATCAACTTTCCTCTTTCTGAACCAATTCCAAAGACTCTCAAACAAAAAGCAAGAACAAGAAACAAACAAGAAGAAAACCATAAAAACCAATAACAATAAAACACCACAAACAAAGTGGCATGGCCATGCACTTGATGCAATCAAGATTGCAAATCAAGCACAAAAAATCACAAGATATCAACAAATACCATGACTCAATCCCCATGGTTCCCACTACTTCCCAGGGAACTCTCAACCCGAACCTTCTTCAAGATTTCATAAAAGTCTCTTTTTCCATGCAATCCCCTACATCATATGCCATAAACACATAACTGTGAGTGCATAAATAAACATAACAACATGTTAGTTACCTTACCTTGTTGTGCCAAGCACATTGAACTATAATTGAACACACATGTCAGTCATATATATCAACATCAAGACAACATATCTATCAATTTGAAATCAACTTTTACCAATACTAACAACCATGTCATAATCAAAAATCAACTCACATCCATCGGTCATAATATATAATGCTACAACTATCACCTACTTCCACTCAAGTATATACTAGCTATCTCAGCACATATGTGTTAGCAAAACCATCTTAAAACAAGATCATTCTTTCATGCAATTTTACAGACACACATACTCATATCATGCAATTAATCAAACATTCAAACAAATTGCAAATACACTATGTTAAATAAATCAACTAGATGACGTAATAGACACCAAATCACTCAAACACCAAATAGATGGCATAATCAAACATTCAAGCACCAAGTATATGCATAAGCGAACTCATACCTTAATGTCTCTTAGGGGAGGCTATCTTATCTGCACAATCAATCTAGATTAGCATGATATAACTTCACAACACATCAACTCAAACATAAATAAGGTCATTATATTCATGATAGTAACTCGCTAACATGTTCACATCATAAGCTCACAAACAATTGTCACTCATGCATAACAATCACATATACACAATTAGCCTAGATTAGTACAACGTAATATCACAACATATTAAATCATACCTGAATGTCATAACCATAACCATCTTCTTAGGCCAATCAAACTAGCATGGTACATATAACATCCAAATCTTAAAGAAAATAACACTAATCATCGAGTTAACTAACATATAACTACAAGAAGTTAATCATATAACATAATCATCAACAACATATAACATAGTCATCAATTTAATACTATGCATGACTAACCAACCCATGTACATATAATCACACTATTTGACTAACATCTATCATGTATGTGACCATAACATCAATAGAATGAAAGGAATACACATAACCATAATGCATATAACTAAATTGGTCAACTAGAATTTTTCATACATGTAACTGCAACAACAATAAGATGAAAAACATGTATATAACCTAATTCTTATAACAACCATTAACCAACATACATGGATGCCAAACATACAATACCTATATGATGATATGCTCTTACCTTGAATTCTAGTGCCACAACTTCACTTTGATGATCTGCATCTCTTGCTCTATCTCAACGAACACATTATCATCATAACATACCAAAAAAATCACGATAACCTAATTGCATACAATGACCTCATGGAAAACAACCATAACCATGACAATGCATGCATAACAACATATATACATTGACATGCATGAAAAATGCATAACCGACATGCACTCAGGATGATCACATCCAATAACAAACACCATCAACTTCCACATGGAGACACAATTACAACAATAACCACCACCACGCATACACAACACGCATATAGTCCACTAACATATAAAACACATATGCAACTGACATGTATGCACGAAAAACACATCACAATGCATAACCAATCATACACTCATGAAGACACACTTCACAACAACAACATCCTCTTTCACATGATGACATCACTACAACCATGACAACATGCATTTGCAACAAGCATATAGATGACAAGGATGATTAACACATGTGAAATCGTCATGAATGCATGACCAACACACACCGCCCATCCAGTCCAAGGGGTGAACCATGATCTGATACCATTATGTAACACCTTTCTCCCACATTTACCCAAGTAACTAGTCAATTAGGGTAAACATATCACGAAGAGTTACTGTGATATGATTCAACCTCTTAGGTGACCTTAAGGAAGTGGAATTGACGAAAACACATCAAACATACCTTCCGCATTAACAATAGAACTCCCAGGAGCCAACCAAACCACTCAAATACCCATCCTCTAGGTCCCACTGATATTTTAGACTATTGATCCTTGGACGCTCCCTTGATATGGGAAAGGGTGCGTCTAGGAGGCTCTGGAAGCTCCCACAACATGGGCATGCGTGCTTCGAGGGAAATTTTTCCTCATACTTGTGCCAGTGTCTCCGAGATTTGAGCCACGTTTTTAGGCCTCGACCCCATTTCACTACCTAGAACACCATGACAATTTAAAAAATTAAATATAATCGCAGAGTAACGATGAAAAAGCAAGCAATTGAATAAGGATTTGACTGGACCCCTACTAACCATGATAGACATTTCATCAAGCATGTCACAAATATGTAATCTACATGTTTAAATAACGGATCTGAGCATAAGAGTCTCATACTTATCTAAGAATCACTAAGAAGCATTGTTGTCTCATCACAGTGATTGCATTATCATTAATTTAGGCATAGATACATTACTCATTTATTTACAAATAAAATAATGATGATATCCATACATCATCAATGTCATAAAACTCATTCATAACCAGCATATACACAAAAAAATGACAAGCATATAACAACCATATAAGCCACATAATAACAAGCATATTTACCCATCAATACAAGAAGAAAAGAGCTCTTATTGCCATAAGAAAAATAAAACCAAGTCTGGGACTTCCATGTTCCACCCAACCATAAACATGGCTAAGCCAAATCACTCTTCAGAGAGTCTCCCCCATGCCATATTCCAACCATGAATGTGGGATCTCATAAAAATCATCATTCAAAACCAAATCGAGGCTTCTAGAGGCCAAACCACCTCAATCCTCAACTAGTGATTCCACCTCACGGTCATACATCACTAACCATCACTGGATCGGTCTCTACCTAGGTTGTCCAGGGCTCAAGAGAAGTTTTTCCAACCCAAATTCTAGGACTATTAACTCAACCCACAACTGCTACCAGGCTCCAGAGCTTTTTTCCAACCAAGGCTCCACGACTAGTAACTCAACCCACAACTGTTGTCGGGATTCCATAGTGTTTGTCCAACTAGGGCTTCCAGAGCATTTGTCTAACCAAGGCTTCTAGGGCTAGTAACTCAACCCAAGTTGTTACAAGGCTTCCAGATCATTTTTCCAACAAAGATCTAGGACTAATAACTAAACCCAAGCCGTTACAATGCTTCCAGGGCATTTTTCCAACCAAGGCTTCTAGGAACTAATAAATCAACCCACAACTAAAAGCACATGATAACCAACCAGAAGAACAAGCAATGAAATGAAACCACAACACCATGGTTATCCAGGGAATGACAAGGCTAAGAAAATCCCTTGTCAATCCATTCAATCATCCATGCCAATGATAGATCATAACCAAGAAACTAGATGCATGTGCCATGCATGCCAAAACTAGCAAGGAAACCATACATGCAACTCGATACCTACAAAGCAATATAACTGTAGCCGCTGATCCCGATGTCCTCTTGCGCTTTTCTACCTTTCCTTTTCCTTCTTTCTCCAAATCCAAAGTATGTCAATCTCCTCCAAGAGTGCTCCAAGAAAATTTAAGTATCCAAGAGTATGAGAGAGAGAGAGAATAGAAAGAGAGCCATAAGTGTGAGAAAAATCTTGCCAACTAATCCTTAGAATCCTTTTTATCAGTGAGGCTTCTATTTTCTTCATTTTCCATTATTTTCCTTCATTTTCCTCCTCACATGCAACCTATGACCTTTCACCTCCTTTTTCTCCTATTTTCCTTTATTTTCATAAATAAAATTCCAATTAATGCGTCATGCCTTTCTAAAGCCTTTTCCATTTCCTTTTAAAATTTCCTTTAGCCATAATAACTGAAATGATCACCCACTAGGATTTTTTTCCCACCATTCAGCTTGGAATACGTATCCCATTATCTTGGTCTTATATTTTTTTACATGGAATTTTAACCAGGGTTGTTACATTTATTTTTCCCAATTTTTGTTCTATTTTTAACCAATTTTATTTTTTTAAATGATATAAATGTGCTTATTTAGACATAAAATAAATCGAAAGAATCAGGGGCCCAAAGAATTCACGATGATAGATCAACATTGAGATTCTTATATTAATGGGTGTATTATTGTGATGGAAAGGTGTGAGTTCTTCATGATTATACGGTAGCTCAACATAATGTAGAAGGTCGTATTAAGGATCTTAAGACCTACTCCTATAGGTAATATAGTAGATCCGTGAAACCTTCTCTCCATGTCATCGAATTACAAGCTCCCTCTCACAACACTGACATTCAAGACTCTCTCACACCACTAACATTCACTCAGGCAAGAACTTGTTGCTCTGCAACCCCTCTTGTTAATATTTTCATAGTACTCGACATCGATGTACTCCACAAATACATACTAATATACATTTTGTGGAGAATGCTCATAAGGATATTTTATCATCCTTGTATTTATAATGAATAATAATGTCTCAAAATTTACATTTCAATAGGTATAGTGATAATCAAAATTACATGTCAATATTTATAGTGATAATGCACATACATGCATATGTCTGCATACACAAGAATTTAAGGATACTTCAATCTATTTTGGTGCATCTCTAAATTAGAATAGTAGATGTTGAGTTGCTTATTTCCAAATGTATTAAGAGAGAATACATTTATATTTTTCACAATGTGTATCACAAACTCTTAAACATTGATCATGCAGAGATGATTCTTTACCACTTGTTCCACATGTTGTCCTATAATAAGGAACCCAAATAAAAATAAAAACCACAAATATTGTGGATGATTTTTTTATTCATGAGAAAAAATATAAAATGAAAACAATTGATGATTGATGAATATGAGGTAGCCCATGAGGTATCCATGTAATTTTTGTTGGTTGTTTTGAATCCTCTCAAAGCAGGGTTTTTTGGGAATCTCATGGAAAGTTGTAGGTGATCTAGGAGGAATTTTAGTAGAAAGTCACAAAACTATAGCCATGGTCGACACGTATATTCACGATAACCTTGATCTGGTAGAAGAGTGATTCATGAGGTTGGAAGTACACTTCATCAATATCAACAACAATATAAACTTCCTTATGGTGGCTCTAGTGAACAAGCTTGGAATTATAGAAGATGGACGCTCCAACTCAGGGGTTAGATATGAGCAAAAATTATGGGATCATGAAGACCATCTCAGAAAAATTCCAAGTGGGTGCGGTCGAGAACAGAGAGGGTTCCCCCTCATTCTTTTTCTCACAATAGGTTTCCCATCAGTCTTTGACATGGGGGGCGACTTTGAGGAGTGCAAAAATAATCTTTTCTCGGTCGAAGAAATCATGGACCGAGAAATACCCTTGTAGCAAATTCAATCATCTATCTAGCCTTCAAATACATGAATGTCAAAGTTTACCTATACCTTGAAGAGAGTGGCACCTCCAGAGTGGTTGTTGGATGCAGATGCGCCGTAGATGGGCAGCTGTTAAAGGATCTGAGTAAAGTTATCCATCATCGCGTTCCTTCGTTTCTCAAGGGCCTCCTCGAGCAATATTTTGATAGGATCTCCTGCTCCCTCATCTTTATTTTCTTTTTCCATGGGAGGTCATCAGGGTTTGTGAGGCTGATTTTGCAAGGGTTCAACCAGATCGAGCCCTAACTCCTTATACCCTGACCACGTTAGGGACATGCAAAGAAAAACAAAGAAAGAGTAGACCGCTCTGATACCACTGATTCGGATTTATGCAGGAATGCAATAAAATACTGAAATAGACATAAAAACAGAGATTCAGCAGAAATAATACTCCATTTCATTGATATCAGATAACTGAAATATGTTTACAAATGGAATGGAAATAAACTAGCTAGGGCGATGGTAGCTTATCTCTGAGAAGAGATGTGGTGGCTACATCCATGTGAACTATGTTACAATGAGGTTCGAAGGCCTATTTATTGTTGAGAAACAATGCAAAACCCTAAACATCCAAAAACCTAACCGTATGAGATGAAGCGCCAAAACTATGGGCCCCGTTTGGGTAAATTGGTGTTTCAACTTTCCGAGGACGTAACTTTGGCATACGATCTCTATTTGACGTGCATCATACCTCGTTAGAAAGATCTATTCGAGGAGTAAAACTTTTGGTGTGGTAAAAATCAGCCCATGAACCCTTGTTATTCCTGGTTTTCCCAAAAAACATCGTTTAGGACCTCAAAATGGCTCCGAAAGTTCAGGACCAGAAAAACTAGTAAAAATAGTAAGTTGTGCTGCAACTAAAAAACTGAAAGAACTGATGGTGGCATTTCAAATG
This sequence comes from Pinus albicaulis, assembly GCA_034641835.2. Taxonomy (NCBI): domain Eukaryota; kingdom Viridiplantae; phylum Streptophyta; class Pinopsida; order Pinales; family Pinaceae; genus Pinus; species Pinus albicaulis. Next base: position 1,118,716,397 of record CM076570.1, on the reverse strand, counting down.
GAATAGGTGGGTGGCCACCAATATCCACCTGGATCATTAAGGCCCCAAAACTTCTCTAGAAGTTCAGGATCCAAAAACCTGCTAAAAATAGTAAAATGTGCTAAAAGTGAAAAACTGAAAGAACCGATGGTGGGGGCCCAAATGGAATAGATGGGTGGCCACCAATATCCACCTGGATTATATATGCTTAAGCGAAAAAAGGCCATGTCAGCATATGAGATGAAACCAGATATGCCAATGTATACCTTTCATATTGATTCCTTATGAGAGCTGGCCATAAAAATCTAAAAGGAAAATAAAACTGGAAGAAAAATCCAAAATATACAGAATCCTAAATTAAAAGAGAGAAATTATATATACAGAAACCTAAAGTAGAATGCAAGGATATATGACTACTCTCTTGGCCAACGTAATAAAACCAAATTTCCAAATTCGAGACACCTGCATATTCCAAATTATGTGGGGATACCTTCAACAACATCGACCTTGAACATGGTATAATATCTTTTGTTCGTTGCGGAACATATACACATTAAATATATATTACCTGTTGTTGCATGCAAAAATCCTATCTCCATTGCTTGTACAATCCCAGATTCGATCTCCCGGCCTTTGGTTAACATAAACTTCTCTGTGTCCATCAATATTTCTCAACCCATAAAGGACACAACCCAATTGTCATTTCAACCAAGCTAGCCCAAATTCAAATAGAACATTAACCTGTCTCTCTATCTGGGGCTCAAACAAAAACCTTCCTTCTTCATTTTCGCCTATCTCATTAATTAACATAGAACTCTTTGTGTCCATCTGTCTCATTAGATTTTATTAGAACTGCCAATTTCCATTTCCAATAGGTTTCTCCAAGAAACACGCCAATTTCCAATTCGAATAGGTTGCTTGACCAGAAAGGATACATGTCGTTGTTTGAGAAAATTATAATTTTGATTTTGGGGTTTTCAGAAAAATCAATTGTTTTCCATTTTAAATCAAACTGAAAAACAAATGTATTAAAAATAGTTTCACGGTCTATGCCTTTTTATTAATTCATAAATTATTAAAGCTTTTTCTAATTATTTTAAATATTTGCTAGTTGTGGTGGTTTTGTACTTTTATGGTGTGGATTTCATGAAATGAGATGACATTTATTATTCTTTACATAAAATTAGATCACATTTTTAATAAATTTCATATAAATTACTTTTATGGTGTGGATTTCATGAAATGAAATGAGATTTATTATTCTTGATATAAATTTAGATCACATTTTTAATAAATTGCATATAAATTATATTTTAAATATGTTTGGCATGTTTATAATTATAATAAATCATAATAAAACCAAATTCCCAAATCTTAGACACCTGCAGATATGTGGGCATGTTTTCAGAAACGTTGACCCTGAACATGGTGTAATACCTTCTATTTTTGTGAAACATATACACATTAAGTATATAAAACCTATTGATGCATGAAAAACTCTTGTTTCCATTGCTTTCCCAACCTTTGGTTAGCCATCCTAGGTTCGAGGCTTCTTGAGGTTTGAAAATGAATTAAAAATGTTATTCTAAGTGGCACTATCCCAATAATTTTATTTCACTACTTTAAAAACATTTTGTATCAGGTCATTTTACCCTTTTAGAAAACTCTACTTTACCAATATTTTAGTTTCTTCTTCATTCCTTCCATGTCCACATCCCTGCTTGGGACACTCCACATTCATTTCTACATTCATCTACATTTCTATCGGCATGTCTTTGCACCCTTTTGGTGCAAATGCTAGTATATTATATACATACATTAATGTGTATAATATATTATATATACTTCCCCGAATGCGGGTATTAAACAAGTGTCCTTAGACAAAAATATCACCATCAATGGCACACACACTCTTCGACCATGATATCCCCACCCGGTGGTGCTCACATCCGTACAATGACTCCCCTATGACTTCATCAATTTGTGTACCCATGAAATTGTAAAGTGTGCCAAGGTGGTGGCCTTTCAGCCTCCAAGCATTTACCCTCTGCCCTGGACTGACACACCCATTGTACTCACCTCATCGTCTTCCCACCATGTGCATGATTATAAGTTCTAGAAGAGGGACCAGACTAAGGTTTAGAATATCTATCTAGAAGCACAATTGTGATATGCTTTTGTGTAGTGCTTCTACAGTCTGCACTCACCGTTATCACACTCTAATGGTCCAAGAAAGGGGACGCCCTCATTACGGGGACAAAGGTAGGGGCAGACCCATCTTCCGCCATGGCATGATTTTGGAGTTGATTTGTTTGATGATAATATCCCTCGTCGCTACCAGCGCATGGTGGTTGATCTGGAAACCTCAAATCTTCATAACGTTGGGAACTATGCATGGGCTCTAGGAAACACGCTCCTTGGTGCTTAAGTCTCCTTGACCTGGATTTCTACCTCGGTCATGCTAAGGCGAAATTGAAAGACATGGATGAAGCCCTCGGCCTCCAAGTACACTCTCCCACCACCTTTGCTATCTCCTCCTCTTATCAAAGTCTTGCTGCCACATTGGAGCATGGCACCAAAATTCATGAAGGTAGGGAAAATGTCACCCTCCTGGCACATGGCATCATTAACAACTCAGCACATAATTGTCTCCAACTCAGGACTTTCCATCCACGTCAGTGGCCCCGGTTAGCGGCTCGGGCGCAGGTGTCATCCCTAGGTCAAATATTCATCCTCAACCGAGAGACAACGATTACTTTGACACAATGTCGATTCTGGAAGGGATTCCTAAGTAGTATGTAGAGCACCAAATTGACTCGAACAAGTTCTCTAAAACAACTTAGACATATATGCTTTCATACCTCTACTATTTTCTTTACTCAACTCCTTTTACTCAAACTATGGGAATCGTGGTTTCAACTCATCTATCAACCTCAAGCCATTTTCCTATTTTAGCTATGTACCTAGTTCTATGGCTCAAGCCATTTTTTTGGGATTTTTTTTGGATTTTCATTTTGCCTCACATCTTTTGGGCTTTCATGATACAACTAAATGCTACGGTTTTATGGCTCAATCACCAATATGATATACCCTATGCACATTTTATGTAATACAAAGTCATATATATATATATATATATATATATATATATATATATATATACCTTTTACTAGCTAGACAATATTAATTATGTCAATAGGCATGTCTATTTTGGAATATGGTTTCCAAAATTTTAATTTAATTATTAATAATTATTAGGTGGATGGTAGAGATTTAAACTCAATAGAATATTCTAGAGTCTTAATAGTGTACACAATCACTACTAAGATTTATTTTCAAAGTAGTTATGTCTTTTTTTCCCTTTTAATTAAATTCATTGATTAAAAAATTTGTCATATAAACAAGTGTCATATAAAATGAGTTATGGTTTTTTGGGCATATGGTATTGATAAGCCATAGTATTGGTCCATAATAGTGTAACAATCTCTATTATAAAATAGGGGCTAATCTCTATAATTAAGAATCTTGTGATATATATATATATAATAACAATAATTTTAAATAAAATTATAATTTACTTAATTCTTATAAATTTTGTAATTTTAGCAACTTGAGATGTCTAGTGAAGTAAGTGTTTTGATGTTTATTATGAATTAATGCATATCAGCATTGATGAGTCATTTAATTTATATGATTGTACTAATAGTTAATATATATAAAATTATAAGAATAGATTATGTTAGAATACTATCAAGACCTAATTTAGAGGGAAAAAATTAGGGGCTAATATTAGCAAGTGGGCTAATTTTCCATGCTTTTTCTATAAAAAAGATTGGCCAATTTCCAGTTTTTTCTAAAAGTTATTCACCTAAATTTTATAGCATAAAATTATTTTTACCTAAAAAATAGCCAAAATTTTATATAGAATATTATAAAATTATTATATATTTAAGTACTTTTACAAAAAATATCCCCAAACATTGGGCAATTTGCATATTAGAAACTACTAAGATTAAGTCAATGACTCCTATAAACTTGCTCTTTAGAATATTCAAATCTTTTCTGCTTTTAGGATATAAAATTCAACTTTAATTTACAATAAACAACTACTATTAACTTGTTTTTTTGAAAAACTTCTTTTACTTTTAAGATATATAATTCAATCCACATTTGCAGATTTTATGAATAAATAATATTTTCTAATTTGAGTTACCTTTACACTCTTGTGTATTTATCCATATTAAATTTAACTATTAATCACGTATTTTGTAATTTCTCTAATAAAAATTAAACTACCCTACAATATTTGTTTAATATAAAAATATATATAGTCTCTTCCTTAGTCATATTAAATTTAACCATTTATCATATACTTTTTAATTTCTCCACTACAAATTAAACTGCCATCCAACATTTGTTTAATATAATAAAAATATATATAATCTCTTTAAATGGATCGAAAATTTTTACATATTTTGCATGTAAGTCCATGGTGCTTAGAATAGAAGGTCATGGGGTATACTGTTAAGTCAGTGTGTGATCACTTTTTGATGTGAAGGTCACTTCGAAATTGAGTGGGAAAAAATCTATTCATGTTAAGCACTGGGGTACCGATAAGAAAAAATCCAATCATGTTAAGAATCGTTTCTCAAATCACAAATCAAACCTAATAAACTCAAATCACTTAACAAAAAAAATTAACATATCCATATACATATTAAAACCACACAAATTCGGCTTCTACTTTAAGCATCTAAAAAATGTTTTAATCAAACTCATGATAATGAATTTACATTCAAACCTACATCATTGCCCCGAGAAGCACATTCTACAGCCCAGTATGACATCAGTATGACCCCTATGTGTAAGTATGTCAAAGCCAAAATAAAAACCTAATTTTTTAAAAATAAAATACAAATAATGTCGGCTTTAAAAATAACTTACATAACCATATAAATAAACAATTAAAAATAAATTTAAACAATATAAATTTAAATATGAAGAGTTTTACGAACACTCAAAAAAGAGATATGATAAATAAATATAAATATAAATAAACTAGAGATATGGTAAATAAATAAAACCTCTTTTTATATTTACTCCATAAACCTCTTTATATTTACAAAAACTCAAAAATAAGTTTTGTTTAGGTAAAGTCTATGAGCCAAATACCATGGGACAAATGATTATTAATACCATGAGCCAAATACCATATTTATAAAAGAGGTATAAAAAAGTAAGGTAAATAATTAAAAATATATCAAATAGGAGTAGAAATCAACATCTAATTATATTTGAAGCTTATGGACCAAATTAATATTAATACCATGCAAAAAAAACATTATTAACCCTAACATTAATATTAAAATATTATAATTATTATTGTTGTTGTTGTTGTTATTACTAAATCTAATATACTGAAGGAAAGGGGAGAGGAGGAATGAAGAGAGAGATAGGGAAAGGAGTGAGAGAGGTAGAGAAGGGTAAGAGAGGTAGAGGGAAACATAAATATGGAGGTGGAAGGGAGAGAGAAGGAAAGAGCGAGGGAGAAGTAGATATGATTGGAGGGGAGAGAGAGAGAGAGAGGGAGGTAGGAGAGAAAGGGAGAAAGAGGAAGTATGAGAGTGTAACATCTAGAACTTTCCTAGTAAAAAAAATTATTTAAACTTACTCTCAATTAGCTACAATGTATATAAGTATATATTTATTAAACTCGGATTGAACTTAGATTTAGATTAATATATTCAATTTATGAGAGTAAAACTTATTTGCTAAGTTTCCAACATATCTTATACAACAGACTTCAATACATTAGTTCATGTAATTATAATTTGTGTATAACCCGTGAAGTAAACCTTTGTTAATATGCAAGCTTGGGTATTCAATGCAAATTTACTTACCATACGTTATTTCATAAAATATGATACATGAATCTCACCATAATATCCTCGGCAGAGGGTTAGTTGGCATGGCAGAGATATTTATTATCACTGTACTGGTATTTACACTACTTGACAGCTAACGCGATTATCTGCGGATTTTCCTTACGGTTTTCTATGGTACCTCTTTGACCTTCACCGTCGATCAGGTTTTGAATCAACGGTTATGCTTCTAGCGGGGATGCCTGAGTTAATGTCACCAACCCTAACTCATCTTCCAAGTCCAGTTCTTGACTTCTTACTGTTTTTATTTTTATTTCTTTCTCTATTCCTATAACTTCCGCACCTTTGAAGTAGACGCTCATGGTTTGTGACCAGTCCTCGGCTCTCGGTATCATGTCGAATTCTACAGTCATATATATATCGACATTGGGCTTGCATCCTTGTCCAAATTTCAACCCTTGGCTCACGGTTGCCTCAGGGGAAAAAGGCTTCGAGAAGAACCCATTCCGTCGTATTCTGCGATGGCGATCTTTCCACGAAGTTGCTTTACTCAAACAACAAACAATCAGGTAAAGGAGAAAATTTCTTATTTGTCCAGGTTTGCTTTATTTTTTATTTTTTTTATTTAAGCATTATTATGTTCTTGTTGTAAGGAATGCTTTCTAGCGTATCATGAGATTTAATTTCTTTACTTCTGTTTCCTTTCTTTTTTTTTCGCTGCAGGTTGGCACATGGGTTATTCCTACCTTCTTCAGGTAGAAAACCTCTTGTCCATACCATATTTTCCTATTTCTTCACTTATTATTTTATTCAAAACTTAATTTAAGAGTTACTACTTCTAATTCTTTTTCCATTTGATGCATCTCGTTTTTTTTTCGCAGGTTAGTATCTTCAACCCAGTTGTTTTGACACTTGAACCTTTACTTGACGTTCGTACCGAGTCTTTGCCGCCCTTTGGCTAATACACTAGCTCTTTCTCTAGGTATCTAGACGAATAGTTGTTTCTTCTTCTCGTTCTCTGTTCTGAGCAAAGTACTAGAATTAGTTTTACTATTCTACTTCGGAGAGTAATCTCCCCTTTAGGTCGAGTTTTTAGAACAAGATTCTGTAATAAATTTACATGGACTCTTGCTCTCCACCTTTGAACTTTGGGTTTTATTTTGAGAGCTATTGTTTCATGCTCGCCGCTCAGTCATGTTTGTGGAACCTCTCTGAGGGTTTAAGTCTGTATATATATAATCCTTTAACATTTAATACGACATTTTCCTAGTTATGCTTGTATTCAATAGCTCTTATTTTCTTGCTATTTAAGCACATAACAGTGCAGTAGAGACTTTTGAATTCAGTGAAGGAACTTGTTTTATTACTTTGTTTTACTAGATTTTCTTTCTCATACGCCTATATTCTATTTTCGCTCATATTTGATATATATATATATCGGTTCTAAAAGAGATTATATGTTTATACTATCAGTGCGAGTTAAACTACTTCCAGTTATTTCCTTCAGAGTTGATTTTGTAATATAGAAATGGGAATTTCTGTCTATCATATTCTCAACTACTTACATACTTTTCCAGTTTTCAATTTAATTGCTTTACCTAGCAATTCTTATTTCAACAATACCTGTGTTCTATTTTTAAAAGTTCTATAGAGGGCAAAATATGAAAATTTATTGCATAACATTTGATTTTCCTTTCACTGCTGTTTTCTACACTGAGGTTTAAATATTTTGTTTTTAGAATTCTGTTAACAACGTTAGTAACATGGTGTTCGGACCACCTTCTATTAGAGTCTGTGTATAACATATAGAGACTATAAAGAACGATGTGTCTTGCTTTTGTCCAGAACCTAAGACAAATAGTTCTCCTTTCTGTCTTTATAATATTTCTTTGTATTTAATACATTCTTTTTCTTTATAGTAATTATCAGAACCATATATTACTGTAAGACTATTATCCTTTCTTAAATTTCCACTATTCTCCATGGAAAACTAATCTACAATTTGGTAGAATCTATAAGCAAGAAATCATCTTTGTTAACCGACTATTTCACCGAATTTATAAACAAGAATTATCATAGTACAATCTACAACTCATTTTGGTTCTAGAGGGATAACTTCTATATCATTATAACACTATAGTGATGAAATACTTAATCACAGAAATTATAGATAACTCATTTGTACTTATCTGAGTCACAATGTTTTAAGTTGTGGTCCTCCCAACCATCAAGAGAGGCAATTACGTCCTCTTCTTGCCCCCAAGCTCCAGATCTGGATGGTACAGGTTAACAGTGGATTTATTTTCTGTTGTGACCTCAGGACAACCAGTTCTATCAGTACCAGAAAATTAGTTTCAGGATCTCTGAGTGATCTTTCCATTGGTTTCTACCAGCTCTGGAAAATCCTCTTTCCTTTCTCCAGAAACTAGAACATAACCCCTACTCCTCACTAGGATAAACCTTTTATCCTGAGAGGAGCAGGTAACTGTTTCCAACTGTCCCCAACCACTTCCAGTTCTTGGAAGACATTTTACCATCAACTTTTTACTTCTTTTTTTTTTTAATCCAATTGTTTTTCCATAACAATTCCATTATTAAAAATAAATAACATAAATTGTCTCAACTCTTCCTTTAACAATTAAATAAAAATCACTTAACTAGTTACCCAACTAGTTAGCAGTAAATGTAGCTGTCACAACTTCCCCCCTTGGAAATAACATCGTCCTCGGTGTTTTCATTCTATCTCTGAAAAGAGCTCTGGGTAGGCTTCCTGCATGAATCTTTCATCCTCCCAAGTAGCCTCATCTGGGTCGAAGTGCTTCCATTGCACTTTAACTTGGGTGACAACTCGCTTTCGGAGCATGATTTCCCTTCGGTCAAGTATGTGTTGTGGCTCGACCAGGAACTCTTCGTCCGGCTCTACCTGCAACAATAAAAAATTTCTTATCAATTTCTCACAAAGAAAATCATATTGCAAGGTAGGATGTGTATTTTCTATCCTACCTCTATATGTTGCCAATGAATTACATGCTTTGAATCATGCACGTAACACTTCAACATGGACACATGAAATACATTACATACTCGATTGTGGCTGGGTAAGGCTAGCCGATAGGCCACAGGTCCTATCCTTTCCAAAATTTGTAAAGGTCCATAGAACCGCGTGCCAATTTGGCACAAGAGGTCCACCGTAAGGTGCTCCTCTTGGGTTTGATCCTGACGTACACATGGTCTCCCACTTCAAATTCCTGATAAGACCTCTTTTTATCCGCATAGATATTTTGCCGATCTTGTCCAACCTTCATATTTTCTTATCCTTTTTACTTCTAATTCCATTTCAGCAAGCATCTCGGGTCCCAACATCAATTTTGTGTCGGGGTTACTCCAATTTATGGGTGTACGACACTGCCTCCCATACAAGGCCTCAAAAGGACTCATTTTCAGGGATTCCTGATAACCATTGTTGTAGGCAAATTCGACCAGGTGCAGATAGTCTTCCCATTTAGTTGGTTGTTGCATTACATAGATGCACAACATGTCTTCAAACACTTGTTTTACTCGCTCTGTTTGTCTGTCGGACTAGGGACGATAAGCTGTGCTAAATTTTATCTAAGTTCCCAGTCCTGTAAACAATGTTTTCCAAAAGGCAGAAGTAAACTTAACATCTCGGTCTGAGATAACTGTCTTCGGAATTCCATGCAATCTAGAAATATCCTTCATGAATATGTCAGCTATCTGTACAGTCTTGTAAGTGGACTGTACAAGTATAAAATGTACAGATTTACTCAATCTGTCCACCACCACCATGATGGAATCATTTTTCTTTTTTTTTCACGGTAAGCCTGTAATAAAGTCCAAAGAAATGACCTCCCACTTCCATTCAGGTATTGGTATGGGCTGCAACAATCCTGCGGGATGTTGATGCTCCACCTTCACCTGTTGACACTCCAAGAATTTACTTAAATATTCATCAATTTTTTTACGCATACCAGGCCAAAAGTATACCTTTCTTATTGTAGTCAACATTTTATGATATCATGGATGACCTGCATAATTGCTGTGATGATATTCATTCATTATCAGCTCTTTCAGATCCATACGGTTAGGCACATATACTTTACCTTGGAAAGTTAACATCTAATTTTCATTTATTCCATACTCAGATGTACATCCTTGCTTTTTTATTTCCTCCATCTGTTGCCATAAAAATTGGTATTCTGGATCCTTTTGTGCTTCTTCCTTCACTTGTTCCAAAAATTTATTTTCTAGCTTATTATAATACAACTCATATATACCATGTAGTTTTCTGCTTAAAGCATCAGCTACCCGATTTTCTTTTCCCTTGATGTGTTGAATATCCATATCAAACTCACTTAGGAAGGCATTCCATCTTGCCTGTCTTGAGTTTAAATCTGCTTGCTTGAAGTAACTAGTCAAGCTGCTATGATCTGTTTTTAACACAAATTTCTTTCCTAGCAAGTAGTGCCTCCATACCTGGAGCGCATGTACTACTGCTGTTAATTCCAGATGATAAGCTGAATACCTTTGTTCATGATCCTTCAACTTTCTAGATTCATACACCACCACTTTTCCTTCTTGAGATAGGACTGCCCCAACACCCTCTTTACTTGCATCGGTACAAAATTCAAATTCTTTGCTTGGGTCAGCCACCCTTAATACAATGGTAGTAATCAAAAGTTGTTTCAACTTTTCAAAACTGTTCTGATATTCGATAGTCCACCTGAAAACTTTTCTTTTCCTCTGCAAGGAAGTGATGGGAAAAGCAATTCTGGAAAAACCTTCGATAAATCTTACGTAGTACTTAGCTAATCCAATAAAGGATCTAATATCTGCCACGTTCTGGGATACTTGCCATTCCATGATTGTTTTGATCTTCTCTGGATCAACAAAAATTCCCTCTGCTGACATAACATGGCCTAAATATTGGATTTCCGTTTTGAAGAAATCACACTTGCTGAACTTAGCGTACAACTGGTGTTTTCTTAGCATTTCCAGCACGATCCTCAAATGCTCTTTATGCTCTTCCTGTTTTCTGGAATAGATCAAAATGTCATCTATAAATATAAGTACAAAATTGTCTAGGAAAGGATGGAAGACTCCATGCATTAGCCTCATAAAGGTTGCTAGTGTGTTTGTTAAACCAAATGGTAACACTACAAATTCATAGTGTCCATACCTGGTACAGAATGTTATCTTGAAAATGTCTTCATCTTTGATTCGAATCTAGTGATACCCAAATCTAAAATATATCTTGGAAAACACTGTGGCTCATTTTACTTGATCAAATAGATCATCAATCCTTGGTAAAGGGTATTTGTTCCAGGGAAAATTTTAGGGGCAAATTTTAGCCCAAAGGCGAATTTTAAGAGATTTTAAATTTTATTAGGGCGAATTTTTTATATAAAACCTATTTTCTATAGTTTAATAAAGTTAGCCCAATAAATATTTTAAAAATAATTAATTATTAAATATTAGCCCACCTAAAAAAAGGGCGCATAAAACTGGAAACATGAAATTCGCCCCCCGATTTTTTTGGTTGGAGCAAATTTCCATGACATTCGCCTGGATTTACAGGATCGGCGGGAGGGGTTAGACTAATTCGCCCCATCCGGTTGCTGTTATAAAGAATTCTAGAGTGCTTTACTAAAGAAGTTTTCAAGCCGCGGAAGCTCAGGCGGAACCCTTCGGCATTTTTGGAGGCCCTAAATTTGAGCGGATTGCGGGAGAATTTGCTTGATTTACCTAGTTTGGATTACTATGTTTTTGGTTCTTGGTTCGGTGCTTATCTATTCAGGAAATTGTCGATATCTTCCCTGCGTTTGGCTGTTAACTTATTAATGGCCTGAGATTAACTCGATCTGAGCTGCAATAAGCTCAATGGAACGATTCCTCCAGATATAGGCAAATTATCTAATTTGGAGGCTTTAGATCTCAGCGGAAACTCGTTGGAGGGCAGCATACCGACAGCTCTTGGCCATCTTCGGATGATGTTGACATTAAATTTGAGTGTAAACGGATTGACAGGAGGGATCCCCAGTTCAGTGGGCGAATGCAGTCAGTTAAGTGAACTAATCCTGGCGAGAAATAAACTGAGCATGAGCATTCCTGGGGAGCTGGGAAACCTTGCAGCCAATCTCAGATATGGGTTAGATCTAAGTTGGAACAATCTATCAGGACCTCTTCCTCCTGAGATGGGGAGTTTCATGTTCCTCGAATCCTTGGACGTCTCCCATAACCAACTCTCTGGTCAGATTCCTGAGTCTTTCACAAGCATGATAAGCCTGGATAATTTCAACTTCTCTTTCAACCTATTTACAGGGGAGATTCCTTCATCTGGGCCATTTTTACGAGGCACGCAGAGTGCATTTGAGGGCAATCCAGACCTTTGCGGACCTCCCACAATGAAGAACTGTACAGATTTAGAAGGTGCATGTAAAAAGAAAAAATTAAGCTCTGTCGCAGTCGCAGGGATTGCCGTCGTCTCTATTGGGACCGTAACGGTTCTCATCATTGCGCTGATATACATGTTAAAAACTTCAGGGGCGAAGAATAAAAAGCATAACAGGGAGGGTTTTAGATCGGGCATTTCTGTAGGACACAGATAAGGTAGAATCAAATACAGAGATATAGTAGAAGCTACAGACAACTTCAGCGATGAATACGTCATCGGTTCTGGCACGTCCGGCATGGTCTACAAGGTGGCTATTCCACGGTGAGAAAAAATCCTGGCGGCCAAGTGTTTAAAGCTACCAAATCGTGGGCTTGACCATAATCGATGTCGCAGTCTGAGGCCAGAGATAGAAACTTTAAAGAACGCACGTCACAGAAACATCCTGCGTCATCGGGACCTCATAACTTCACGTGATGATCAGATGAGTGATGTGACAGTTCTTCCGTGCGACTACATGCCTAATGGATCGCTGTGGGAATATCTGGGAGGGGCATCGAAACGTCCTAATCAAAAGCTGGACTGGAGGACTCGATATAACATTGCGGTTGGAGTGGCAGAGGGACTCAAATATTTACATCAAGACTGTGAACCTCCAATTGTTCACTGCGACATAAAGTCTGCCAACATATTGCTGGACCATGAGTGTGTGGCTCACATTGCAGACTTTGGACTTGCAAGGCTAGTCAAAAGTCCACCAATAGATTCCGAATCAAATTCACTGTTTGGAGGGACTCATGGCTACATTGCTCCCGGTATTAAATCTCCATTTGTTTTCCGTCTATAAAGCTTCATCATACTCACCCATTTATTATTGTTATGACGTGACTTTCATGCAGGGATCATCATTTTCCATGTCATCCTAATAATGAATGTTCTGTCATGTAGAATGTGCGTATGGAGTGAAGGCATCGGGCAATCCAGACGTGTATAGCTTCGGAGTGGTATTATTAGAGCTGGTAAGCGGAAAGCCTCCCGTGGTAGAAGACCACAATCGGGAATCTTTACATCTCACTACATGGGTTGCGATGATGACCAAGGAAGGAAAAATGGATGGAATAATTGATAAATATTTGGTCGGTGGACAGGGTGACTTTTTATATGCTAATATGAAGGATGAAATAGTAAAGGTGATCGAAATTGCCTCATTTTGCACTCGATCTCCTCCCACCCTCAGGCCGTCAATGAACGTAGTGGTTGACATGCTACTTTCTCTCTGTGGAGACCACGGCACGGCAGCCAACTTTACTAACGTGGCGCTTGACATGCTCATTTTTCCCACCAAAGATCACGACAACGACCTTTCAGAGTGATAATATTTAGGGCATCACATGAGACCAGGGCATCAATCTTTCTCAGTGAAAATATTTAGGATTCTTCTATTCAGAGAACGGGGCATCCACCCTTCACAGTGGTAATATTAGGGGTATTAATAATCATATCGCTGGGATGGATTCTCTATTTTCAGAAAAGTAGTAATTATACATTGGTGTTGTTTCTCTCTATTCAGTTCAATTTGGTTGATGTAGACGCCTGATTTTAGTTTCAAGCTGTAGTACGTGTTGGCACTGTAGGTTAAGGTTCAGCTTGGCCGTGATTTCATGTTCAAATTGTAGTACCTGTTGGAGTTGTAGCTTAAGGGTCAATTTGCAGCTTGATATAGACGCCTGATATTAGTTTCAAATTGTAGTACGTGCTGGAGTTGTAGCCTAAGTGAATATGAATATGAATCTGAATTGTAGTACGTGTTGGTGTTGTAGCTAAGTGAATATGAATTGCAATTTGGGGATGGATTTGTAATTATATCTAAAGTTTTAATTTCAATTTATACTTTTTGCAGGTAGATAGGTATTGGTGTGAATTTTAGAGTTTATTTTTTTTCCAAAATATGATTATGAAATATCAGTGGAGTGAGTGAGTGATATTCTGTGGTAGGTATTGGTGTGTATTTTTAATTTCAATTCATACTTTGCAGTAGGTATTGGTGTGAATTTTAGAGTTTTTTTTTTCCAATATATGGTTATGAAATAGCAGGGAAATGAGTGACTTATACTTTGTGGTAGGTATTGATGTGAAATTTAGAGATTTTTTTTTTCCCCAAAATATGGATGATAAGTATTGGTGTGAATTTTAAAGATTATTTTTTTTCTAAAATATGGATTAGTGAGCGAAACTTTGTGGTAAGTGTTAGAGTCGGTCCTTACGGCCCTCCGTCAGTGATCATTTCATTTTTTGCATATTCATTC
>CM076570.1:1118663253-1118701721 GCA_034641835.2 Pinus albicaulis | reverse complement strand
TTATGGGAAGCAAGGATCCCCCACCTGCATGCGGTTTGATAAGATTAATTGAATTTTCCAAATCATTAAACAAATTTTATTTATTGGTTAGACACGTAGGACATTTTGAGGTCTTCCTTAGCCTTTCATGTATTGGTGCAAACTAAAATATTGGTCAATAGGCCTATAGCTTGACATTTAAAGGATGTATTTAGGATGACTCCACAAAATTTATTCATCTATTGGACTTGCATGAAACCTTGTGTGGTGGTTGCAATAACTTCTCAATTCTGACTGCAATAATTTAAGATGGAGACCAGTACGTTGGTAGAGAGTCTGATTGCGAGTTTACATGACAATTTTCTGATTGTAAAAATAGTAACCATTACATGAGACCATTTCAAGAACCCAACATTCACATAGTCACCAATTTATTTTAACATGCTTCTTGTGCTATATTTTGCATGTATATATAAACTACAGAGATCAGTCATTTTAGTAAAATATATTGCATAAATTCCAAGGGAATTTTAAAATAAAAAACACAGTTGATGATTCAATTCAATACTACCCAAGTGAAAATTAAAACCATAAAATACAGGAATAAATTTATAGGTCAGTTCAATCCCAATGTGAGTTGCATCTCTTCCAAATATTTAGCAAGCATATCTAAGAACAAAGCAACCAATCTTGTTAGTTCCACCATCAATCCCCAATTAGCCACAAATTTAGAAAGTATCGCAAAACAAATTGTATCACAAATTTATACTTGTAGCCATCTCCAAACCGCTAAACCGAACATCGAAGAGGGGGTCTCCATACTGCTAAACCAAACAGCGAAGAGGGGGTCTCCAGACCGCTAAAACGAACAATGAAGAGGGTGGATTTACAATGTCTAGATGGAAAAACAAAGAGGGGTTCGTATTTATAGTGTAAACCCCTAAAAATAAGGTACGCAGAGAGTACAGATCAATAAAGTTTTTCCTTGAATACAAGAACAAAATTAAATTCATAGAAACCAAAAATTGACTTGTATCACAAATTTATACTTGTAGCCATCTCCAAACCACTATACCGAACATCGAAGAGGGGGTCTCCATACCTCTAAACCGAACAGTGAAGAGGGGGTCTCCAGACCACTAAAACAAACAGTGAAGAGGGTGGATTTACAGTGTCTATATGGAAAAAAAAAGAGGGGTTCGTATTTACAGTGCAAACCCCTGGAAATAAGGTGCATGGGGAGTACGGATCAATAAATTTTTTCCCTAAATATAAGAACAACATTAAATTCACGGAAAGAAAAAATTGATGGAGAAATCACAAGCAAAATTAGGAGCACACCAAGCTCATACACTCTTTTATAAGCATCCATCACGATTCATGGAGAAGGCACACCCCATCCATCGTGGAGAAAGAAAGGTCATCGGCAAGATGAGAATACAAAGCTAGAGGCTATAAGAGACTTACGAATTTAACCGGGAACCTACCTCAATCAAACTTCCAACCCCTCATCTCTAAAATCCAGGGAAAATTCAACCTATTCTTGATTTTCCAGGAATGGAGAGGCCGAAATAACCCCTAACCAGTCCCTTTCCTGGAAATTGGGGTGATGCCAAGAAAATTCTACGACCAAACAAGGTGAAGCGGGCTTGGAATGTTTATCTGCCCTATTTTTAATTTGCTAAAATATAATAATCATTTATTTTTTAAATATATTTTGGGCTAAATATTGAAGAGGGGTGAAATTTTAAAAAAATCCCCCTCCAAAATATGAAACCCCTTAAATTTCGCCCATGGGCTAAGATTCATCCCTAAAATTTTCTATGGATCTGATTTGGTTGAATGACCCTGATATTACATTAGTCTTGATATAGCCTTATGGCTCATACATTATTCTTTAAGGACCTTAGATCAAGTATTTGGTTATGTGACTTTCACTTAGTGGATGTGATAATAATTGTGATATGTCAATTTGATGTTATGATGATAATGGTTGTGATGGACCTATTTGATGACTATGTCTAATCATGTGATGGATTCATTATGTTTTCTTATTTACATTAGCTTCTTGCTTAAAGTTAATGATCATATTGATGATTATGTTATGGTAATTCTTTATCATATACAATTATATCAATGAATAACATTATGAAAACATATTTCTAATGATTATTGAGTGTGGTAGGATACCACCAAAGGAAATTGCATGTGTTGGGTTGATGACCTCTTTGATTGAATTTCATACTATTGTCTCAAAAATTTTAAGTTCAATTTAATATTTTGTTGTGATTTCTAATGGCATGTTAGTGGTTGTATGAACATGTTAGTTTCTTGGTTGAACCACTCACACATGGGTTAAATGGGGTTATTGAAATAGATGAAAATTCATGGGAGGGGTGGGATAACATCCCTGATTTCACTCACTATCACTTTAATTGTGACTTTGGCTGGAAGGTGTTTGGATACCTTAGCCTTAAATATTCCGATGTTGTGGGGATAAACCCCAGATTGGGTCACTAACAAGGATATACTGGGGGACATGCATCAAGGTGGATTCCTTATCCCCAACACCATTAATATCACTATAGAGGGTGGCATAGGAGAGGACAATGGTCTCTAGTGGCATGCCTAATTTTTCCCCTCGTAATCACAGGTTGGTTGAAGGGTAAGTGACGTGGAACCCTTGGAGCTTCAAAGGGAATTTATTGAAGGGAAACACCGACTTGGCACCCTTGGAACTTCAAAGGGAATTTATTGAAGGGAAACACCAACTTGCCACCCTTGCACCCTTGGAACTTCAAAGGGGAGTTATTGAATGGCATGATTAAATTGGAACCCTTGGCATCAAGAAGAGAAATCTAAAAGGTATTTAAGAATTGAAAATCATACCTTTATTTTCACCAATTCACACCATCTAGTGAGTGAGGGTTTAGAATCAAATTAACTAAATC
This sequence comes from Pinus albicaulis, assembly GCA_034641835.2. NCBI lineage: Eukaryota > Viridiplantae > Streptophyta > Pinopsida > Pinales > Pinaceae > Pinus > Pinus albicaulis. The sequence continues at coordinate 1,118,698,791 of CM076570.1, read as the reverse complement.
AAGAGTAAACCTTGGTGTAAAGGAAGAATAGTAAGAAATATTAAAAATGGACCAATTGAGTAACTGTAACCTTATCATGTTTGGAAAATATTAGGTAGATAATGTCTCTTTACAATAAATTCAAAGTAAATAAGTTTTCTAATAAGAAAAATGGAAAGGGAATAGAGTTAATTAGAAACATTAATTCTTTAAGCTTGATAAATCCAGAATTAAGATAGATTTAGATTGGTCTTTTACATTGATGTTAATGAGTTTAAATATGTATCATCACACTTGAATAAATACATTTAATGCTAGCTAGTTTAGAAATGTATCATCACACTTTAATAGACACATTGTTACAAAAATTAATTATATTTCATAATTATAAAAATTCCCATGAGTTACAATATCAAAATAGAGACATTTTATTAAGAAAGTTAAATAGGATTTTATATATATATATATATATATATATATATATATATATATATATATATATATATATATATATATATATATATAGATATGATTAATAATAAGGTTGCATTGAAAAAATTTATTGCATATGAAGGCGCATTTTTAAGTTGGAGAAGTGTATTTTCGTACATGCTTAACATCAAATTGAATGTGTTTTTTTAAATGAAAATAAAAAAATGTGTGCTATAATAAAAATGAATATACATGTTTGGTTAATTGGGTTGAGAGGTGCAATCAACAACCTCTTATTTGGGGATATGTAATTCCTTCAGTGTTAAACTTGAAATTGACATGTGTCATATATATATATATATATATATATATAATAAATGAATATACATATTTGGTTAGTTTTAATTAAAAGCATTCCAAAATTCAATAATCACACTCACACTTTACTGGCTCTTTTAGTTGATATTAAAACCCAATAAGAAGAAGATGTAAAAATGTTTCATTTTTGCTCCCAACCATAAATAAAATATGATGTCTATATGAAGTAACATAATTTTACATCAAATTTAGAGAAATATTAAGTGAGAAAGATGTATAGTTCTTATAATTTTACATCAAATTTAGAGAAAGATTAAGTGAGAAAGATGTATAATTCTTATACTTTTCAAAAATATTTCACTACATAACTTAAATAAACTATGTGAATATCCATGTTAACTATTTGTTTTTCTATATCAACTGCACACACACACATGTATATATAGAAAATATAAAAAATATATATTTGTAAAAACATGGAAGAAGATTCTTAACCATGAAGATTCTCAATTTGTAAATAGACTTTGTTACAATATCATAGGTTATCAATACCACATGCCCAAAAAAACCATAATTCATTTCATATGACATTTTTTTAATTAATAAATTTAATTAGAAAAACTAAAAGGGCATAACTACAATATCAACCTTTGATTTGTATATACTATTATAAATATACTAGAATATTTGGTTGAGGTCAAATCTCTACTATACTATTGAAGAACCCTAACTGAAGCTCTAAGCACCTTGCTGCTATGAGTATCCAACTTTTGGCTACGGCAGACCCTGCCATCGCAGACCTGTAGGATCTCTTCGCGGGCTCCTTCAATGGAGCGGGATGGAGGCCCACTGGCTCCATCCTTTAGAGATCTAGCTGCAAGATCCTCTCACAAGCCCTTCATCTCTTTTTTCATGCGCCTTACAAACACCTCTGCTTCCCCTCGCACAGACCATAAGATGCGGCCCAAACCCCCTCTACAAGAGCTCGATTAGGCTGCACCTGATCCACCGGAAAACACTACAACTGCCACCACTACCTCCACGGCCACTGACTCTGCGAATCAAAACCCTCTCACCTCTGAAGGTGCAGGGTTAGAGACGACAGAAAATGCTAAGGAAGGCGCCAAAAAGTAGAATGCATGCAACCCCAAGGCAACAAAAAGCCCAGAAATAATCATTCAGGATCCTGATGTAGCCGTCTACAGAGAATACATGCAAGAACATGTGATTATCTGTAAATTCATGGGCATTTGGCCCACATAGAGAGCTCTAAAAGGATGGATCCATGCCAAATGGAGTCCAAAAGGAGAGATCAAACTCCAGTTAGGATCCAAAGGCTTCTTCATGATGGTCTTTTCTCTCCTGGAAGACAAAGACAGGATATTTGAAGGAGGCCCTTACTTTTTCAACTCAGCAGGCCTATACATGAGATATTGGAAGGAAAATTTCACACTGAACAAAGAAGAATTTACTAGGGTTCTGGTTTGGATCAGGCTCTACTCTCTTCCCACCAACTATTGGGCACCCTCAGTCCTAAAGGCCATCGGGGATGAACTTGGAGAATACATAAAGATGTCATAAGGCACAATAAATGGACACTATATCTCATACGCCTGCATCTGCGCCTACATCGATGTCTCTAGAGCCTTACCAGAAGCCATTAGACTAAATTTCAAGGACGATATATGGACCCAAAGCATAGATTATGAGCGCATCCCCTTCCGCTATAGAAAATGTCATGAGCATGACCATCTCTTCCAAGATTGCCCAGAAAAAAAAAATCCCAGTTAAAGAAGATCAAGTAAGAAAGAAGGATGACCAAGGCTTCACCAAAGCAGGAAGCAAACACAAGCAAGGCAAAAGAACGAACACCGAGAAAGATCCCCCAAATTTCACACAACAAAACAAGTTTGAACTCCTCTCCATGCTTCAAGAGGAAGTAGGGAAACATAGTCAGGAAATGGAAACAAATATCGAGCAGGAAACACCTATTGACAAAAACAGCACAGAAATGTATACAAAAATCACTCTTACACAAGATGGCAACACACCTCAAGAGGATACAGACATGGAAAGTATACATGACATACCAACGCTAGAGGAAAGAGCGATTGAGCAAGTCCTAATGGGGATGGACCTGCAAAAAATAACAAAAGACTGGAATGCAAAAGGAATAGAAGGAATTCCCATATAACATATACAGAAAATCAAGGAGGCTTACATACTACAGCAAGGTATGCAGAGGCAACGAGAGCAAAAAAACAAGGGTAAAAACCTAGCAAGGGGAATCACGACAAACATCAAAGCTAGCCAACACATCACCAAAGGGTAGAATTGAAAAAGAGGCAGGAAAACCAACAACCAATTCCTTCAAGAGCTCGTAACTCGCCTTGTCAATGAAGGAAAGGTAAGGACTATCTCTCTCTCCCCTAGATCGTTATAATTATTTTCACATCCTAGAATATAAGAGGACTTAACAGTCCCAGTAAGAAAAGGATCCTGAAATCCAAAATAGCCTCTGACAAGCCCGATATTGTACTTCTTCAAGAAAAAAAAAGCAACTTAAACGATATGGATTCCATTCAACATTCTTGCTTTAGAAATCACTACAGCCATCTGGCCAACTCTGCCTTTAGCACTACGGGTGGACTTGCAACCTTTTGGAAGGACTCCAAGTTTCACCTTTGTGAATCTCTTGCTTCCAAACATGTCCTCACCACTGTCCTCCAAATCTCTGGAACTAAAGACAAGATCTGCATCACTAATGTCTACGCCCCCCACTCTGCCTCTGAGAGAGTGGCCTAGCTCAACAGCTTGAAGAAGCATCTCAGTTCCCTCAGCCACCCCCTTAGTATAATAGCTGGGGATTTCAACATGATCCTCAACCTTGGGGAAAAGCGAGGAGGCCTTAGGAGACTAGACATTGGCTCTGCGGCCTTTCAAGCCATGATCGATGAATTAGGGCTCATTGACACTCCTACCAAAAATGGCACCTTTACTCAGAATAACAGAAGAGGAGGGGATAGACAGATCACCTCCAGGTTGGATCGCTTTCTCCTCTCTGAGGACCTCTTCATTTTCTCCCTGGAAACAAAAACAAGGATAGCCCCTCAGGCCGGTTTGGATCATTGGCCCATAGTTCTCAACATTAAGCTCTTAGAAAGACCTAAAAACTCTCCTTTTAGGTTTGAAGCTTTCTGGATTACCCATCTAGAATTCCAGGACAAAGTAAAGGAGTGGTGGTCTACTCCCCTTCCCTCTCAGGGCAACAAAATGTATAACTTCCGGCAAAGGCTAAAGCTCATTAAACTGGAACTCAAAGCTTGGAACAAACAAACCTTTGGAGACATAAGAGCTTAAAGAAAACTAATTGAGATAAAAATGAAAACCCTCCAACAACATATCATCAATCATGGAATGACAGAGCAAAAAAAGCTGGAGGAACTCAAGCTTAAAAAAAAATGGGATGATAGAGCAGCCCAAGAAGAAACTCTTTGGAGGAAAAAGTCCAAAATTAGTTGGCTCAAAGATGGAGAAAAGAACACTGCTTTCTTCCACAGGTCTATGATCCAACATAGAAAATTCAACTGAAATCTCAGTCTAAAAAACCAGCAAGGCCTCATCATTCGCACTCACTCTGAGATTGAGGTTGAGCTTAACCAGTACTTTGGAGCCATCCTCGCAGAGTCCAACAATGACAATGAGGAAGACATAAGGAAAATCACGAGGAACATCCCCACAATATTGACTAGAGAGCATAACCAGATGATGCTAAAAAAGATAACAATGGCTAAAGTGGAGGAAGCAATCCATTCCATGCCCAATGGCAAAGCCCCTGGACCGGGCGGATTCACCATAGACATCTATAAAGCCTGCTGGCCCTTGATTAAAGATGAAGTTTATGACCTAGTCGAAGAATCTCGTCTCAAAAAATCTATCCTCAAATCCTTCAATGCCACCTTCCTCACCCTCATCCCCAAAACTGACAAAGCAGACTCCCTCGACCAGTTTAGACCTATTTCCCTCTGTAATGTTATCTATAAGATCATTTCTAAAGTCTGAGCCAACCATATCAAAAATGTCCTTCCACTGCTCATCTCACCCCACCAAACTGGATACGTCGAGGGTAGGCAAATTCTGGACAGTATCATCCTCTCTTAGGAAGTTATCCACTCCCTCAAGGATCAATGCAAACCAGGTATGCTTATACAATTGGATATGTCCAAAGAATTCGATAAAATCAATTGGAATTACAAAAGGAAAATGTTGGCCGCCTTTGGCTTCAGCAAAGACAGCATCAATTGGATCATGGCCTTAGTCTAGGGGGCTTTCTTTTCCATCCTCTTCAATGGTTCTCCCTCAACCATCATCAACCCTTCTCGGGGAATCAGGCAAGGTGACCCTCTTTCGCCCTTCCTATTTGTCATCATGGTAGAAGGTCTGGGCCGTGCCATAATAGTTTCCTCCATCGATGGCCAACTCAGTGGACTAAATATCTACCCCCCAAACCCCCCTTCCACTCATCAGCAATTTGTGGATGACACACTCCTCATGGGAACTCCCTCCGTCAAAGAAGCCATTGCCTTCCAGACCATTCTAAATGATTTTTCTCAAGCCTCAGGCTCCTCTATCAACAACACCAAATCTAAGCTTTTTTTCCTAAATACCTCCCATGCAATTCAGCTCAACATTGCTCATATACTGGGCTTCAATCTCAATTCCTTCCCCTCTAAGTATTTGGGAGTTCCCCTAACCGATAAGCCCCTAGCCAAAGGTAACTGAGAATCCCTAGTCACTAAACTCCAAAAAATATCTCCAACTGGACATTCTGATCTATAAACCTCCCTGGCAGACTTGTCCTTGTTCGCTCTGTTCTTCAAGCTATCCCCCAATTCCAATATTCAGCCATTGATGCCCCTAAATCTATCTCTAGTCATATCAAAACAATCAAAAGAGGCTTACTATGGAAGGGCAAGGCAAACAATGGTAAATGGGCACTGGTTGCATGGAGAAAACTTTGCAAGCCCAAAAAAGCTGGGGGTCTAGGTCTCAAAGATCTGGATCCCGTTGGTAAAGTCCTGGGGGCTAAAACATGGTGGCATTGGATCACTAATCCTACCACCTCCTGAGCCAAACTTTGGAAATCCAAGTATGCTCCCACTCATCATCCAGACTCTCTGATCAGACTCTCGGGCAATCTCAAAGGTTCACTAATCTGGAACCAAGCTTGAGACAACATAACTCTCATTCAAAATCATTGTTTATGGGAAGTGCGCAACAAGGAGAATGCTTTGTTCTGGGATGATGCATGGGAACAACGCCCCAAGCTCAACACAAATATCTTCCTCCTCATCAGAAAACACATGGACAGGCTCAACAAAATAGTAGTCAAAGACTTATGGAATATTGAGGACACCACGGATTGGAGGGTGTGGCTTGACCCCAATGAAGTGGCTCAGCATAACCACCCTCTGACCTGCGCTATCCTCACAGAGGAACTTCACAAAAGATATATTCAAAAGGATGTGGAACCAAACAAACTCATATGGGGATCAAATGCAGCAGAGAAATTCAATATCAAAGAGGCTTATAGTCTCCTCTCCGACCCCAACCCCGTCCCCTTGGACATAAAATGGAACAGGCTCTGGAATCATAAGCACTAGTCTAAAATTTCTCTTTTCCTCTAGCTAGTCCTACACCAAAAATTTATGACTTGGGATAATCTCCAAAAAAAAGGCTTCATAGCTCTGTCAATTTGCACTCTCTGCAAAACCAATCCTGAAACTGCTAATCACTGGCTCAACGAATGTCAATTTGCCTCCAACATTTGGAATTGGCTTTCTTTTGTCATCAAAGCCTCTGATCACAGTCCCTCCTCCATCCTCATCTCCCTCGGCCTCTGGTGAATTTCCTTCTCTTCCCAACCCCTCATCAACTTGGCCTAGAACCTCCTTTCTGGCCTCATATGTTGGGCTCTCTGGAAAGAGAAATTCACCAATATTCAAAAACCTAGCAAAAAAATAAGAACAGAAACTCCACTCCATCAAGCAGACCTTACATGAATCTGTCTCCATATCCAAAGTCTCGGACCCCTCCTCCCCCCCCCCACCAGGGAGGACGGCCGTATTCTCTCCCTTCTTGACCTCTCTCCCCTCTTTCATCCCTCAAACTCCTCTGCCTCTCTCGCCTCTTTGTCGGAGCCAGTGTGGTACCCTCCCGACCCCAACATTATTAAACTAATATATGATGGAGCTTCTAAGGATAATCCTGGCAATGCGGGCTTTGGAGGCGTCTTCCGCAACCACGATGGAAAAATTCTCTGGATCTATTACGGGAACCTTGGATACACCACCAATAATGCAGCTAAACTCCAGGCTCTTACTCACGAGCTCGACATTTCCAGACATCACAAATTATGGCCCCTCCTGGTAGAAGGGGATTCTACCGTCGCTACCCAAGACTGTCGGAAAATTCAACAAGGTCGCAGCATCCACCAAGTCTCTGACTGTTGGCGCATAAACAAGATCCTGCAAAAAATCAAGTACAGTATAAACAACGCCAAGGGTATATCCTTCTCGAAAGTAAGGTGTAAATCCAACAAGCTCGTGAACTTTCTGGCAAACACAGGTGTCGGCGATATCAACAGACTCACCTCAGCAGCTTGGGATTCCATCATGGTGCCATCTGTCAAAAGTGAATGCCTCTGCATCAACATCCTGGACTTGCAGTAAGCCGATCCGACCTCTACCTCGATCCCCCCTCTCAATCAATTATGCAATCATGACCCTCCCACTCACCACCCTCCCCACGAATAATCCCTCCTTTGGTACTCTGGTGACCTGCTCTCAGCAGTACGCTCCCAGTCACTGCATTAATTTCCCGCATGGTATTGACATCCCGTTTGGCACACTTCCCAGAGGCTCACCCTGGCACCCTCACCCCTCAACTCCCTATAACATCTCCTCTGTCCCCGTCCATTCCTCATTCCTGTATGCTCATCCTGCGAAGCCTATTTTCTCTCGGCTTTCCCAAAAGTAGTTTCCTCACTATTACCCCTCGCATTCCTGCATCTCCCCCATGGCCCCCTGTCGCGCTCACCCGCCTCCCCCTGCCCGCCAAGGTCGCTGTGCTCACTGGGCCAACACCACTCGCCCTCCTGCTACTTGTGTCGAGATCGCGACTAGGAACTCTACCAGCACCTATGTGGCCACCACCAGCCAGAATATGCAGAGGCACATTGCTGAGCTGAAAAACAGAGCCCACATCCTTCGTAGAGAAACGCCTTCTGAGGCGGTTGATGCTTCGCTTAACTGGATCCCGGATCTTGGTCTAACCAGACCTTGGGAGAACCTATATAGTAGAGCGATCAATTTACATTGGCACACTAAGACTATTCTGGCCATCGCCCTCCAGGAACAGAATGATAGCAACAAAGCTCTGGAACGTAAAATTGACTCCTTAACGGAGAAATTTGTCATGTACGTGAGCGAATTTCATCATGTGCGCTTCATTGATAAGAGCTCCCCTCATTATGCTATTCTGAAGAGCCGTTCATCTTCGCGCCACCATTAGTGCCCCAAGGTCGAAGAGGATGTCCCCACTGCTCAACGCCCCTCCAAGCCAGATTGCCCAGGTGCTGGACCCTCATCTCACCGACGCCAGATCTTCTGCTCTGACAAGGGGACTCCAAACAGGCCAATTAGTGTGGATGATTTCCTGAATGACGACGCAGAGGTGCAGCATTCTCCAGACCCCTAATTCTCCTACTTATTGGGTCTGCACTCTTTTTGACTCTATGTTCGACTCTATGTTCAAGGCCTCCAAGCCTTTTTTCCAGATATGCAACGTATTATCTTTTCATGCTTTTTGTCAGCAGTGCTCTCCCCTCTGTACCTATCCGTGTATTCCCTTTCCCAGAGGGCGAGATTCAAAGTGCTTCAATAAGCTGAACCTTCAGCATCCTCTCGCTTGTCAACGTTTTCGCCTCACCAAGCCTACGATGTAAACTATGTTTTTTCTAATTAATGTGAATAGAACCACCTAATTTACAAAAAAAAAATCTCTACTATACTATTATAAATCTTGAGGATAAACCACACTCGTTGGTTCAAAGGCTTTACAATGTTCTATCTCATGTGATTTTAACCGAAATTGTATATAATATTATAAGTATTCTAGTATTCGGTAGAGATTAAATATTTACCATCCACTTAATAATTATTGATAATTAAATTAAAAATTTGGAAGCTCATTCCAAAATTTAAATATTATATATTTTAATTTATTTTTAATTATTTTTAAATTATAAAAAAACTCATTGTTATAATATTTAAAAATAAAAAACACAAACAAACATGTCAACTTACCAATTATCTAAACCATAATATTAAATAAAGTTATTATTATCATATAAATAATGCAATGATATAAATTAAATGGTGAGTAAGCATTCACACAAATCAATTCATAACAAGCATCATTTAAAGACTAGCACTTACTACATCATACAACTCACATCCTTAATATTAGAAAAATCATAAAAACTTACTAAATTATAACTTTATTTTAAATTATTATTATTATCAATTATTATATATATATATAAACCATAAGTCACTTCATATGACACTTGATATTGCATTTTTTTAATTAATCAATTTAATTAAAAGGAAAAAATAGACATAACTACTTTGGAGATCAATTTCAAACTTTGATTTATGTATACAATTATGAATATTCTAAAATAATTGAAGAAGGTTAAATGTCTATTATCCTTTAATAATTATTGATGATTAAATTAAAATTGTGAAATCTCAATTTCAAAATAAATTGAGTCACAAATAAAAAAAAATTAAATCTTAAATCTCTCAATTTTCATTGATTTCACATTGCTTTTATCAATAAATTAACTACCTGAAATATATTTAATAAAATTTTAATTATTAAATATTTTAATTAATTTTAAAAACTAAATCATTAATTTTTCTTTAAAAACAATAAAAACATATTAAACTTTAAAATAACCAAAAACAATACTCACAAAATTAATTTTAATATTCAAAAATTACATATTTCAAATATTTAAATTATATAATCAAAATGCCTCAACCTTTTGAAAATAAATTATCGTATCAAATTTTATTGATCTTAACTAACAAAATTATTTAAGAGAAAACAAACAAAACCGTTTGTACTCATCATTTATTAAAAAAAAAAAAACACTTAATCAAATATAAAATTGGTATTTAACCAAACGAATATCTTATCAAATTTTAATGATAGTTACTAATAATATTATTTAACAAACAACAACAACAAAAACCGCTTTTACTCATCATTCCAAAAAACAAAATAATTGCTAATAATCCACTACGTGAAATAATTTCGCAGTCGGACATATGAATATTCCATGCCACTCTGGGCTTTATGAGTGGAATGGGCCCGGATGGTGCTCTATTTTTTACTTTTCAAAGTTTCCTTTACACGGGAACATGCATTGTGAACGTTGTCATAAGGTTCGCTTGTAATTTAATTAAAACTGTATGGCGTGGGGAACAAGAATGCTGTATGGCCAACGTCATCACTTGTCTCATCAGTTATATGAAATTTTGTTAAAAATTAAACTTCTATTTATAAATGCCCACGTTGCCCATTCAAACTCATACTCTATTTTGCAAAGCTTCTCCACTTTTCAAATTATTCAAACTATTCACGTTCTTTCAAAACGCCCTAGGGACTACAATCTATTAGAACCATTGCAAGAGGATCCTTCAAAATCCCTTTTATTCTATGGAATTATTGTTACTAACATTGAAGGTTGGGGACTTCCCCTTGTAATTTACTAAGTTTTATGCATGCAGAGAAGGGGATTAAATATATATGTCATGGAACTTTAATTTTGAGGTTTGAATTTTGGTTAATCTTAAAGAAAATTGAGGTTTTGTGAATTTTATCTAACTTTATGACTATTGATCAAGTGTATAGATCAAAATTCATAACTTCATGTCACAACTCAAGTTTGTAATTTATCTTTCCAATTTTTATGTTCATGATAGCATTTTTATTTAATGTTTATTGATGTTAAATAAGATAACAAGGTCTAACAAGATCATTTATCGTTACTCAATTCTAAAGTATAATTATCATTACTCTACTTCAAAAGTATAATTAAGTTCTTTGGACTCACAAAGACTGAAGGGAAAAAGGGTCTAGACTTCCTAACATCATTCATATTTTTTTGGTATTAAGTTCATATTTTTAGTTAGAATTTGACTAGAGTTTAAAAAAGCATGTCTACTGCGTGTCTACCCATGGTTGTTGCTGCTATTTGTTTTAAAATGTCTTTCTTGAGAAAACCACTATAGTTTTCAACAACCTTGGACACTCACTTTAAATTCATGGTGTGCATTTTGACAAAGGTTTACCTTACCTTTGTACACAACCTGCCTAAATCCTCTAATGATTCTACAGTGATTACTATGCCCAAAGACTCACTAAGGGAAAAGTTGGTAACCTCTTCACCTAAGTGGATTACGCACTATAGATGACAAGTTAAGTTGGTAGCCTGTTAACAACTTGCCTTACACCTTCGTTGGTTAGCTAAAAAGATGAACCTCTTTATAAAGAACAAAGTCAAAAGCCTACTTATTTGACATTGAATAACAAACTTTACATCTTAAAAAAGTTTGATAATGATTTAATGCCCGTAATTTAATGTTGCTCATTCGTTTTTTTTTATGGGAAAGACACTTATATTTAAAACGTTTTAAATCGTGAATATTTTCTGGGTCACTTTAGTGAGAAAATACATGTCGTTTTTTAAATTATTTTATTAAAAAACAAAAAATAAATATATTTGATTTTTAATTTAAAATTAAATTTATATTTATAAAAAAAAATTATATTAAATATATGTAAAATATATATGGTTAATTCATTTCAAATTAAAAATATATTTTTAATTAAAAAATACAAAATATAGTGATATCTTCAAAACACATCTCAACCAAAAATATATATATATATATATATATATATATATAAATTATTTTAAATAAAAAATATAATTTATATTAAAAAATTATAAAGAAAATGATATTTCAAAACACACTTCAAGAGTGTTTTTTTAACGATCATTATAATAACTTTTTTTCTTTTCCTATGGCAAATATATATATTATATTATATTTTTAATTTATTTTTATTAATAAAATTAAAGTTATATTTATAAAATAATATATTAGAAACATATAAAATATATATTTTTAATTCATTTCAAATAAAAATATATTTTTTTATTAATTTTTTAAAAATATAATGATATATTCAAAACACATCCCAACCACACATATATATAATTTCAAATAAAAAATTATAATTTATAAACAAAATGATAATTTCAAACACACTTCAAATTTTTTTATTATAATAATTATAATATATTTTTTTTCTTTTTGTTATTAATATTAATTCACATTAAATAAAAAATACAATCTTTGTCTTACTATCTTCAAACCACACTCCAATTAAAGTAATTTTTTGCTTTTTCCATTATTAATATTTATTTTCTTAAATGGAGAGATTAAAGAAGATGTTGTTATTAAAAATCACTCCAATTTATTTTATTTTATTATAAAATATTTTTTTTTCTTTTTTATTATTAATATTTATTTTCTTAAATGGAAAAATTAAAGAAGATGTTATTAAAATCACTCCAATTTATTTTATTTTATTATAAAATGTTTTTTTCCTTTTCCATTATTAATATAGAGATTAAATATATTTATTAAAGTTAATAATCATAAGGGATAAACATATTACTACTTTGGCCCCAAAGCTTAAAAAAAAAAAAATTAGAAAGAGAATAAATAGTCTTACAGTAGTGACATCAAGAGACATCTATGATCAGAAACTAGTCAGGAAAACATGAGAAGTCTACTATGTTGCATGGGTTTGTGAACCCTAGGATGGGGTTCTCAAAACAATTCTTAGTTCTAGTTCTCAAGTATCGGGTTTGGATACGAGTTCTTCTAAAACACATTCAAAAGAACTGGGTTATTTGAGTTTTTCACAACTAAAATTTTGGTTCTTTTGTCTAATTAGGTGCGTCTAACTCGAACCCTAAAATTGGGAATGTTTGTGTCAATTTTTTTACTGATTTTGTTGTAATTCTTTTCAAACTAGGCCTTTTTACTTCTCTTTTTGTAGATGACCATTGTAGATTTATTGTGTACTATTGTAGTTATGTTAAGGTCATTCCTATTGTAGCTATGTAGCTAAAGAGCATGGTGAGTGAAGATTCAAGTGATAGTGATGACATGGATGTTGATGACATAAATTGAGAAAGTCATCCTTAGCTATTTTGAAATTTCCTAGTTCATATTTGAAAAGACTTTAAAGCAAATTTTGAATGTAGTATGACAATGGACATATATCATAATTCTTATTAATATGTAAACTCCATTTATCAAACTAGAAATTTTGATATTTCAATGTGAATATTGAATGTTCAATAATATACATAATATACATGTTTAAATCATAAATATTTTATTTTTCTTATTTAAAATTAATTATATATATATATATATATATATATATATATACACCCAACAAATCCACACACTCTGTTTCAAACAATGAAGTTTTAGTTTCCAAACCCACTTCTCTTAGCAATACACAACATAGTGAGAATAACTATTAAAAAAAAATCTGCCATGGAAACCAATAATGAGTAGTCTTTAGTGGGATTTTTTAGAGTTTATGGTGTAGGAATCTGGTGAAAAAAATTGAGGTAAAATCTTGATTTCTGTTATTTAAACTAATTTTTTTATCGTATATATAGATTCCGCACCCTAAAAAATCCCTAAGACACTTCGATTGTGCAAGTTACCCATCAAATTTCTGTTTTCAATAAATTCTTGCCGGATTTTAAAGGAAATAGACCAAAAAAATTCACTAAAAAGCCTTAAAAAGTCACACTAAAGACAACTCCATCAAAAATACATGAAAAAAATAAAAACAAAAACAAAAAATAAAAACAAAAATGCAAACAAAAAATATATAAAATATAACAGTTCAAGGCATATACATGTGTCCATTATCCAGCACGGTCCCTGGTAAAATGAAAAGTGTGTAAATCCCTAGGCCTCTCTTTTACATATATATCAAAAAAATAGAATACTATAATAATAATAACAATTTTAATAAAAATTTCCGGATGCGGATGGTCGTTAGACACGTTGGGACCACTGGCCCCGGCCATTTCCCAAAGCGCAAAGCGTGTGGTGGCCACATGGCCCTCCACGGCGCCATTAAATCTGCATTCATTCCGTCTGACTGTAACATTTACTCTCCCCCGCGACGGCGTTACAACAGCCCTGGTCCGCCTGGTAATTGCATTATGGACGCCAGTTCAATGTTCGCTGAGCTCTCTGACACTTCGCGCGGTTGTTTGGCTCCCCTGGGCGGTGCGTGCCCTGTACACTGTGCTGAGCCAAGCGCTCGCACAAACACAGGCTGGCGTTGCTCGCTCTACAGTTGCATTGAGACTATACCTGGCGCGCATTTCTCCAACAGTGCCTTTTGCCCTGGTGCGTTCATTGCTCCTCAGCATATTCCTAGCCTGTTCGTTGCTCCGGCTCTTCCTGGTGCGTACACTGTGCCTTAGATTATTCCTGGTTCTTTCGCTACTCCGGCTCTTCTCTAGGTTCACGAGTTTCACAAAGCAGAGCCCGCCATGCCTCGACTCAGGCAGCGCATGACATGCCGTCGAGGAGGCACCCGCGGAAGTTCTATAGGAGACCGCCCCTCCTCCAGTAGGCAATTCTCTGAAAGTCCTTCTGGTTCTGCCCTTGGTCGACCGCCTGCCTCCCCTCCACTTGAAGCTCCTCATCACTTTGCCACCTCTGCCCCTCAGCCCGCTGGCAGCCACTTCATTCGCCAGACCACGCAGAGAGCGGAGCTGCGGTTCGATAGTGCTTTCAACCACCCCTCCATAACGGCCTATATCACAATTACTCTCCGTGAGGATGCCACTCTTCACTCTCCTCACAGCTGAACTGTGGCAGTTTTGTACTATAATGTTTACATAAATAGAATTAGCTCAATTTAGAAAAAAAAAACAATTTTAATAAAAATAAAAATATTTTACAAAATTTTACAATGCGCAAGCTATCTACAAATTCCAGTAGGAAAACAGAGGGCAAGAGACGGAAAGACATTTATCCATCCAAGTTTCCAGAGCCATCCATCGGCATATGAACCGCAGTTGTGGGAATTCGTTGACGGGAATAATACCGAACGCCAAATTTGGCGGAACGTTAAAATCCACGCAGAACTTATTAACCGTCAACATACAGAAGAACACCAAAATAGAGAAAATTGAAAATGGACAAACTGGAAATTATTTATCTTTCGAGATTAAGAGGGTTCATGTTATCCATGTCCATGGAGCTGTGGGATCCATCCATCGAGCGCCGGTGTCCAGCGCAGCCGCCCTTGTTATCGGTGCTTCCCAGCTCCATATCGTGGTCAATCACGGCCTTAACCCCTAGGGCCTGATACGTGAGCGGACCCTTGTCTTCGTGCCCGGCCATCTTGGTGTACAGAATGATCGTGAACAACACTATGCCGGCAAGGTACCAGTTGAATTGTAAGTTAGCGAGCGCCTTTGCCCGCATCGTTGCTTCGTGGCTAGCACACTTGACCACATCATGGCCGCCGGTGCGCTGCATCTGGCAGCCCTTGGGGACGAAGGCCGGGATCCAGAGTATGAACCCCATGTGGATGAACCACGCCCCCTGGAACACCAACGACGCGGAGCGCACTGTTGCCACCAGAAAGCTTTGCTGAAATGGAACCTCGAGCAACGTGGCCGACAAACTGACGGCAACGATGAGCTGAAGGAGCCAGTGGTAGTGCCCCTCCGCCCCCATGTGGTCGGCCGAGTGAAGGTGGAAGAGCAGCAGCTCCTGGCTGAAAGCCAGCGCTGCGATAACGTGCAGAGCCCCCGGCGGAACCGTGAGCTGACGGACTTCCGCGTACAGAGCAGCATAAGCGTAGATGAGGAAGAAAAACGATATGGAGGAGTGCTCGAAGTTGTTGAGGTGCTCCGGCGGGATGCTCCAGTCGTTTGCCAGGGGCTGATGCCTCCTCGGCCCGATGAACAGCTCAGCCAAAATCGATAAACAGGACCCCGCTATAATGGCTACCATTTCCGCGTATTTTAGCTTCCCTCCGCCAAATCTAGCGGTAAACCATGGCCGAGTGGAGAAATCCCACGGAGACTGCGTGTAATTTCTGATTGTATTAAAGAGGTGCCAGAGACCGATGAGCAGAAATCCTGATCCGGGCGCTACATGGCCTATAAATGTACCCATAGCCAAAATAAGCTCAGAAAGGTTATGTATTGATAGCAGGATGCAGGGGCAACGCTAAATTGGTCGTGCGGGTAACCGTGCTTGTGAATTTATGGGAGACTAGACAAGGGAACCGTGCGCTACAAGGCAGCCGTATTGTTTTGAAAATCAGCCACATTCTTCGGCAGTGGACCGGTCGAATTGACTTCCGGAGAAGAGGGGTATGAGGTTCTAGAGGCTTCCAAGTTCTAGAGGCCTCACGTTCCTTTCGATTTTACACCTAGGACAATGTTTATCGGCTCGATAAATGTGACGACAACATTCGGGTCTTACAAATCCCATTGACAACTTGAAATGATATACGTGGATGTTGATGTAACCAAAATTCCAAACCGTTGGTTTTGATTTTTTTAGAAGGTTGTTATGGATACTTTTGGATTGTTTGTGTACTAGTCTAGATTCATCTTAATTATCGATCTATCAAGCACCGAAAGGGATCAAATCTCTCGAGGTGCAAACATTTGGTGCAAACCTTTTTTTTTTAATGCAAAACTTGGAAATGTTTGCATTTCAAGAGATTTGATCTCTCTCAGGGATAGATCCCTAGTTAAGATGGATCTAGGTTGGTTTCAGTCGTGTGCAACTAAGGAAAATCTAATGATTAATTTTATTATTAATAATTTTATGATTAATAATTGCTAAATATGTTTGAGATTTATAGAAAATGTGAATAATGAGAATGTAGTCAATTACAAATAGCCTTCATTGTTATCAATCTCAAACTATTTTCTTGTACTATTCTTGATCATAATTTTGTCATCTTTTCATATTGATTATATGAAAAAAGATAATAGAAATCATGAATCATAAACCATTTAAATATTTAGCTCGACCTATTGTAGTAAACATCATACCTTGTATCTCTTGCTCTCCATATTATTAGGTTTAATTATTATAACATAAAAATCATTCTATATTGTCAATAATGTTTTCTGCTTACACTAAAATCAATGCACACTATTAATCCAATGACTTTAAAATTAATGTATCATCATACATCCAATTACATCAAATCATAAATCAACATATACACTGAAATCAATGCATCTAATGCAAGAAATCAAATAAGATTAGAAAACAACATCTACACAGAAATCAATGCATCTAATGCATGTAATCAAATAGGATCATAAATCTCTATCTACACTAAAATAAATGCATTTAGTGCAAGCAATCAAATAGCATTATGAATCATTTATATTGAAATCAATGCATATAGTGTAAGAAATCAAATATAATTATAAATCAACATCTACATTGAAATTAGTGCATCTAGTGCAAGTAATCAATTAGGATTATAAATTACCATCTACACTGAAATCAATGCATTTAGTGCAAAAAATCAAATAGAATTAGAAATCATATACATTGAAATCAATGTATCTAGTGCAAGTAATTAAATATCATTAGAAATAAAATTCTACACTAAAATCAATGCATCTAGTGCAAGCAATCAAATAGGATTAGAAAAAACCATCTACACTGAAATCAATACATCTATAGTAAGAAATATTCTTCCCTCTCTCCCCCCTCCATATTTATCTATATGTCCCTCCATCTCTCCTTTGTCTCTTTATCTCACCCCCACAAACACACACTCTCTCTCACTCCATATTTATCAATCTCTTTGTCTCTCCCTCCCTTTCACAATCTATCTCTTCTTTCTCTTCACCTTCCCTCTATATCTCTATCTCCCTTTTTCTCTCTATATCAACCCCAAAACATACACTCTCTTTCTCCAATCTATCTATCTATCACTTCCTCCTCCTCGGCCTCCATCTCCCCTGCTTCTATCTCCCTTCTGTCCTGTTATCCTCTCTCTCTCTCTCCCCCTCCATCTTCCTTATCACTCCTCCTCTCTCTCTCCAACTTTCACTCTCTATATCTTTTTTCTTACCACCCTATCTCTCCCCCTCCAACTCCATCTCTCTTTCCATACCTCTCTCCACTCTCTCTCTTCCTTTCTCTCCCACCTCTCTATCTCCTTCTCTCCCCCATTCTCTCCATCTCTTCTTCTTTGTCTCTTTATCTCACCCCCAAACATACACACTCTCTATCCATCTCTCCACTGTCACTCCCTCTCTCTCTCCACTTGTTACTCTCTATGTCTTTCTTATTCCCTCCCTCTCTCCCCATCAAGCCCCATATCTCTATCCCTCCCTCTCCCCCCTCCAACTCCATCTCTTTATCCCTCCATCTCCCCCCTCCAACTCCATCTCCTATCCTTCCCTCTCTCCTCCTATCTCTCAAGTCCCCTCTCGTTTCCTTCCTCTCTCTCCATTTCTCACCTACCTCCCTCTCTCTTCCCCCATCTCTCTCTCTCTCTCTCTCCCCCTACAATCCTCTATATTCCCCCATCACTCTCTTCCTCTCTCTCCCTTTATCACCCGCCTCCCTCTATCTTCACGCGCTCTCTCCCCTCCCCCCCTCTCTATCTCTCTCTCTCTCTCTCTTTGCCCTCAAATTCTCTCTCTTCCCTCGTAACTCTATCTCTTTCTCCAACTATGTTACTATATCCCCCCCTTTCTTATTCTCTCTCCTTTTCCCCCCTATTTTCTCCATCACTCCTTCTATGTCTCTTTATCTCACGCCTAAACATACACACTCTCTCTCCATCTCTCTCTTGTCACTCCTTCTCTCTCCACTTCTCACTCTATATGTATTTCTTCTCCTCTCGCCCTCCGACTTTGTCTTTCTATCCCTCCCTCTCTCCTCCTCTCTGTGACAACTACATTTACTACTAACTAGTTGGGTAACTAGTTAAGTGATTTGTATTTAATTGTTAAAGGAAGAGTTGAGACAATTTATGTTATTTATTTTTAATAATGGAATTGTTATGGAAAAAAAATTGAATTAAAAAAAAAAGTAAAAAGCTGATGGTAAATGTCTTCCAAGAACTGGAAGTGGTTGGGAACAGTTGGAAACAGTTACCTGCTTTTCTGAGGATAAAAGGTTTATCCCAGTGAGGAGTAGGTGTTTTGTTCTAGTTTTTGAAGAAAGGAAAGAGGGTTTTCCAAAGCTGGTAGAAACCAGTGGAAAGATCACTCAGAGATCTTGAAACTAATTTTATGGTACTTACTGGACTGGTTGTCTTGAGGTCATAGCAGAAAATAAATCCACTGTTAACTCGTACCATCCAGATCTGGAGCTCGGGGGCAAGAAGAGGACGAAATCGCCTCTCTTGATGGTTGGGAGGACCACAGCTTAAAACAGTGTGACTCAGATAAGTACAAATGAGTTATCTATAATTTTTGTGATTAAGTATTTCATCACTGTAGTGTTATAATGATATAGAAGTTATCCCTCTGGAACCAGAATGAGTTGTAAATTGTACTGTGATAATTCTTGTTTATAAATTCGGTGAAATAGTCGGTTAACAAAGATGATTTCTTGCTTACAAATTCTGCCAAATTGTAGATTAGTTTTCCATGGAGAATAGTGGAAAGTTAAGAAAGGACAGTAGTCTTACAGTAATATATGGTTCTGATAATTAATATAAAGAAAAAGAATGTATTAAATACAGAGAAATATTATAAAGACAGAAAGGAGAACTGTTGGTCTTAGGTTTTGGGCAAACCTAAGACACATCGTTCTTTATAGTCTCTAAATTCTATACACGGACTTTAATAGAAGGTGGTTCGGACACCATGTTACTAACGTTATTAATAGAATTCTCAAAACAAAATATTTAAACCTCAGTGTAGAAAATCGCAGTGAAAGGAAAATCAAATGCTATGCAATAAATTTTCATATTTTTCCCTCAATAGAACTTTTAAAAATAGAACACAGGTGTTGTTGAAATAATAATTGCTAGGTAAAGAAATTAAATTGAAAACTGGAAAAGTATGTGCGTTGTTGAGAATATGATAGACATAAATTCCCATTTCTATATTACAAAATCAACTCTGAAGGAAATAACCGGAAGTAGTTTAACTCGCACTGATAGTATAAACATATAATCTCTTTCAGAATTGATATATATATAATATCAAATATGAGCGAAAATAGAATATAGGCGTTCAGGAAAGAAAATCCAGTAAAACAAAGTAATAGAACAAGTTCTTTCACGAAATTCGAAAGTATCTACTGCATTGTTATGTGCTTAAATAGCAAGCAAATAAGAGCCATTGCATACAAGCATAACCAAGAAAATGTCGTATTAAATGTTAAAGGATTATATATATACAGACTTAAACCCTCAGAGAGGTTCCACAAACCTGACTGAGCGGCGAGCATGAAACAATAGCTCTCAAAATAAAACCCAGAGTTCAAAGGCGGAGAGCAAGAGTCCATGTAAATTTATTACAGAATCTTGTTTTAAAAACTCGACCTAAAGGGGAGATTACTCTCCGAAGTAGAATAGTAAAACTAATTATAGTACTTTGCTCAGAACGGAGAACGAGAAGAAGCATCTGTTCGTCTAGATACCTGGAGAAAGAGCCAATGTATTAGCCAGAGGGCAGCAGAGACTTGGGAGGAACGTCAAGTAAAGGTTCAGGTGTTAAAACAGCTGGGTTGAAGATACTAACCTGCCAAAAAAAAACGAGATGCATCAAATGGAAAAAGATTTAGAAGTAGTAACTCTTAAATTAAGTTTCGACTAAAAATAATAAGCGAAGAAATAGGAAAATCTGGTATGGACAAGAGGTTTTCTACCTGAAGAAGGTATGAATAACCCATGTGCCAACTTGTAGTGAAAAAACAAGGAAGGAAACATAAGTAAAGAAATTAAACCCTGTGATACGCTACAAAGCATTCCTTACAGCAAGAACATAATAATGATTAAATTTAAAATAAAAAATAAAAAAAAACAAACCTGGAAAAATAAGAAATTTTCTCCTTTACCTGATTGTTTACAGTTCGAGTAAAGCAACTTCGTGGCAGAATACGACGAAATGGGTTCTTCTCGGAGCCTTTTTCCCCTGAGGCAACTGTGAGCTGAGGGTTGAACTTCAGATGAGGATGTAGACCCAATGTCGATATATATATGACTGTAGAATTCGACATGATCCCGAGAGCCGAGGATTGGTCACCAACCATGAGCGTCTACTTCAGAGGTGTGGAAGTTACAGGAACAAAGAGAAATAAAAATAAAAATAGTAAGAAGTCGAGAACTGGACTTGGAAGATGAGTTAGGGTTGGTGAAATTAACTCAGACATTCCCGCTAGAGGCATAACCGTTGCTTTGAAACTTGATCAACGGTGAAGATCAAAGAGGTACCATAGAAAACCGTGAGGCAAATCCGCAGATAATCCCGTCAGCTGTCAAGTGGTGTAAATGCTAGTACAACGATAATAAATATCTTTGCCATGCCAACTAACCCTCTGTCGAGGAGATTACGGTGAGATTCATGTATTGGATTTTATGAAATAACGTATGGTAAGTAAATTTTCATTGAATACCCAACCCTGGATATTAACAAAGGTTTACTTCGCGGGTTATAAACAAATTATAATTACATGAACTAATGTATTGAATTCTATTTTATAAGATATGTTGGAAACTTAGCAATCAAGTTTTCCAGCTAAAGGAATTTAATTAAGATTATGGGTATGAATTTTTCGATGTATGTATGAGGCTTTTCATTCTACCTTAGTAAATAAGTTTTACTTTCAGAAATTGAATATATTAATCTAAATCTAAGATCAATCTGAGATTTATAAATATATACTTATATACATTGTAGCTAATTGAGAGTAAGTTTAATTTATTTATTTTTTAACCAGGAAAGTTCTAGATATTACAAGTGGTATCAAACCTACGCTGGGACCCTAATGGTCAACTAATGGTAAAACAATATGTTTATTGTTGCACAGAGTTTAGCAGGAAATAATATGAGAAGGGGAAATACATAGAAAACTCCCCAAGACATCGGGGAACCCCAAGCTCAACCAGTGATGAACCCAGAAATGTGGATTCAGTTAAGTGTTGAACAACACTGAAAAACTAGTAGGCTGTTGGAAGAACAACAGCACCAAACCAGTTTCTTGTTGAATACAGTGCATCAATTACAGGAGGAAATGATGTATGTTCAAAAAGATAATGAGAAACTACTGTAATATCAGGAGAAGATATTAAAAAGTCTGTCAGATAAACAAAACCAGGAAGTGGGACATCCAAATACTGATAGAGGCATGCAAGAAGAAGAAGAGCAGCGAACGAGAAATAACACTATGGATAGAGTGGAAAGAAGCCCTTCTCAGCGAAGCAAGAACAAAAATTACAACGAAGCAAAATTTGGCAATGTGTCAGATTAGCAAGAAGTTAAAAAGAAGAAAGTAGAACTTAGGGGGGGAGTTTTGAAAGATAAAGCCACCAACGTTTGATGGTGAAGCTGAAGAAGTGGCTAAAGCATGGTTAATAAACATGAATAAGTACTTTCAGGTGTACGAGTACAATAACAACTTGAAGGCCAGATTAGCCATATATCAGTTAAGGGAGAAAGCCACTTTGTGGTGGGAAGAAGTGAAGAATGTTCACAGCATAGAGAACAAGATGTTACCTGGGAATCATTTCAACAATACTTTAATGACAAGTATTTAACAGAACGATTTTATTACGAAAAAGCTAAGGAGTTTCATGACTTAAGGCTGGGACATATGACTATGGATGAATATATCACTAAATTTACCTCTCTGTTATGATATGTTCCATATCTTCGAGAGGAAAAGGCTAAAGTGCAGAGATTTCTAAGCAGTCTAGCAACCCACATGAAGGAACAAATATAATTTGTAAACCCCCGAACCATGGACGAAGCCATTAGAAAAGCACGAATGTGCTATTAGCAGTCCAAGGCAAAAGGGGAGGCTGGAAAAAGCTGGCAACCGAAGAAAGGACAGAAAAGTCACTCAAATTTTAAGGGCACCAAAAGCAGTAACTTTAAGAATTCTGCACATAACTCTGTCAGCAAGAAGTTTGGCAGAAATCACCAAAGGACCAGATGACCAGTAGAAGAAAAACCCACAAAGGCATCCAGCAAGCCTGAGTAAGGACAGATGACTAAGCCACCTTTACAGTGTTGGGGGTGTGGTGAAGCACACTACTATAAAAACTGTCCCCAGCAAGCAAGAAACGAAACCATTGCAAACTTGCAGGAAGCTTCTATGGTAGGCGACGTGGCACAAAATATTCCTCGTATCAACGTGGCATTGGAGGATCGACAGGAAGATTATCAGCCAACAATGATTGAGCTAGAAGGTAAAATACTAACTCAATTTGTTTCTATTTTGGTAGACCCAGGTGCAATTCTGAGCTATGTTAGTCCTAAAATAGTGGAACTGTGTAAATTAAAAGAACAAAAATTTAAAATTTTATGGCTGGTACAGTTAGCCACTGGAGCAAAATGAAAGGTAACTGCCAAAATTCCAAACTATATCTTGGAAATTTCAGAACAACAGTTACAGTAGATCTGAACATTCTGCCATTAGGGTCCTATGATGTTTTGTTAGGCATGGATTGGCTAGAAAAGCATTGGACCTTAGTGGACTATAAGGAAAATATTATTTATTACAGAATGCACGATGGAACACGTAAAGAGATTCAGGGAATTAAGGAACCATTACAGTTACACCCAATTACAGCATCCCAAATGAATAAATGTATAAGGAAGGGATGCCAGTTATATGCTATCCAAGTGGGGTATGCAGATTCTAAGGAAAAGTCGCCTATGATGAAAAATATACCTATGGTGCAAGAATTCCTGGATGTTTTTCCAGAAAATATTCCTAGATTACCACTAAGGAGAGACATTGACCTTACCATAGAGTTAATGCCCGGGGCTTCTCCCATGTCAAGGGCTCCTTATAGAATGAGTGTGCCAGAATTAACAGAGCTGAAGATGCAGTTACAAGAACTGCTGGATAAGGATTACATTCGCCCAAGTGTGTCCCCTTGGGGAGCACCAGTATTGTTTGTAAAAAATAAAGATGAGACCATGCGAATGTGCATGGATTATAGGCAGCTCAAAAAATTAACGATCAAGAACAAATCAGGGAAAATTTTAAGAACCCCCCTAAATTTATATATATAATAAATGGGCGAATCCCCATGATACATAGGAAAAATGGAAGGCGATTTTATTAATAATATAATATGTATATATAATTTTTTGGCGAATCTCTCACGAGATTATATTATCTTGTAAAATCATGGCTCATGGCGAATCACTACTACAAAATAGTGAATCGTTTTCTAGTGGAGTTTGGGGTGTTGATTCCAATGAAGATATGGTAGTTGAACCAGGAGTTGAAGGAAGAGAACCACCAAGACCAAGCATGGCACATGGAGACTTGTGAGGGAAGTAGTTCTCGTGCAGTTTGGAAAACGCGTTCTTCTAGTTCTGCTAAGCGTAGTGTTGTTGCTCATGCTACTACTAGCATTGATATTAAGGTTGGAGAGGAGTTTGATGAAGCATGGAAGGTAACAGTGGTGGAGAATTACAAAGAGTACCGCATGATGGGCTCCATTTTTCCCTTTGGTATTTGTGCCTGCAAGATCTTCTGTCTGTTGAACCAACAATTAACTTTTCAACCAACAATCAACTTGACTAAGTTGATTAGGTACGAGTCAACTTAGAATAATCTTCAAAACTATGCTTTGCACTATCCCATATTTATCACACTAATGCTACACAACATTGTGCATTTGCACCCAACTCTCATGAATGCACACAAAATTTTCATTAACATCTATAACCCTAACCAAATGAGGATTGATCAATAATTTGCACCAAATTTTGTTATAGTGTTGAAATTTCATAAGAAATTTAGATCCATGGTACCTTAAATAAATTTTGAGATAACCTCCACAAATTCGACCACAATAGAGCAAACTTGTGATAAATTTTAAACCTACAAAAATTAGGATTCATGTTCCTACGAACAATCATAAGAAGTAGTTGGCATATAGGTCGAGTTTTGAGCCTTGACACATTGATAATGCAATGGATTAGGTCAAAACTCACACATTGAAAAGTCATCAATGAAGAGAAGACAAAATCATTATGAATTACACATACTCCAAACTATGAGATCCCACAAAATTGTTGCTCCCGCCTGAACAACAAACAACTTGAATGTGAGAATTCAAAAACAAAGAAAAATCCCAATCGCATGATCTTGAGGATGAACTCGATCTCAAATCCAACACCCATAAAATTTATATCCAAAACTAGAACTCATCAAATTTGGAAGTATATTGGAAACATAACTGAGGCGAAAGAGCTAAATTTAAATGCAGGAACTGACACAAATCTGCAAACTTAAGCAATTGTTGACGTACATTACCTCCACTCCCTCGATCTCAAGATTGATTTTCTCCCCAACTCTAATGGAGAACTCTACTGCAGGCTTCTGAGGTCCAAAATCTACATCTTTGGTCCTGCTAAGTCTCCCATATTGTATAGGCACATTCTCTAGAGATATAAATCTGCAAGTAAAATCAAGTATTAAATAAGTTTCTAGGAAATTTTCATTGAATATATCCTTCATTCCATCATATATAATCAGAGTCTTCAATTGAGGTTGAGCATATTTTCACTACATCAGAGAAGGAATTTCACGTACATGTAGAAGGTCTATGTGACTTTTCCTTCACGTGCAATTACAAATTTTCTCTTGGTACGTTGTGTCAAGAAAGGGCTCAACATGTAGTACAGTGCACTGAAATACCATGGGACATTGATGAACACCTGAAAATAGAGAGAATACTAATTAAGAGGTGATTTGTCTATTTGATAAATTGAGTATAATATCCTCACCCTTATAGGGCCCAACAAAATCCCACACTTGCAAACTGAATATAGCAAAAAGACTTAATTACATATGGAAAACTTGACAATTACCAAGATTGGACAAATTCTTCAACATTGTCTATTTTGAAAAATCTATTATCAGCAAGAAGGATTGAGATCAATTCATGTTTGGCAACGAATATCCTCATATGCAACGATGGAACAATTGGAAATGCATGATCGTCTTAACATTGATCTCACTCCACATTATCTTCATGTGAAAATTTGATCTAAGGTTTTCCAAGCATTTTTTTGAAGACTGATCGAATATCTTGAAGCTGTAAGCAACATTGGCTCTATGCATACATATTTTTGTGAAAATCATTCTCAGAAATGGGCTCTTGCTTTCAAGCAACCTGTAACAGGTTTCTAGTAGCTTGGTTCTCTAACTATCTTTGGAGCCTTGGATCTGACTTATTATCTACGTCATTATATAATTTATAGAGCATTGCATTTGGCATTGCCACCTCTATTTGAAGTGACATCACCACATTACACAAAACATCGCATTATGAAATGACATCTTTCTAATGATCATCACATAATCCTCACTCTTCCTCACTCTCGCTTATTTGTGGCCACATGTCCCTCCAATGATCAGGTCTACTCATTCTAATGCCATGAGAGTCAATGTAATGGTAATGGCATCATATCTCTGGTAATTTGTATCATCATACGCTCTTGTGCTATATCCTCTCTTCTATATATATGGCATATCTAGCTCAACATCATTTACTGCATTATCGTTTTAGTCCATAAGCCATGATAATATATTGAATCTCTTGTAAATTTCCAATTGTGTTATAGTCTTGTTGTGAACAAAACAATCGAATAGTTCATATTTTTAAATGTTATTTAGAAGAAGCTCATGGGATCTACTAGTAAAAGAAAATACATCACTTTTCATAAATGTAACACACCTGGAGCCCCTATTTTAAAGATAAACTAAGAAAATAAGTGCATGGCACTATGGAACAATTTGTTTTGGGGAAACACGCATCTACACGAAATCTAAGTTGTCCTGAAGAAGGTACATGACAGATTCTATGTCTTGTCGAGCATGATAAGCAAAAGATCCTATAAGAAATAGTCTTATAGATATAGTCACCTGAATGCAATGGAATCTTCCCTATCATGGATCAGTTGCCTCATGGAAGTCTCATCTCTCGTATGGATAGCACATGATTAAAGGCTAGATGATCATCCAAAATAGATCTTCAGAGGGAGCTATAAAATCCCAGATTAATAGAAAATTGTAGATGGTTACATTATAGGCAGGGTTACCTTCTCAATATTAAGGGGGAGCTATGATGTTTGGATTCAACAATTGATGTTGATAATCATCCTCTTCTCTATCAATTTTTTGCCTTGATACGAAGATGGAGAGTTGCTCATTGAGATAGTATGATCGAGAGTTCATTGCAGACAGAGGGAAAGTATAAAAGGAATATAAGAAGAGGCTTATGACACATCGTGTGCAAGAGAGATGTATCCCTCTTGTACTAAGCGTGCCATAAGAGGGCCGAGTTCTATTCATAAGGAAACAACCCTAATGAAGGTGGAAAACTAGTGCGAGCAACCCAAGTTTGCTAAGGCAAGGTCATGGAAGTTAGAGACCTAACCGTGTTCTGTTCTGAGTATTGGAGAAGGGTTGAGGCCCTATTTTTCTTATTGTAGGTAGAGCATAAGGCTTATAAGGCAGTTGGAAAGGGACTGAGACTCCTCAAGACTATACACAGAAGGGAGAGAAGCATCGTAGGATGGTTAGGTTGTCTGCAGGTCTGTAGAGGCCATATTTTAGAGGGTCAAGGCACAAATTACTAGCCTGGTGTGGGTTAGAGAAGGCCACAAGGTGGTTAAGGCATAATATGGCCTAATGCTGCTAAGAGAAAGGTGTTTAGCTTTAGATTTGGAAGCTTGATGGTTAGATTTAGTAAACCAAGGATCATATTTGAGGTTCCAAGGGTCATATCAAGGCTGTTGAAGGAAAAATATAGAGCGCTTAAGGTCCGAACAAAGTGTTGTAGCAGATCAGATGTGGAAATGGGGCATCAATGGTCTAGATGAAATTTTTTATGGGTCTGGTAGACTTGGAAAAAGATCTAAGAAGGACTGACCATGTATATTATCACTGAAAGAAATAAGGAATCAAGATCTAGACAAGAAGGCTAAGATCTAGGAGCTATGAACGTGTATTTAAGGGCTAATGTACAATCATGATGGTGGACCTAATGAGTGTGAGCAAGTTGATTGTTAAAGGATTGATATACAGTGAATTAGGGAAATAATTCACTATGAGTTGTTGATCTTATATGGAGCTGATTGTACAATGATTTGTTGAGAAAATCCACTGTCAAAAGTAAATCTACTAGGGCTAAGTATACAATGTATTTTGGAGCAGCAAATACACTTGTGAGCAGCTGATCTAAGGAGGAAAAAGGACATGCCAGGTGTCAAGGACAACAAGACCAAACCAAAGTATCCTCAAAAGGGGACAGAGAAATGAGACATTGTCTTAACAACTTATAACAAATGAGAAACGAGAAATGGAAAAAATTATTGAAACAAAGATCAACTTAATTTTCACTAACCATAGATTTGGTGGAATGAAAAGTAGCTATATATACCTCTCACCCACCCATCATATAGAAGAATTTGAGAAATATTGAATTCCATTAGCTTATTAGTGTTGTTATGTATGTGTGTCAACCCCTCAAAAATCATGCCCATATTATCCTTGACATTGGAAGGATAGTACTCTATGTAATCACACTTATTGGTTGAAAGTTATCATCCTTCACATTTTAAAGATAGTGTTGAATGCAATCAAACTGATTCGTTGAAAGCTTAATGGGTTGAGACTTTCCAATTGAAGTATTGTTGATTAATTTTTTGAAGAAGGAATTTCTTAAATGTTTTCAATGTGTTATTGGGTTAAAAATCTTTAATGAAATGAAAATTTATAAGATTAAAATGACCATCCCATTCTATTCTTATGCTCCATCACATTCAGTTAAGTAAGTATTCTTATTCTCCATGCATTGTTGTTGTTTACCCTTGTAACAAACTGCCATAAATCTCTCTATCATGCAATAGATATGCCCTTCTTTTCATATCCAAAAAGTATAATGATAGCAATAAAATTTATATTTATTAACAATAATAAAAAATTACACTTAATATTACAAGTTTAATATTTTAGAGTTGAAATAAATAAAATAAGATGTTTTTTTTGAATGAATAAACAAAGCAATATAAAATTTCTATGTCTATAATGATTAAAGGAAAAGAACATCTATCCAAAACCCAATAAAATTAAAATGGTAAAGAAAACACTATACAACACCCAATAAAATTAAAATTAAAATGGTAAGATCACTATAACTTGGTATAAGGTGTACTAACTCATTCCAGGGTTATTTCATAACCATATTTTAGGGAAAAAAAAGTCTTTAAATTTCACACCAGTACTTACTGTTAGCGCTCAAATCTACCTCAGGCTGAAATGAAGTAAAACTCAAGGCTACATCAAACCACGCTCAGCCTCGTAGCTAGCCCTACGAGGACAGGAGAGGACTCTCTCCGTCAATCTCGAGAAAATAAGCAATAGGATGCGAGATGACTTACAATAAGAACTGATTTTAGGCTAGTAAAGAGATAGGTATGTTTGATTTTTGGTTTTGGGTTTTCGCTGGAGAAATGGGAAAACAAATTTTGGGTCTGGGGATAAGGTCAGACCTTTGCAGATTTCGAGTTGGGGCGAGGTAGGTGATTGTCTTGATGCTTTTGATTTGGATATACGGACATATTAGACCGACGAGGAGCTGAAGAGGGCAAAGAAGAACTTGGATCCTCTCCAAACAGTCGAAAAACATATAGAACTAACTGAATTCAAAGGCAAAGCACTGTAAACAATGGATTCAACCTCATTTACTCATTCAATTTAGTTCAGAAGCATATGAAAGGATGGAATACATTAAACATGAAGAAACTTACAGTAAACAAAGAGAAAACACCATCAAGAACAGAACACCACAAGGATCCCAGCAAGTGCCGCAAAACCTCTGATCTTTCCTTAGCCAAAATATGAAAAAGTATATAACATGGTATCAAAAAGTCTCCCTAGAGTCCTTTGTAGAATGCCTCGAAGTGCTAGTATATAGTCACTCATACCTTTCCCCACATCACACCTCTAGGGGTCAATTCCCTCTTCAGGGATCAGTTTCAACCAATTCTAATCATGGAACTACAATCTAGGCAGCTAACAACTTGCCTCTAAAAGAGTGGGAACTGATCCATTTACATGATTTTTACCTTTTTGAGAGTGAATCTTCTAGAATAGATAAAAATAAGCCAAAGTTACATGCCAAGCATAAATTTACATCATAAAAACCCAAAAATTCCATCCACAAGCAAAACTGGTCCAAACTAGCCGAAAATCTGAGCTGGCAGTTGAAAATTCAGCAAAAATTTAAGTGGGTCGCATTTGAGCCAAGTGGGTCGCATTACTTTCAGCCTGATTTTGAAGTACTTCCCGGCATCCAAATTGAGCTCATGATAGCTCGTTGGAAAGCCCTGGATGTTGACTATCCAACCCAAGTAGAATTTCCCAATTTGGAGCTCATTTGACCCTCCAAAACGTCTTTCTCCCAGAAGTACTTCCTGCTGGTGCAAAAGGTGACAGCAAGGTAGTTTTCAAGGTGTTTTTGAGCTTTTTGACCATCCAGAATCTGATGAAATGCTTCGGTAATGCCTGAGGATGCATAAATTACCATGAAAAATCCAAAAATGCAAAAAATTCCTTCAGCAAGTGTCCCAAAAAAAAGTGAGCATATGGGTGTGAGACCCACTTAACTGAAAAACCTGTTTTTGAGACCAAAAATTTCAAAATGACAAAAATTTCTCCGAATTTTCTCAAATTCGGAGTGAAGACCCTCCATCATGTATCTTGCCCAGCCAACGAAGCCTCGGCCAAAGTCCGAAGTGGATCAGGCCTTTTCCGCCGTTTTAGTGTTTCGCTCAACCTCATCTTCAGAATCTTCATTCTTGCTTTGCAGACATGCGTGCGAGCCCAATAATGGCCTTTCATGTGACGAAGCATGTCTTTGTCTCGATTGGCCTTCGCCAACAATTTCTCCAGATGAATGTTCACATGTGTGAGTACAGTATCTCGGTCAGTTGGTGTCATGTCACCAGGTCTCTTTCGATTCCACTGTCTGTCCTCACGGATTTGACGCAGCTCATAAAATGTGAGCTCATCCTCAAGTTGTTTGTTGCACTGCTCCAAATATTTAATCACCCACTGAGCCTTCTGCAATTGATCTTTCAGCTTGTCATTCTCGGCCCTTTGCTCCTGGATGACTTCCTTCAGTTTCGAGCTAGGAGAGCTCGCATCAACATCAATGACTGTGAAATCTGTGTCCCGGCCTCCTGATGGGCCCTCATCATGCATGGGCCTCTTGCCCCTGTCCTGTATCTGTACCTGCGCTGAAGAAGAAGGCGAGACCCCTTCCACATCATGTGAAGATAATACTCGCTCTGCTGATGAAGTCGGCAAGACCCCTTCCACCTCACGTGGAGATAATACTCGCCGTGTCGCTGCAAATAAGGCCCTGCGGCCTCGCTGATATGTCCGAACCAAAGGAGCGCTGATATGCTCAACCTCAGGAATGTCCGGCTGGTGTGAAGGCTCTCCCGCATCATGAACTGTCTCGGGAGGCGGCTGTGGCACTGTGAAAAAGTCTCGAGAAATGAAATCCTCCCAAGTGATGCCCTGCTCTGCCAACTGATGTAACACTATGATCTTGATCAAAGCGTAATGGTATATACTCCTGTACTACTGCGCTGGGCTCGTCTTCTTTTGCACAAAAATCACCATCCTCTCTATGTTGCGATATATGAAGTACGTAATATTCATCATACGTACCCTTGTGAAGTGCATCAACAAACGAATATGGTACGCAAAGAGACGGGCATATCTTCCCTCACAACTAAAATACTGAATGATGAGTTTCATCAGCGGTGCAAACTCATCCCTTAAGAATCTGAACGGAAAAACTCTGCCCAAGTACTTCATATATCCAGGTTTAATGTATGGCTCATAGTGGAATTTCTCTAAATGCTGACGTTTGTTCCATTCCTCGCCCATGTTTGGTATGCCAGTGGCTTGAGCAATAGTCAAGGGTGACAGAATGAAATCAACCCCGACAAGATTTACCCGGCCATCCCGTAAATGTAGAACAAACAGACGAGCTAGTTCACGATGAAGCCGGGTTTGTGCAATCATCTCACAAAATCGGAAACATGAAAAATACCGAAAACAATCCATTGCTAGTGGACATGCCTGCAACCGAGCCAAAGAAGTAGGCTCCTCTCTGCGATGATTACCACCTTTGACAACTCTATGAGACCCCCCGTGGCACATTACCTTCAGTCGTGGAATCACTGCCTGACTCTTGCTCATACACTGACTCTGTCTCTGACATGGCTTTGAACAAAATATTGGCAATATGTATACTGATATAAATGCAGTGAAAACAGAGTTATAATGTATGTTTCAACACCCAATAAATATCCCCCACTGTCAAAGCACCATAAGGAAACAAACAATGATAACAACTCTGTTTTAGGTGGATTGAGATAGAAGCACAGTCTCCATTTTAATTGCAAGTGAAATTTGACAAATGGTAGCAGGCAGCCTTTAGAATATTGGATAAACTTTGTCAAAGGGAACAATGAATCATAAGACTGTGTTTGTCAATGGGCAGTGAACAATGAGTATAAGAACGTGTTTATCAATGGGCAATGAGACACAATATGACAATGATCACCATGAAACAAAAGCCATGACAGTGGTAAAATAATGATGATGACAACGGTGGTATAACGAGTGTAAAGGCAGTGGGGCTTTGACAATACATGCAAAGGTAGATATATCAATGATATAAGGTGGGAAAATACTCATAAAACCATCCATATATATTTAAAAACCCTGAGGAACAAATCTGCCATGAATGTAGGGTTTTACTCTTCCATTCAAATTTTTAAAGTCTTCAAGATACCACCAACACATTAAAATCTACTGAGCAATAGTTTAGAACTTGTTTGAAGGCAGCTGGAGATGATTTAAATCGAAACTGGGCGCCCAACGCAACTTTTCTGAACTCTGTTAGCAAGTGGGTCGCATGCGATCAAGTGGGTCGCTTTTGCCAAGTGGGTCGCATGCGTTATAATTTACACTGGAGAAAACGCCCAGGTGGGTCGCATTTGCCCAAGTGGGTCTCACGACCTCCAAACTCTGTCAACAATTCTCCAAAACACGATTTCGGCCTCCAAACTCCAGATTTCGACTTCTATGCTGCGGATCTTTGCAAATGAACTTGTTTTCCATTTTATACATGATGAAAATATCTTTCACAATCAGATTTGATTCAAATCTATTTGATAACCCACATTACAATGTTTTTGCATTTTCACATTTGGATTTTTAATACAATATCTCTCTTTTGGCTTTTCTGAGTTTTGAATTGATGATTTTGTTGTCTCTTGCAGGGGTATGGCTCTTTAGCTTAGGAAAAGATCAGAGGTCTGCATTGAAACTTTTTCTTGGTGAAATGAATACAATTTATTACAAAAAATAGAATTGAACAATTTCTAGTTCCAAAACAGAGTTTTGGACTAGAAATGTTTTTCAAATACTTATGATAAAAAATATGAAATCAAAATTTGCGGAACCATCCTCATCCTGCAGGCTTTATGACATGTATGCAAATGACTCGAAAACCCTAGACTCTAGGACTAAAGACACTTATTGACATTTAATGACCATAAATGAAATGATGATGATTTTGAGTGATTTTTTTGAATTTTTTTTTAAATAGCCCTGCAGGTGTAAGCATGAGGAAACATAAGACAACAGACCCCTTCGTCAGTCAATGGCATGCTCCTAGCGAAATGCAACGAAGTGGAACAAGCGAGACACCTAAGAATGAATATGCAAAAACGAAATGATCACTGACGGAGGGCTGTAAGGACCGACTCTAACATTGGCTCCAATGGGGATGGTGGCTCCATGGAGATGCCAAGAACGGCAGATCTCTGGGGGAGTCAGACAGTGCCTTTCATCCATTGGGCGATGGAATTATTATTTCAACTGATAAAACAAAACTTTGGACATTTTTATTGACTACAGATTTGACTAGAGACTGACTGCAATTTGACCAAAACTGACATGACTTTAAAACTAAAAGACTGATAAAACTGTCTTGACAATTTCAAACCAACCAACCTCCATCTCCAGAATTATAGCCTTCGCTCCGGGCCCCAGACTGAAGATGAGAGATCAGTACACACTTGCAGCGAAACAAAAGTAAAATGATATATACAATGATAATGAGATCAGCAGAAGATACTCAGAAGTAATATCGCTTCAACAACCGACCATTGATCGGTCCTCCAGGACAATCATCTCCATTCATTTCTTTGAGAAGAAATGCATTTTGACCCCGATACGCTGCAATCTTAAAAGGACCCTTCCACAGATTTTCAAATTTTCCGTGCTTTCCCTTATCCTCATTCCGAGCATCCCATTTCAAAACTACCTCATCCAACTGGAACTTATCCGCTTTTGCCTTTCTGTCGTAGATCTTCTTTATGCGCTCCTGCAACTTAAAAGTATTTTGAAATACCTCCTCTCGTGTCTGCTGTAAATGAATCATCTGATTAATCCTCCGCTGCATAGGATCTTCCTCACTCCCAGCCTCTTGAAGCAATTTGACCACCGGGACAGCAAGTGAAGTAGGAAAAACCGTATCTGTTCCGTACACTAGCTCGAAAGGAGACATGCCAATCGACTTTTTCTGACTTACTCTATCAGCCCACAGCGCATTCATTAATTTCTTATGCCAGCCCTTTTTGTTGATTTCTAGCAATTTCTTAATGATATTCACCAAGGACTTGTTTGAAGATTCCGCCAAACCATTTCCTTGCGGGTGGTAAGCGGTCGAATGTCCCAAACTGATACTGTACTTATAGCAAAATTCAACCATCCTTTTGGACTTGAAGGCCGCTGCATTATCTGTGATTATTTTACTAGGACACCCAAAACGTGACAGAATATTGTTTTCAAGAAAAGAAATAATTACCGCATCCGTGGCCTGTCGAGTGGGAATCGCCTCAATCCACTTCGTGAAGTAGTCTGTAGTTGTCAATATCCATCTATGCTGTCCGGAAGATGCTGGGTGGATTTCCCCGATAAAATCCAATCCCCACTGCTGGAATGGTGCACTAACTTCAATTGGTTTTAGAGGCAAAGGCTGTAGTTTCTGCTTCCCTTCGAAAATTTGACACTCATGACAATTTTTAACAGCCTTAAATACATCGGAAAACAAAGAAGGCCAATAATACCCTGCCCTTAGAATCTTATTCGCTGTGGTCTTCCAAAACAAATGACCTCCACAGTCACCTTTGTGAAAGTCCTCCAAAACTTTTTGAGCTTCCTCCTCTACCAAACAATTCAACAACATACCTCCAGGATCTTTCCAATATAATGCAGAATTCAGAATGCAGAATTTAGCAGCTCTTAACTTCAATGTTCTACT
>CM076570.1:1118359893-1118663153 GCA_034641835.2 Pinus albicaulis | reverse complement strand
TCCAGGTGTCATCTCAGGGAAAAACACATATGGTTGTATTCCACATCATTCCCTCATCATTTTTTGCTCCCCACGAAGTCTGAGTTAAAGTATTAAAGCGGTTATGCACGAAGAAGAGAGGCAGTTTCCTATCAAAACACGGACTCTACAGATGTCTGCAGTAAAGCACAAGACTGTTAATAAGAGTTTTAATTTGATTAGGAATGGGAAAGACACTTATCCCTGTTTTTCTCAAGAAGTAGTTATGTAATTTCATTATAAGTATGACTCGGGAGACCGAGAAATTGTTGGTTAGATTTTGTTTCTGTTGCTAGATCTTAGAAGTCCGAAACACTCTGTTTTGAAGTTATTTCTCCTTTAATGAAAGAAACATCATTTTATTGCATGAGATGAGTCAATCTTGAGCAGATTCGCGTGCTGATCCGGTGGTAGAGGGCCCCTACTTCCCATGAAGCGTTATGCATTTGGTTTAGATAAGTAGCCGTAGCTTTGTTTCATTCTCAATTTAAATAGTTTTCTGAACTTTGCTTACATTGGATACTACAGTTTAGCTTTGTTCTCATGAAGTATTCCAAAAGATCACTAATCCGGAATGAGGCATAATTGTAGCAATTTAGAACTTTACGTTTTTGTGTTCAATTATAATTAGTTGTTACAACTAGTCCTATTCTCATTAATCTCTTCCAAAATATCACTAACTCTGGATAAGACTTAGCTGTGGTGTTTTAGTTTACCTGCGTATTGTTATGTTTTTTTTATGCCCATTTGCACTAAATGATACAGCCAGACTTGTTTGTACAAACTATTCCAAAATATCACTCATCTTGAACAAGACAGGGCTGTAGTATTTCATAGAATTAGTTGCATTTTAGCTCAGTCAATACTCCAGAGGTAGATGTCATTCTAGTTTAATTTTGTCACTATATTTCAAGCTTGATAATGGTACTCTAGTTTAACTTTGTTCACTGTATTAGTATCATTCTATTTCAGCTCCAATTCATTTCAAGTTAGATAATAGCACTCTAGTTTAGTCTTAGTTCATTGTATTAGCATTCTAGTTTAGTTGTTATCCATTGCATTTTAAATTGTATTAGTTGTTAAATTTAGATACCACGGTCTTCATTATCTACAAAACTTCTTTTGTTCTAACTTCATATTAATACATCATCATCTGGATAGAAGCTAGTAATATCAGTTTAAGGCCTTGAGTATTTTGCAACCTTTTTACAATTTCACAAACAAGCCTTCTCTCAAAGACTATTCTAAAAATAAATCTATAACTTTTGAATGAGGCCTAGTAGTGCTAAATTGAGTTGCAGAATAGAATTAGAAGTTAGTTTAGAGTAGAAATATTATTGTGCTACAAATTTTCTTTTCCAATTATGTTCCAATAAACCTTTAACCATGGATGAGATGTTGTAACATTGTAAGTTGATTGTTGACTTAGGAAAACCTCAATTGCACTAAAAACTTATCCTTTTCTCAAGCTATTCCAACATATCTCTAAATGAATGAATTGGATGAGTTCATGATATGGGTTACTGAGTTCATGTTGTGATTTGTTTCTTCGCTATGAGTCCTTATCAAGCTTTTCATTTTCTGTCCTCTAGTGCACACCTAGTTTAGAATAGTTTCACTCTGTTTTAGTGTAAACTTCTTAGCTCTTTTTCAACATAAAAACCATAAAACCAAAAACATCATAAAAACACTAAACACAACGTAGTGAGAAACAGATACCTAGGCACATACAGTGCACCACACTTCAGCAATTTATTAGCCCTGTTTGACAATTAATGACCTCAATTTAGGAACACTAAGTTGAGCACAACATTTTGGCGCCGTTTCCGGGGAAGTGTAACTAGGTAGCCTTGTTTCTTATCACCCAAAAACAATGATATGCGTAGAGAAAGAGACTCAAGGGGTAGATTCATAAGAAGTAGAAGTCTGATTCCTAGAACACCACTTGTTTCACCTAGACCAAGAGCCAATACACCTCCAACTCAAACCCACATTCCATCCTTTACTGATCCTAGACTTTTAGAAGACTTAAGATCAGATATTCCATTAGAAAAACCTTCCACTTCATCCACTGAACCTGTCTTAGAAGGAGATTCAGGAACCCCTGCTAGGGACATAAACTTTTCAACTTCTACAGAAGAATCAACTATGGCAGAAGAAGGGGGAGGAGGAGTTTTTAATGGAGAAAACACACTATTTGGAGGGGGTAGAGGTAGAGCTAGAGGAGAAGGAGGTAGAGGTGCAGAAGGAGAAGGAGGCAGAGGAAGATGTAGAAGAGAAATGGGAAGATCTTTTGGGTTTCCTATAGTGGATTAAGAAACCAATACAACTATGAAAAACATTTCACCCTCTGTCCTTCCAAACTTTTATGGACTTAAAACTGAAGATCCTGAAACCTTCCTATTTGAATTTGAAGTCTTATGTAGAACCTATGACTACTTACAAGATGCTCAAAAACTTAAACTATTTCCTTCAACATTGAAAGGAGCAGCATTGAAGTGGTTTATGAGTTTGATCAACAGTTCTATTAGGACATGGGAAGACATGAAACAAGCATTTATAGAGAGGTATTTGGATTATTGTATGCCAGTCAATCATAAGGAGGAAGTGTTTAAGATGCTACAAAAAGAAGATGAAAACTTGGAAGATTTGTTGGAGAGATTTCATTACAACATCAAAAGAGAAAAAATGGAAAACTTAGACCAAGACACCTTAAAAGCTCTCTTGTTGAAAACAATTAGGGATGAATGGTTAGATATCCTTAACATGATGGGAAAAGGGGATATATCTCAGCTCACATTACCTGAAATAGCTGAATTATGTATCAACCTTTCAAGAGGGAAATCTAAAATTGTAAAAGGACCAAGGGACCCTGCTCTTGCGAGGGCAAGTAAGTCTACTTCTGGGACAGTAAGTAGGGCAGAAATAGGACATATGCTTGATGAGTTCAAATCTGATATCTTGGGGAGTCTTAGTGAACAAATAGACACCCTTAAGTTACAAAACAAGAAAAAAGCTGAATCTGATGCCTTAGCAATCTTTTGTCCCAAATGTAGAAAGAAACATGCCCTGAGAGAGTGCCCTTTGGATGCCAAAGTTGTGGAGACTTGTGTAATTTGTTTAGAAAAACATGAGACCAAGAGTTGTCCTTCACTTCCTGGTCTTAAAGCTGTATTTCAAGAAGATACTCCTACAAGTTCCACAGAATCTCTCAATTTTGTCTCTAGAAGGCCTTGGAAAGGACCTCAAACACAAGGATTCCATGATCAAATGTATAATCAACCTCCACCAAATTGGAATTCTTGGCAGCAACCTTGGCCCCAATTTCAAAATCAATCACAAACATGGGCGCAAGGAGCACAAAATCCCTATGGAAGATACTCTCAGTATTACCAATATCCACCATCCTATCCACCATATCCACATTTCTCTCCTCAACAAAATCCTCAAAATCCACAACATCAAAATCAACCACTTCCATTACCATTTCCTTAGAAAACAAATCAGTTTTTTGCCCAACCCATACCAAACTCCGACAATAAAAATCCTCAGAACACATACATGATAGAAGGCCAACAGTTTCAAACTTATTTGATCACTCCTTTAGACCTTAGTGATGTTCAACTTAGGTCTGGAAGAATACTTGAAAAGAGGAAACCTTCTGTAATCATACAAGAGCAAGACAATTCTGAGGAAGATTCTCTACGGGTAAATAAAAGTCTTGAAGAGAACAAAACTTTCCAAGACTCAAACATTGAAAAATCAAAGCAAAAAGAACCAATAATTTCAACTCCTATATTAGAGCATCCATCAACATCCACTTCTACACCTCCCTTCCCAGAAAGATTACAAATTGATAGGGGTGTAGAAAAACAAATTATGGTGCCTAATTATGATTTCCTAGATGAGCTGAGAAATGTTTGTATTAATATCCCATTATTGCAAGCCATCAAGGAAATTCCAATCTTAGCAAAGACAATAAAGGAGTTGAGCATGAAGAAAACAAGAAAAAGAATAAGAGAGATAAAGAAAATTCAACTGGCAGGAAAAATAGCAGATATCATGATGGGTAAGATTGCTATTCCAAAGTATCTAGACCGAGGAAATCCAGTTGTTAAAATTCACATCAATGGAATTGAAATCCAAAACACACTCATTGATTTAGGAGCAGCAATCAATATTATGAGTAGACAAATCATGGATAAACTGAAACTTCCTAATCTTATTTTTACACCCACATTATTACAATTAGCAGATAGATCTGTGATCAAACCTGATGGGGTAATAGAAGACATTCCAGTGTCCCTAGATTCTTGGGAGTATCCTGTGGATTTTATGATCCTAACTCTTAAGAATAATCTAGGAGGGCATCCTATTATATTAGGAAGACCTTGGTTAGCTACAACTGATGCTTTCATTAGTTGTAGATCCGGTGATATGTACATCTCTGATGGTAGTTCAACTAAGAAATTTACCTTGTATCCTCCAACAAGAACAATTACAGAATTAGATGATACTCAATGGATAGAGGATGAAGAAGACTTACAACCTCTCTTCACAATTTCAGAAATTAGTGAAGATAGCCAAATTCTGAATACCTTGGAAAACTTTGAATCCTCTTCGGAATATAAACATGAACAATTTCAAGAAGAATCCAACATTGAGTTTTTTTCATCAAGGTAGATGTCTCTCTATTCCATGGATAAATTTGGCAACTCTACAATTGAGATATTTCCAGGCAAAACTTTAAACATAAACAAGAACCTAGAGAAATCTCAACAAGAAGAGCTAGTCAAGATATTACAGAGACATTCTTCTGCATATGCATGGGAGTACATTGATATGAAAGGGATAAGCCCCAAGACTTGCACTCATCACATCTACATAGAGGAAAATTGTAAACCAATCAGACAACCTCAAAGACAGATGAATCCAAATCTTAGGGAGATTGGTAAAGAAGAATTGCAGAAATTGTTGAATGTCAACTTTATCTATCCTATTTCAGATAGTCAGTGGGTTTCTCCTTTGGTAATTGTGCCAAAGAAAAATGGTAAATGGAGGGTATGTATTGACTACCGGTAATTAAACAAAGCTACTCTTAAAGATCATTTTCCCTTACCCTTCATAGATTAGGTGTTAGACACATTAGCTGGCAAAAAGTACTTCTCATTTTTAGATGGGTTTAGTGGTTATAATCAAATCCAAGTAGCACTGGAAGATCAAGACAAAACCACATTTACCTGTCCTTGGGGTACCTATGCTTACCGAGTATTGCCATTTGGACTATGCAATGCACCCACAACATTTCAAAGGGCAGTACTAGGAATCTTTTCAGATCTAATACATGATTGTGTAGAGGTATATATGGATGATTTCACAGTTTATGGAAACACATTTGAAGAAGCCTTAACAAACTTGGAAAAAGTTTTAAAGAGATGTAAAGAAACAAATCTTTCACTTAGTCATGAGAAGTGTTTTATGATGTTTACTGAAGGAATTGTTTTAGGACATCACATTTCAGGGGATGGGATTAGAGTTGATGAGTCAAAAGTTGAAGTCATCTCTAACTTATCTATTCCAAGTTGTCAAAAAGATGTTAGGAGTTTTCTTGGATTTATAGGATATTATCGAAGGTTTATAGAAAACTTCACCAAGATAGCATCTCCACTTTTCAAATTACTTACCAAGGACTATGAATTCAAGTGGAATCCTGATTGCCAGTTAGCCTTTGAGACCTTGAAAACAAAAATCTCTGAAGCACCTATTTTAAGGGGACCTAACTGGAAGCTACCTTTTCATATTTCAACAGATGCCTCAGATACAGCTCTAGGAGCAGTATTGGGACAAAAAGACCTGATTCCTTATGCCATCTACTATACCAGTAAAAATTTGACTCCTTCAGAGTTGAACTATACTGTAACTGAAAAAGAGTTTTTAGCTGTTGTTCATGCCATAAACAAATTCAGACACTATATAACAGGCTATGAAACTTTTTTTCACACAGATCACTCTGCAATTAGATATCTAATGAACAAATCAATTACTAATGGAAGAGTCATAAGATGGTTATTGCTTTTACAGGAATTCAACATTACCATTCTAGATAGGCCAGGAAAACAAAACACAGCAGCTGATTTTCTATCTAGACTCTAAAACATCAAAGACAATACTCCAGTTGAAGATCAATTCCCTGATGAATATCTTTTTACAATTTCTACTCAAACTCCTTGGTTTGCTGACATTGCTAATTATTTAGTTTCAGGGAAATTTCCTTCAATAATGAATGCAAGAGACAAAAGAAAAATCATTTATGACAGTGCAAAATATTCATGGGTTGCTAATGAGTTATACAAGACAGGTCCAGATTTTATCATTAGGAGATGTGTTCGGGAAGATGAGATGCCTGAGATTCTCAAGGCATGTCATGATGAACCTTATGGTAGACACTTTGCTGATAAAAGGACAGCCTATAAGATCCTTCATTTGGGATATTATTGGCCATCCCTTTTCAAAGATGCTAAATAGTATGTTAAAAGGTGTGACAGTTGCCAAAGGGTAGGGAAACCTTCTCCTTCAGGTGAGATGCCATTGCAGCCTCAGGTACATATTGAACCTTTTGAAAAATGGGCTTTGGATTTTGTAGGACCTATTAGTCCTCCATCAAGACAAAAGAAATATATATTAGTTTGCGCTAATTATGTTACTAAATGGGTAGAGGCCAAACCATTACTTTCTGCTACTGAAGCATCTATAGTTAATTTTCTTTTTGAGGATATTTTTACTCGTTTTGGTGTCCCAAGGGAAATTGTTACAGATCAAGGAGCTCAATTTACATCAAGGCTAGTGGAACAAATGATGGAGAGGTACAAAATCAGACACAGAAAATATACTCCCTATCATCCACAAGCAAATGGTCAAGTGGAATCTACTAATAAGGTCATTGAAGGGATCTTAATGAAGACTGCTCA
The DNA here is from genome assembly GCA_034641835.2 of Pinus albicaulis. NCBI lineage: Eukaryota > Viridiplantae > Streptophyta > Pinopsida > Pinales > Pinaceae > Pinus > Pinus albicaulis. Next base: position 1,118,656,167 of record CM076570.1, on the reverse strand, counting down.
TTTACATAGAAGAGACTAGGCAGATAGGCATCCTAAAGCCTTGTGGGCCTATAGAACTACATGGAGAAGCACAACAGGCCATACTCCTTATGAACTTGTTTATGGAAAGCAAGTTTTGTTTCCCATAGAGTTCCATATTCAAACTTTCAAAATGGCAGTTCAGCTAGGACTTGATCTAACAGAGGCACAAAAGCACAGATTGGAGCAGATTAATGAATTGGATGAGATCAGACAAGATGCAGTTCAGAAAACAAGTATAGTCCAACATCAAAGGACTAGATGGCATGACAAGTACATCAAGGAAAAGAAGTTCAAAGAAGGTGACTGGGCTCTCTTATTTGATTCAAAGTTCAAGGATTTTCAAGGTAAATTCCAAACACATTGGCTTGGGCCATATGAAATTATAAGAATTTTTGACAATGGAGCAATAAAAATCAGGACAATAGATGAAGAGAAGGTCACTTTTCTTGTGAATGGTCATAGATTGAAGCTCTATCACAAACCACTCTCAAGAGAAAAATTTGTCAAGAGATTCCAAGAAAACAGTGATGTGAAGTTAATGAAGAAGAATTTTTCTTCTTCATCAACTTAATTAAATTTTATGAAGTTAGATGATTGAAAAAAAAATTAAAAAAATAAATAAATAAATAAAAAATAAAAAATAAAAAATAAAGAATAAATTATAAACATGAAAACCAATCACTAATTGGCATGTTTATACAGAAAAGGTGGAGTGAAAATCAGAATCTTTCTGACACTCTAGCTTTTCAAATCTGTTCTTTCTGCAAGCAGTTATTACAAAATCATAAGTGTAGATCCATTTCACTTATGATCCATCTCACTCCATTCATCCATACTCCATTTCATTCATTCATCCACACTTCATTCATTTCACTCCATGGTCCACCTCATTTCCATCCTAGATTTTTAAGTTTGATGTTTTTCTACAATTGAATAATACACATCATGAATTGCAGGCTACTTTTCATAATCCACTCCACTTCATAAGTTGTGATCCATTTTACTCCATTATTCACTTCATTCATATTCCATTACACCATATTTCATTATCCATTTTCACTCATTCCATACAACATTCCATTCATGCTCCAAACCATTCCATTTCATGTTTCAAGTCTTCTGCAGGTACATTCTACAATCAATCAGACATTCTGCAGCTAATCAGACATTCTGCATCCATATAGACATTCTACAGCCAGAGATCCTGAAGGCACTGTCTAGTAATTATTTGATCTGCAACAAAATGATCCTGTATATCCATGACAACAAGCAAAATCAAGGGAGTTATGAACACTCAAAGATTAATGATTCTCAGGGGAGAACAAAGCATATGAAGATCACAAAAATCAGAGGAAAGGAAAAGGTAAAAGTTATGAAATTATTATAATGACAGATCATGAAAAATTTTAGTATAGTTAAGTTATGTATAATTCAAAAAGTTGTTTTAATTAATTGTGTTGATCATGCCTAACAAACCTCTCATAAAAACTTTGGATAAAATTCCTTCTATTCTGCCATTCCAAATCCCATATCTGATCATCATTTAAAAACTTAACGGTTAAAGTACTGAGGTGATTGGATTAGTCACGTCACTAGGCCAAAGCATTTAATGATGATTTTGAATTTCCTACGAAATATCTCCACGGTCTTTTCTTCCAAGATATTTCCCAACTCATTAATTCATTTACATCACCCTCACCTCATTATACTCATTCCGTAACCACTCCATATCATTCTTTCCCGTAGCCAACTCTTAACCATTTCGGTCTGTAAAACAGAGGAAGCATCTGTGGGGCAAAAACATCTCTTTAACAGTCATTTTCACCGTGAGCAGAGGAGCAGTAATTTGAAGGTTGGAAAGAAAAACTATGGGTCTCATAGTGAGGACTGAACCAGTTGGAACTAAGTACTTGGAGGGTTATCCACAAATCAGAGAAATGTTACAGCAAGCCGGGTGGTTGCAATTTTTGGAGAAATTTAGTGGTTTTCACAAAGAGGTGACTAAAACATTTGCAAGGTCCTTCAATGGAGCCGAGGTCGAAATAGGAGACATTAAATTCACTGTTACAGAGGCTTTCATTGCAGAGGCAACGAAACTACCTAGACAAGGAGAAAGGTGGTTCAAAAATAGAGAATTTCATAACGAGACATGGAAGCAAATACTCAAGTCACCAGGTATGGATGTTTCCATTTTTAAAAAGGGTATTCCTAGCTCGGCATTAAAGAATAAGTGGAGGAACATGTTACTCATTTTGAAAAAATTTATCACTTGTGAAGGTAGATTTGGTACCTTCTATGTTTACCATATTCGGTTAATGATGCATTTCTTAGAAGAAGAAATCAACTTGCCCTTTTTCTTGCTTCATAGTTTAAATAAAATGGCCTCAAGTGTTCAAAAGAGAGCTCAATTTCTGCAAACAAACTTATACCACCATGGTTTAGTCAAAATCTTGATTGAATATCATTTGAGAAAAATGGGAGATAATTGGGATGAGTTCTTAGTGAGAAATCACTTTGAAGAACCCAAGGAACCTCCACTTGAAGACAAATCTACAAAAAGAAGCAGAAGATGGAAAACCTCCAAAACTGAAACTGAAACTGGTAAAACAATACAAGAGGATAGTGAAGAAATGATTTCTGAGAAATTGGCCCAAATTAAGAAGCAGCTTAAGAAAGAGAGGATAATAAGGAAATCTGCTAGAGAGAAAGGAGAAGGGCCATCTCAACCAAGACGGAGCCACAGACTTAGAGGGATACTAAAGAAAACAGAGGTTAGACAAACTGGAATTATAAACATTGAGGATGAAGAAACACTTGAGCATCAGTATGAGGAGGATTTTGATGAAGAAGCTCCTGAAATAGACCCAGCACAGCAAGAAATTTACAATTATGTTGAGACACTAGAGAAGAGAGCTTCAGAAAGTAGAGACAGGACTCCTAGTCCACCAAAATCTGCAATTGATATCCTAAGAAGAGATAAATATGAGTTAGAAGTACTCAATAGGAATATCAAGAATGAGAATGAAATTCTAAGGGAGCAGGTTAAGCTGAAAACTGATATGAATTCAACTCTGTCTCTACAAATGCAAAAGTTGTACAAGGCCAGTGAAAAATTGAAAAAGAAAAATAAAAGGTTAACCAGGGCACTCACAAATTTGAGATTCAAGTTAGTCATAAGGAAGCCCAGAAGGCCATTGACTGCCAGACAAAGCAGAAGAAGAGGGTTGGATGTCCTTGCAGAAGTCTCAGAGTTCATGGAATAGTTGCATAAGGACATGCAAGAACCTAGCAGTGGGGGTATGTTGAGCTTCAAAGATGTTCTTCTCTTCCACCACATTCCACTTCATTTTCTTTGTCCATTATTAATTTCAGGCTTAAATGATCAATAAGATTAGTTAAAATTGCTTTGAGATTGTATATAATGTCTAACTTGCTATGTTTTCATGATTTCGTTGTTGTAGTACTTTTTGACTACACCTAGCTACAGAATGCAGACATTCTGTAGCTAGTTTCCAATTCTGCAGTTGTCTTCATGTCTACGCAAGTTCCAGGTGTCATCTCAGGGAAAAACACATATGGTCATATTCCACATCATTCCCTCATCATTTGTTGCTCCCCACGAAGTCTGAGTTAAAGTATCAAAGCGGTTATGCACGAAGAAGAGAGGCAGTTTCCTATCAAAACACGGACTCTACAGATGTCCGCAGCAAAGCACAAGACTGTTAATAAGAGTTTTAATTTGATTAGGAATGGGAAAGACACTTATCCCTATTTTTCTCAAGAAGTAGTTATGTAATTTCATTATAAGTATGACTCGGGAGACCGAGAAACTGTTGGTTAGATTTTGTTTTTGTTGCTAGATTTTGGAAGGCTGTAAATACTCTGTTTTGAAGAATTTCTCCTTTAATGAAAGAGACATCATTTTATTGCACGAGCTGAGTCAATCTTGAGTAGATCCGCGTGCTGATCCGGTGGTAGAGGGCCCCTATTGCCCGTGAAGCGTTATGCATTTGGTTTAGATAAGTAGCCGTAGCTTTGTTTCATTCTCAATTTAAATAGTTTTTTCTGAACTTTGCTTACAGTTGATACTACAATTTAGCTTTGTTCTCATGAAGTATTCCGAAAGATCACTAATCCGGAATGAGGCATAATTGTAGCAATTTATAACTTTACGTTTTTTTGTGTTCAATTGTAATTAGTTGTTACAACTATTCCTATTCTCATTGATCTCTTCCAAAATATCACTAACTCTGGATAAGGCTTAGCTGTAGTGTTTTGGTTTACCTGCGTATTGTTATGTTTTTATGCCCATTTGCACTGAATGATACAACCAGACTTGTTTATACAAACTATTCCAAAATATCACTCATCTTGAACAAGACAGGGCTGTAGTATTTCATAGAATTAGTTGCATTTTAGCTCAGTCAATACTCCGCAGGTAGATGTCATTCTAGTTTAATTTTGTCACTATATTTCAAGCTGGATAATGGTACTCCAGTTTAACTTTGTTCACTGTATTAGTATCATTCTAGTTCAGCTCCAATTCATTTCAAGTTAGATAATAGCACTCTAGTTTAGTCTTAGTTCACTGTATTAGCATTCTAGTTTAGTTGTTATACATTGCATTTTAAATTGTATTAGTTGTTAAATTTAGATAACACGGTCTTCATTATCTACAAAAATTATTTTGTTCTAACTTCATATTAATACATCATCATCTGGACAGAAGCTAGTAATATCAGTTTAAGGCCTTGAGTATTTTGCAACCTTTTTACAATTTCACAAACAAGCCTTTTCTCAAAGACTATTCTAAAAAGAAATCTATAACTTTTGAACGAGGCCTAGTGGTGCTAAATTGAGTTGCAGAATAGAATTAGAAGTTAGTTTAAAGTAGAAATCTTATTGTGCTACAAATGTTCTTTTCCAATTATGTTCCAATAAACCTTTAACCATGGATGAGATGTTGTAACATTGTAAGTTGATTTTTGACTTAGGAAAACCTCAATTGCACTAAAAACTTATCCTTTTCTCAAACTATTCCAACATATCTCTAAATGAATGAATTGGATAAGTTCATGATATGAGTTAATGATTTCATGTTGTAATTTGTTTCTTTTCTATGAGTCCTTATCAAGTTTTGCATTTTCTGTCCTCTAGTCCACACCTAGTTTAGAATAGTTTCACTCTGTTTTAGTGTAAACTTCTTAGCTCTTTTTCAACATAAAAACCATAAAACCAAAAACATCATAAAAACACTAAATACAACGTAGTGAGAAATAGATACCTAGGCACATACAGTGTGCAAGTCGCTACTCCCGGAATCTAGCCTCGGTAGGTTGGGCCATTTTTACCCCCTTACATTTGCTTGTCCTCTCGAATGGTGTATGCATTGGTATTGCCACCAATAATCAGGTCGAATATGATGTAGTGCGAGGTTTATTAGCCGATGCCCTTTCCCATTGCATCCTCCACCTTCATGTTCATTTAGATTCCCTGCTTCTTGTCATGCAATTGAATGGTGTATATCGTGTGCATAATCCTATCATTTTTAGAAGATATTTACGAGTGAAGCTTTTGATGCGTGAATTTGAAATCATTACATTCAGTCATGTACCTAGAGCACAAAATCACTGTGTAGATAGCATTGCAAACAATATTCTAGATTGGCATTTAGCACACACATTTAACACAAGACAATAACATACAAAACCATCAAAACGATGCAAGTCCATAATATGTGTCATATAACATGTTTTAGAGTCCATCAACTTTGATACATATGACATGCCCATAACATGTTACAAAAATTGAAAACTGGGGGCACCACCTGCCCCTTCACACTAATCACTATCTAGAGGATCCCGAGCCAATGTTTCTGCTCCTGCAACTCATAGATCGCGCATCCCCTGTCCGGTCATCGCCATGCGCCACATGACCCCTCGCCACTCTGAGGGTAGACCAATACATGGCTCTATGTACTGGTCATCCAAGTCTTGCCAGCCACACTTTGAAACACCGGTCAGAAGCCTCTCACATCTATGATGGATGTCCTCCAGGAGGGTTGCTGCATCCTCATTTTGTGGCACTCTCGATCCACTAGGTCCAACAGTTCTTGATACTACAGGTCGTTCCATATACCTGGCCGGTTTTATTGGTGCTGTACCTGCATACCAAAAGTAAAAGAATCAATACCATATACAATATTCTGAAACTTTATAATGCACATAAAATATTAGCAATTTATCACTTACCATCGGGCCCCCATACTCGACCAGGCGGCAGTGGAAAATTTGGGTCCCCACGATAACTCATCCCACTATAGGGATAGTCGTCTATGTACAATGGTATCTGGTCCCAATGAGCAAAGAACTTGGGTCGGAACACCCGTCTGACTGCCCCACCTCCTCCTCTGCATAGTAGTCGCCCCCACCGGCGCATCCTGGGCTTCCTCGGGTCCCCATCCTGGAGTTGTATGCGAGGTCGAAGTGTCAGGATCTTCTTGAAGAAGAGCAAGCACAAAACTATGCCATATGCACATTCATGGTTCACTTTCCGCTTGCATAGCGACAACTGTCGTTTCAACGATGACAGCATCATCTCGGCCCAACCATAGTAGGTCCCACTCAACACACTCTCCACAAGCATCATCTGCCCTCTAGTGATGTGATGGAGTGCCTGGTTGCCCAAGATCCTCAGCACCGCTGTGGCCACAACACGGGTCTCTAACCTCTCTAGATCCCCGATGGGTATCCGTGTCCCTTTGACATAGAGACCTGGTCGAAAATGGCACTCTACAAACTCCATGATGTTCTGCCCTCGCGATAACACTGGATGAGTATTCCCGACCATCCCAAGTGGTGGGAGACCAGTAAAGAAATATATATCCTAGACCGTCAACTCGATCCGGTGCCCCTGCACTATAAATACCTCATGGTTCGGATCCCAATAACTGACAATTTGGGCCAACAAGGGCTCTCCAGCTCTCATAAGAGGGTTCTCCACAAACTTCAGAACCCCAAACCTGGCCAATGCACTCAGACACCCTGATCCTTTCGGATCTTCGATCGTAATGTGCCCAGGTCTCTCTCTCTCCAGTTGATCCGTAATTCTGCCATATCTGCACAAAACCATCATATTTTTTAGTGTACATATAGGAAAGACTGTATCCAAACATAAAAACCCAGTTCTCAACCAAAAAACAACATAGGAAAACCCCTCCCTGTCAGGTCGCACTTTTTAGGCCCAATCCTAGGACAGGTCGCAGTTTTCTTCCCAAAACCTGCTACCTAGGTCGCATTTTTTGCCCCAAAAAGTGCGACCCGACCGTAAAGAGGAGCAGGGGTATGTTCATGAGCTCTGGGGACCTAAACTAAACTTTCAATCCACTAAAATGAAAGAGTAGGGTTAGGCCTCTTACCTGCAACTGACGGATCTCGATTCCAATGTTTAGTTTGTCCGCTCTTATCGCCGCAAGATTTAGGGCCTTCTCTCCTCTCTACATTCACCACAGCTCCACTTGCAAATGAGTGAATTTGGAGGGAAAATGCCTTATTAAAAAAAAACCCCTGATTTTTCTTTCACCTGCTGCGGCAAAACTGTAGCTCAGTTTGAAAAACTGTTAATACCATTGGAAAGCTCTCACTGAGCCCTCAAATGGGTATCTGTTAGTTTTTTGTGATTTTATACTTCACCAGGACACATTTTTTCCAAGAAGGGTCACTTCACCACTCCTCAAAATCGAATTTCTTCACTTGCAATACTTGTACTTGGGGCACCACTTTGCCTCCATACTTGTCCATGCTCATGTTGATTTTCGTCCTGAGTAACCATCTTGTATTCATGTATTTATGGTCCCTACCGAAAATTTTCTTTGTGGCAGCATCATCGAGTCACCCTTGTTTAGAGCAACCGAGTTGAGTCATCACAGCATCCATGGAGTCTATCCCGAACCCTTTTGTATCCCGCTATAGTCCTCCATCCTTCATTGCTTGGTTCCTCTCTCGTTTTTCACATTATGGCCTTCAATCCTACTGTCTGTTATCCCTTATGATATTGTGTCAGTCACTGCCAGGTCATCCATGCCCTTTATGCTCTAACAAGGGAAGTCATCCGTCTGCTACTGAGTACCCCCCATTTCATCATCATCCCTGGTGTCAATCTGTCAGTCGCTCTACTATTTTCTCTCGTGCCTTAGTTGAGGATTCCTCATTGCTTCACCTATGGCGGACCTCCTTCTATCGACATCAGATCATTCATTCCAGAAGACAGGTCTAGAGGGCGGTGTATCTTGGTTCCAGCTTCTACTCTTGTTCGGTGCCTCGAATCAAGCAAAGGGACTCCTTATTGCCCTTTGACTTGATTGTTTCTCAGCTCCAGCTCCTTTCAACATGATCGAGATCCGTATACTTGATGGTTCAGTGATGCAACAGATGATACCGGAAATTTCCGGGTGCGTGTGAGATGTTTCAGCCCTTATTAGGGGGTGGTGCTACAGGTAGTCCCCCATGTACCCAGATGACCTCTTCATTACAACCTTTGATGCAGCTCCATAGATTTGATGATGTCAGCCTCAGTCGCTTGCAGCGCCTTTTTGTTTGCATGTATCAGTTAGATTTTTAGAGCCCTTTCCTGTTTACAGGGGCATTTGGGTTGTATTTGTATCTCATGTACTCAGATATTATTGTATAAGTCCTGGCTGTTATCCTAGACACTGTATGTATGTGGGATTCATTATCATAATTTTATCTAGCTCATTTTTATGCCAGCATGTACTATATAGTTCAGTCCCTTGCTTACTGGATGCAATATTCTTTGTATTTTGTCTCGGCGGGCATAGGTATGCCTCCCCCGCCGCATATAACACAGGTACTCACTCATAAAAGTTACTTTTCACACATATAAGTCTCGCCTCTTGAGGGTCTGGTCCTCTAGCGCTTTGGTCTACCTTATATTTCTCTCTCTCTGACTTCCCCTTTGGTGTCTAGTGATTGAGTTCTTACAAAGTACTTCGGTCATACGATTAGCTCCTAACACTTGCACGCTGGGGGGCAATCTGTTACACCATTTTTTGGTCATCTAACCTGTTACTATTAGATGGACCTAAGTACACCATGTAAGACCAATTTTACCCTAAGTAAAATTGCTTTCACTATGAAAATAACTTAGTAAACCACCTTTATTAAGTTGTTTATGGTCTAAACAGAAACCCCATGAGGAAATATTAAATAAATCCACATTTGTTTGATTTTCCTCAAGGAATAATTAGTTAAACAACAATTTAATTAATATTCCTGGTCATATTTAACCCAAAATAGGAAAAATAATTAGATAATTTATTATTTATCTTATTATTTTCTAGGAATAATTATTTAAACCTTATTTAAATAATATTCCTTGTTAAGTTTGACTAGATCATTCATTAATAATTAAATAAATTATTATTTATTTGATTATTACTCAACCACATCCTTAAAATTAATAAAATAAATCATTTATTTATTTATTATTTACAAATAAAGGGATTTGACCCTAGAGAGTCAAAAAAAATTTCCCTCCAACAAATATAATAAAATATTCCCATAAAAGTTGGATCTAGAATTGGTTAATAATATTTTAATTATGCACCAATATCTAGACTAACTCAATATTTTGCTATAAATAGAAGGGTTTTTTCCATTCACTCACTCACCTTTTGTTGCCTAAATATCACTCTAGATCTATACTTTTAGTCCTGACTTTGATCCACCATCATTGTCATATTTTGCTATCATTTTTTCTTGTGAGCTCCCTTTGAGTTCCACTTTTTATGCAGGTTTTCTACACCATCGAAGAGGGATTTTTGGATCTGAAGTGCTTGAGGACTCTACAAGAACCTATCCCATTGAGGAGGGACCTGGTAACATCCTTCTATGTTCTCCTCCCAGTGCCATAAATAAAAAATTCTTTAAACATATTCTTGTCTTGTCTATTGGATGCATGGAGTAACTCTTGTTTTAATTTACTTCTTAATGTCTTTTAATGCATAGATCTAGATTTTTCAACATTTATCTTGTTCAACTAATTGCAAATCTAAAGATATTGGCGACCATCTTTGTTGTTAGAGTTGTTTTTTATGCACGGCTAAAGTGAGCCTTTTTTCGTACACTTGCGATTAAAATTCATACTAACAATCGTACAGCAACTTCAAACAAAAATGGTTCGGGTATGAAGTGATAACGAAAGATTGATGAGGGGAGCAGAAAAGATACTTAAAAGTCTTTCGGATAAACAAAATCATCCCTCACCTATGACCTCATAGCCCATAAAAGGGAAACCCATGAACAAGGTGAACAAAAACAACATTTTGATGACAATCTTGAAGGAAGCCGCACTCATCGCAACAACAAGAGAGGACTTACAATGAGTCTAAAAGCTTTGAAAATGCCTCCGAACGACGAAGAACTAAAGAAAGCAGAGAGTGGAATTGCAAGGGGAATTTCGAATATTAAACCCCCCTATATTTCGACGAGAGGTTGAAGAGGTGGCAAAAGCTTGGATCATTAACTTGAATAAATATTTTCAAGTATATGAGTATGACATCAAACTGAGAAAGCTTCAGGTTGGCAATTTATCAATTGCAAGAGAAGGCCACGTTGTGGTGGAGAGGTGAAAAATATACGTGGAATCGAAGACTAGACGACTGGCGGGGACGAATTTCAATGGTACTTTAAGGATATGTACTGACGCAGAGACGATTCTACGATGAAAAAGCTCAATAATTTAACGATTTGCGGCTAGAGCGTTTACCTAACGATAGATGAATTCATCACCAAGTTCACTTCCCTGCTACGATATGTGCCATATTTAAAAAGATGAAAAAGAAAATGTATAACGATTTCGAGTAGTCTACTGACTTATATGAAAGAAATAATTGAGTTTGTGGGACCCAAAAACGATGGATGAGATAATCCGAAAGCGAGAATGTGCTATTAGTAGTCTAAAACCAAGGGAGAAGCGAAAGGGAAATTGGCCACCCAAGAAAGGACGAGAAAAAACTGCGTCCAATTTCGAAATAACGAGACATGGGAATTATAAGGGGTCACTGTAAGTGAATTCAACAAGCGAAAAAGCAAATCGAAAAACATTTGCAAAGACCCGTATGGGAAATCGAGGATGACCCACGAAGCGTCCGGCGGATCCCGGATCAAGGATGTACCATAGAAACCACCATTACGGTGTTGGGGATGTGGTGAAGGACATTATTATAAAACTCGTTCGCATCATGGGAGGAATGAAATTGTAGCTAACGTGCAAGAGGCATCAAGCGTGGGAGATGTGGCACTGAAATATACTTAGAATAAAGTCGTTGCGGCGGAGGATCAGCAAGAAGATTTCCAACCAACTATGATAGAGCGGGAAGGTAAGATGAATTCTCATCCCATATCTATTTTGGTCGATCCTGGTGCTAGTTTAAGTTATATAGATCCTCGAGTTGTGGAAAAAAATAATCTACGTGGTCGAAAAGTTTAAGAATCCTTGGTTAGATGCAGTTGTACCTGAACAAAATGAAAGGTTCATGCCAAAAGTTTCTTCTTGAAGTTGGCGATCAAAAACTAAGGATTGAACTAAATATTCTACCCTTAGGCTCATATAATATATTGGTGAGCATGGACTGTTGGAAGCACACTACTCATTAGTAGATTACAAGGATAAGATCATATACTATAAAGTTAAAGATGGGACACGTCAAGAGATGATGGGAATCAAAGAAGCTCTTCTTGAACTAGCATCCTATTACAGACATCATAGCTAGGGAAGATGCCTTAGGAAGGGATGTCAAATCTATGCCATCGATGGGGATTTGCCAATTCCAAAGAATAAGGCTCTCGCGATGGAAAATATACCGATGAGTTAACAATATTTTATGGATGTATTTCTAGAAAGTATAACGGGATTTCCACCTAAGCAAGATATTGATTTTACCATCGAATTAGTCGCTGGGAGAACACTAGTATTGCGAGCACCTTACCGAATGAGTGTGCACGAGCTAACCGAGCTAAATATGCAATTACGAGAATTTCTCGAGACAAAGGCTATATTCGTCCCAATGTGTCTCCTTAGAGGGCACTAGTATTGTTTGTAAAGAAAAAATATGGTACTATGAGGATGTTCATGGACTATAGACAACTTAATAAACCCATTTCGTTAAAAATAAGTATCCTCTACCTCGAATCGACGATACGTTCGATCGAGTAAAAAGGGGCAATCTTTGAAAATATATTTAAGATCGTGGGTATCATCAAATAAGAATAAAATATGAGAACATTTATAAAACAACTTTCCGAACCGGATATATGGGCATTACGAATTTGTGGTTCTTCCATTTGGTTTGACCAATGCACCTCGCTACATTCATGATTTTAATGCACGACATATTTCATCCATATCCTGGATAAAGTTTGTCCCGATTTTTATAGATGATATATTAATATATTCCATAAATGAGGGAGGAACATAAGGAGCATTTTATGTGCCTCAGTGTTGAAAATGTTAAAAGGTCATATGTCACGCACAAATTCAAAGTAAGTTTGGCTTTTTCAAGAAAATAGATACAAAGTGTCTAGGACACGTACATTTCAATCGAAAGGAATAGCAAATGACCCTAAGAAGATTAAGACTATCATGGAACGAAGGCTCCTAAAAATGTAGTGATATTTGGTCTTTTATGGGATTGGCTAAAGGCTACTACTGGCGCAGATTTATAGAATGATTTTCTAGAATTGCATTCCCTATAACCTCCTTACAAGACTAAGGGGCGAATGTTCAATCGACCATGGAATGTCAATCTCCCAGTTTTGAGAAGTTAAAACAGCAACTTTATTGAACACTCTGCTCCTATTATGAAGGAGAAGATCCAAACTTAGAATGTGAAGTACGTACGCGATCACAGTGAAGAAGGAGTGGGAAGCGATCGTTGTCAACTCAGAGTTGCTTGCTGTGTTCTCGAGTCTGAAAGCTCACCCGTCTCACGTTGTGAGCGAGATTGTTGGACATTGGGTTCAACGCTCCACTCGTGTGTTTCGCTTGGAAACATGGAATAACTACCTCTTGTGGATCCTAACTCTCTTGGAGATTGTAGCAGCAGACTAACGCCTACGGGTTTTGGTCTCAACTAAAATCGATGATTCCATGATTATAGAGTGGTTCTCCTTGTAACAATTTGATTGGAAATCACGATAGGTTGGTAAAGCATGTTACAAAAGAAAACTTATTTTATTCCTCTCTCTTCACACTGAAAAATGAGGAAGTCATAAGGTATTGATGGTTTACCTTATGAGTTTTACAAGGTGCATGTGAGATACAATTGGAGAAAGCCTTGTTTTAGGAAGTATTTTCTATAAAAGCAGCCTTTGTAAGAGTTTTCCTAACCAAGGCCTTATCAAGCTTATCCAAAGAATTCTACAAGAGACTTTATTAGGTGGGTGGTGTTTGATCACTCAAGTGTTTCCTATAAAATTATGGCTAAAGCTTTCACTTTGCAAAAATATTTTGTTTGTAGCCAAACATGCTTTGTTCATGGAGAGTTTATTTTTAGATACAAGCTTGTCATCTTGGGAGTGTTATGGAGTGGGCCAAGGGAGACAAGTTGACATGCCATTTTTTTTGAAAAGCAATTTTAATAAAGCATATGATCATATTAACTAGACATTTATCACACATATGTTGACTTGCCTTGGGTTATGCACGTGTTGATATGTTGACATAATGATTTCACTTTTATTAGATGGGCGTGTTACTTCTATTTCGGTGATAATGTGTTATGTTCCCCTCTACATCCATCTTCACGTGAGTCCATCAAGTACAGGATGCCCATTTCCCCTTTCCCCCTTATCTTTGTGTCCTAACAATAAATTCTCTTGGGTATACTTGTTAGAAGAAACCCTTTCTCAAGGATGACTTAGATATATCTCCTTGCTCGAGGGGGAGGATATGGTAAACAACAACTTTTATACTTTACTCTCTTATCCATTTTTATTGATCATGACTCATTTTGCAGCCGCTAGGGATTTTTTTTCTCAATATTTTGTGAGGCTTGGCATGGCTATATAGTATGACAATAAGAGTAGACTTATGGCTTGTTGGTCTTAACAATCTTCCCGCATCGACTCCAACTACTTGGAGTTTTGTTTATCCATAGGTTATTATGAGCTATATTGGCATTCTTTTTTGGGGGTGACCTTTCCCATATATATTTTTATGTGGGATTGGTACTTCGATAGATTGCAGTAACGTAAAGCTTCTTTTTTGATAGTACAAGATCTTCCCTTCGTTGGTAAGCTAACAATTGTGAGTAGTAATTATTTAGACCTCTCAAGTCTACTATGTGTCATGTTGGATTTTCTAGCAAGAGTTAATTACATCAACTAGAGAAGAGTATATGTTCTTGTCTATGGGCCAAATATGGTAGGATATCGTGGGTCTTCCTATATGGTTCCCCGAGATATTTGCATCATGCTCGAGGGATAAGAAGAGGAAGTCTTGGTTGCATCAATGAGGCGACTCAAGGAATAATTTTGGCTACTAAAATGGGGTATGCCTGCGATGCTTGGAGTGGTTCATCTCTCTTGTGAAGTGTTGATGGGACACAATTTGTTGCCATCCCCAACTTATTAAGTAAAAATTAAGAGCCAATTTGGCTTATGTGACATCATTTTTACTCCTTATCATTTTCAAATTTATAAGCCCATCATTTTTAAGAGTATTTTGGCAACTTGGAGGAATGTGTCCGACTTGTTGTGTTGGCATAAAGTCTGGATAAATGGATTAGGTCGAGATTTGGCAAAGAGACCTCTGCAGGTTGCAAACAAAGAAAGAACTTATATTTTTGATATTCTTCATTTTCAAGCAAAGAATTTTAACTAAAAGAACTTTTTTTTCTTTTTATAGAGAGAGATCTTTTGGGATTTCAGCTTCTTGCTCTTGGAAGAACCAATGTTTGAGTGGCTTGGGAGTTTCAGTGTCCTCTTTTGCATTGAGATACATTTATGGAGATCAATGAGGTCGTCATTCTCTTCAAGAATACATATCAAGATGAATATTAGAGATTAGGAGTGGAGTTTCCCTTGGGAAACCTTTGACCTCGATAATATTCTCATAAGCTCTATCCTCTATTCTATTTTGCATTGAAATCCTAAATTAGGACCGAGTTCTGGCAGTATCATATGGGTTTTCTATGAGTTAAGAAAGTCATCAAATTCTATTGATTTCATGGTGTCTAGTTGATTATAGTCTCCAAAAAATTTGTTTCTTTACTTGGTTAGTGATTTATAAGGTCTTCCCTCTAAAGCTCGCTTAACCGAAAGTGAAAGTTATTTCAATGGATTGTGCCATGTCTTTATTCGAAGTTAGAAATAATGAAGCATATTTTATGGGAATTTTTCTTTTGCAATATATTGGTCTGCATGGGTTCAATTTTAGTTGGCTCACATTCTCTAAGGTTATTTATGTTGCTTCGGGTAGTTTTTTTCGGGAGATTCCAACTCGGTGATTAGGGATTCCTTGTTTAGGTATTCTCGCATTGTTTGAGAGTATTTGTTTTGTATACTCTTTAGAAAATCTATTGCAATTTTTTTTTGATAATCGAAGTTAGTTCTTTGAGTGTTTTTTGTCAATTTTCACATGATAGAGGTACATATGAAACTCCTAGCACAAATGAGCATATTGATTAGGGACATGGTAACTATTATAATTGATTTCTTATTTAGATTTATAGATGTCTCGCATTGCTCTAATAGGAAGATATGAATTCCTTTGTATATACACTTCTTTTCCCTTTCTTCTAATAATACAAAGTATATATATATATATATGAAGAAATATTTTCAAAAAAAAATTCTCAAACTAATTTTCATTTAAAAATATATAATTATAATTTAATTAATGTGTATAGTACTAATTTTCTCATATATATATATATATATATATTAACCTTGATTATGAAAATAGTGTAAATTACAAATATATACAAATCAATTAATATGCATTATTAACATTGGTTATGACATAATGTGATGGTAGGTTGGAGATTATTTTCAACCTTGAGGGAATTTAGTAAAATAATTTCGTTGGAATTTAGGTGAATCTACAAATAATTAAGTAAAAGTTTTAACATAAGTTTTAACATTGTATTATGTGTCGAACATTTTCCAATCAAAGGAAAATAAACCCTTAATAGTTATTGTTGATTCCTTAGTTATTATTTGACAAATGTAAAAGTTGTTTTCGATTACATTGATAAGACTCTAGTAAACTAATTCTTTGAATCCAAGGCTCATCTAGTAGTTTTAATTTTGTCAAATTTTATTATGTCCTTAGAACTCTCAATTGTTAAGTGAACTGAATGTAATCAAAACAAAAGGACATGCATGAAGAATTTTTTTAATTAAAGCCCAGGGGGACTCCCACCATAGCTTATGGTCCATCGAATCAATCTTCCCAAACATTAGAAATGGCATGTATTTCAAATTAAAGGAAAGTGAAAAGAATATTCACCACCAACATGGACAAGACTAGCCATTACATTCCCCACTCTCCTCGTATGTATTGTCGTATCATGTGTACGAAGCTTAGTTGAAATTTGGAATAAATAATTGATGATATGTGATCATTTGTAAGGTTGGGATAATAATTACTCCTAATTTTGTTGGAGTTTCGATGTAGCAAACTTATGCACTTCGTTCTTAGTCTCTAATCTATATTGAAATTAGTGGGTAATCTCTCGAATGATAATGGTTACTCCTAATTTTTTTGGAGTTTCAATCAGTAGTAAACTTATGCACTTCTTTTCTCACTCTAATCTATATTGAAATTGTGGGTAATCTCTCGAATATAATAGAATAAAAGGTTAAATTTACAATTAAGGAGAGTATTTAATTTTATGTATTAGATTAAGGTTACATATACTTGAAAGTACATTTAGGACCACTATTAAAGGTGTAAAAGGTCAAATTACAATCAAGAAGAATACTTAATCTCCTGTATTGGATTAAGGTTAGATATACTTCAAAGTACATGACCCTAAGAGATTTTTGGAAATGACAATAAGGGATTCTCACTCTCATGTAATAGATTAAGGTTAGGGATACTCACTCTCATGTATTGAATTATAGTTAGATATACTTGAAAGTACATAACCCTATTAGAGGTGTAAAAGGTTAAATTACAATCAAGAAGAATATTTAATCTCATGTATTAGAATAAGGTTAGATATACTTGAGAAGTACATTACCTTATTAGAGGTCTTTTTTCCTCGGGGATGACAATAAAGGATACTCACTTTGCTTTCTTTTTCTTTTAGAATATTAGCAAGGTTAAAATTGCATAGAATATTATCAAGGTTAAAATACAGATCGATGAGAATATTATCATGAGTGCATAGTATTACGATCAAGGGAGAATATTTAACCTGATGTATTGGATTAAGGTTAGATATACTGAAAGTGCATGACCCTATTAGAGGTCTTTTTTCTAGATGAAATATAGAGGATACTCGCTTTTTTTAGAATATTATCAAGGTTGAAAATGCATAAATATTAAAGGTTAAGTGTGACATTTTGATTTCTAGGCCTAAGACTTGAAACTATTTATAATTGATTAAGACCTCATCTTTTAAGATGAATAAAATAACTCAATACAAAAATCTCAAAAGCATATGCCAACACTAAAATTATCCCTCCTTATATATTAGTATCCCCTATTTATATGTTAAGAATGAGTCATTTAAGTGGCTTGATGTTTTTTAAATACAAAAAATAAAACTAATTTTACATTCATCAAATTAAGGATAGGGATACTTTTCACTCTCATGTATTGGATTAATGTTAGGGATAATTACCTCTCATGAATTGGATTAAGGTTAGATATACTTTAAATTACATGACTCTATTATGAGGTGTAAAAGGTTAAATTACAATCAAGAAGAATATTTAATCTCATGTATTGGATTAAGGTTAGAGATATACTTGAAAGTACATGACCCTATTAAAGATCTTTTTCTATGATAGACAATAAGGGATACTCACTCTCATGTAATGGATTACTGTTTGCTAGGGATACTCACTCTCATGTATTGGATTAAGGGTTAGATATACTTAAAGAGTACATGACCCTATTAGAGGTGTAAAAGGTTAAAATACAATCAAGAAGAATATTTAATCTCATGTATTAGATTAAGGTTAAGATATACTTGAAAGTACATGACCCCTATTAGAGGTCTTTTTCTAGATGACAATAAGGGACACTTCATTTTTGGGTACTCACTTACAATAAAGGATACTCTTTTTTCTTTTTTCTTTTTTCCTAGATGAAAATAAGGGATACTCACTTTTTTTTTAGGTCTATATCTCTGGATGAGAATAGGGATACTCAATGGATGACAATATGGGATATTCATTTTTTTGGGTCTTTTACTGGATGACAATAAGGGATACTCACTTTTTTTAGGTCTATATCTTGATGACAATAAGGGATACTCAATGGATGACAATAAGGGATACTTAAGATGTTATGCGGTGTTGAAAGTGCATTTTGATTTTAGAGTAAGACTTGAAACTATTTATAATTGATTATAATACTATGCACGTTGAAAGTGCATTGTGATTTTAGAGTAAGCACTGTGAAACATTAGCACCTCAAGTGCATTTTCGATTTTAGTAGTAAGACTTGAGAAAACCTATCTAACCTCAAATGCATGTTGATTTGAGAGTAAGACTTGAAATTATTTATAATTGATTACATGATCAAACATTGAAAGTGCATTTTGATTTTAGAGTAAGACTTGAAATTATTTATAAGTGCATTTTGATTTTAGAGTACAGGCTAAACTATTTATAATTGATTAAAATATTATGGTGGTTGAAAGTGTAGTTTGATTTTTAGAGTAAGACTTGAAATTATTTATAAGTGCACATTTTGATTTTAGAGTAAGACTTGAAACTATTTATAATTGATGTAAAATATTATGTATGCAGGGTTGAAAGTGCATTTTGATTTTTAGAATAAGACTTGAAATTATTTATAATTGATTAATAACTCATCTTTTAAGATGAAGAAAACAATTAACAATAAAAAAAAACTCAAAAACTCAAAAGTGTCTAGCAAACACTAAAATATAAATGAGTCATTTAAGTTTATATATGAGCATCTCCTCTTTATATGTTAAGAATGAACCATTTAAGTAGACTTGATGTTTTTTTAAATATAAAAAAATAAACTAACTTTACATTCTACAAATAATCACAATAATAATTATCCTCATTATTATTTGACATTAAATTATTATAAATTTTATGATCTTTACAATAATAAATTATTTATAAATATAAAAACACATACCTATATATTTATAAATCTTTAAATTTTTTAAAATTTTTTGTATTGTATTCAAAGTTGAATATTTTATACTTAGGGTTTCATGATTTTAAAAGACCCATTAATTAATAATTAATAATATTTTTAATAGTAATATATTTTTAATTTAATTTTGTTTAGGGTTTATATTATATCATGTATATTTTAGAGATTGTTTCAAAGTTGAATATTTTATGCTTGGCTTTTTAATAACATTAAAATATAAATTAAGTTAAATCATTTTTATATTTAAATCATAATTTATTGAATTGATTATTATATATATTTCATTAATAATCACTTATCATTCACTTTTTTAATAATTTCTTACTGATGAATCACCTATTATTTACTCTTTTAATTGAGAATCAAGTGAATATTTATGATTCACCCTTTTAATTTTTAATAATCACTTATTGATGAATCCACCTATTATTTACTCTCTATTGAGAATTATCTTTATAATTGAGAATCGAGTGAATATTTATGATTCACTCTTTTTTAATTGAAAAATAAGGTTTTTGGGATTTTTTTTAATATATATATATATATATATATAATTAAAATGATTAGAAGTTATTGTTATTTGAAAATATTTATGATTCACTTTTTCAAATGAAAATAAGGTTTTTTAGGGATTTTTTTTAATATTTGATTTTTTAGTTAATTAAAATGATTAGAGGTTATTGTTATTTGAAAATATTTATGATTCACTCTTTTAATTGAAAATAAAAGATTTTTGATTTTTTAAATTAATTAAAAATTATTAGAAATTATTATTAGTGACTAATCCATTATTATATTTATTTAATATTTAAAATTTCATACAGCTCGAAACCAAATTCACGGAAATGTTGCTTGGGAACGAGCTCGTATTTCAATCATAGTAGGGTCTTATCTCTCGCCCGGAGTGACTCATTCCACCCTGCTACTATATTTTGATGATTCTTTCTAGGTAACGGTGGATGGTCCATTTTTGTAAATTAATAATTTCAAGAATTAATTAAAAAGAAAAAACATTTATGATAATAAGTTTGGTTATTTATTTATTTTTACATTATTGAGTCTTTTTCTATTTTTAATTTATAAATACTTAATTTTTATCTTAATTTCTAAATAAAAATTAAATTCACTAAAATTAAATATACATATTTTTTATATAAAATTTCCTAAAATTAAATATACATATTTTATATAAAAAATTAAATTTCCTAAATTAAATATATATATATACTACTATAAGATCAGATAATCATGTTTCTAACTCCTAATCCTTTTACTTACATAATTCTATTAATTTTATAAAATCAGATAATAATGACTCTAACTCCTAATCCTTTTAGTTATATAAAAAAAATATTTACTAAAAATTAAATATAATTACTTTTATATACCACCATAAAATCCACTAACAATGACTCAAGTCACAATCTCTTTACTTACACTATTCAACTATCATTGACTCAAGTCACAATCTCTTAAATTACACTATTAAACTATATTTTTATTTGTAATAAAAAAATATTTACTAAAATTAAATACAATTGCTTTTTTATATACCGCCATAAAATCCACTAACAATGACTCAAGTCCCAATCTCTTTACTTACACTATTCAACTACTTTTTAATTTTAATTCATTTCTGTTTGATGATTTTGGTAATTTCTCGGTTTGATATTCATCATTGAAACATCCTTCTTTGGTTTTATTTATTTATTTTTGTTCTTCTAAATGTCTTTAATTTGGCATTAAAAACAAACTAAATTAAGCATTATTTATGTTCATGCCATGATAAAAAACCATAAATTATATTATTTTTTTATGATGCGTGAGTATTAGTTTCAACTGCTGCTACCACTTTTAAATTAATACTTCCCCTTTAATTGATGCCTCGCCAGCAGAGATTTATATTTATGACTTTATTCTGTTCCCTTGTTGCTTGAAGACAGTGACTTTGCTTATCAGTGGTAGACGCGTTTCACTAACTTTTGAGTCGTTGAACGCAATGTCACATCATTTGTCACGTGAGATGCCGCCAGATGGTGCCAGCGGTCTAGAGTTTGCACGGAACCCTCTTTATCAAGAATTTCATCTCGGTCAAAATTTTCGAGTGATCTTCATTTTACATTTGTACACTCATGGTTTTGTTTTTGCTTTTGGCTTTTATTTTATTTTATTTTTTCTTAAAATAAGGATGAGTAGTTAGCATATTTAAAATTTGTATCGGGTTGCAATAAATGAGATGTGGAGGTTACATTTTTTGGTTACATCTTTTGTCACGTGTTTATCATATGAAAATTATTGATTTCAAAAATTTTTTATTAGAGTTACAAAATTTTATAAAATTGATTATATTTTGAGATGTATATAATTGAAATAAAGTGTTTAATAGAAAACAAATTTATTGCAATACATTAGTCATTTGTGGGTTTCACTCTTTTCCTTTGAAATTTGATAAGTTGGTTTACCGCTTGCCCACTCCTTAAGTTAGTTTCATTTACATTGGTTTGCAGAATTTAGGAGTTGCTCATGCAAGGTCACAATATGTTGTCGAAAGTACTTCCTATGATCATTGTCAGCTTGCCATGCCTTAAGGCCTAAGGAGTTCATCTCTTGGTTGATTTAATGTCTTTTTTGTTACCTCATAGACATCACCATTACATAAACTTGTGAGAACCAATTTGTTTTGTCGGTTGATTAATTTGCTCTATACAAATGCACCTCTCAGCCTTTCTGCATACTTGACACTCCCACATATTCCTCATTTGCTCATTATTTCTTCTCTTGACCCTTCTGGTGATTCCACCATTTGTTTCCAAGGACTAAACAATTTCCCACAATCAGATTTGTTCATGGCCTTTCTTCTAAGTTTCTTCAACTCTCCCCCTTCAAAGAGGTCATCCAATCAATACGAGTCTTGATAATGTTTGTCAATGTCCCCGATCAAAATTACTATACTTGAAATTCCTCGAGGCACGGTACCCTTGTTGATGTAGTTAAACCTATGCAATCGATGGTGATTCTTCATGGCTTTGGATTCTTGCCCCATGCGAAAAGGTTGTGTGACAACCCCCAACCCTAGTTTCTGATGAAATGCAATGTTAATATTTTTTCAAAATATGTAAAAATGGAGTTCGATCCAAAAGGGACACGGATTCTAGAGGTTAGGCGGGTTTCTTTCTTGGGATATAGTTTCCTTGTGAAGGAATCGAGATTTTTTTGGACAACCATTAATGGTTTGTTGGTGTGTTTTTAATGGATTTATTTAAATTAAATTGAGTTTGCCAAGAGAAGTACATGACCAAGTTGCCTCGGGAAACATTTACGAGGCGAAAGGACGAAGGAGTTTATGAAGCTTGGAGTTTTGCGAGACAACTAGGGGAAAAAGAGAAGAAAGTCAACCTCCTAAAGGAGTTTGAGGATCCTCGATCCATTGAGCAATTATTCGATCATCATTAGGCATTCAACGGCGGCAAAGCGGGAGGAACAACAGAGACTGGTGAAAAATAAAGATAGTGATATTAGTTCGGTTGGAAAGATTGGCGGGGGAAGAAGGTGTCTCCTAGGTGAGGAACAATGATCTCTTAGTGTCCCTTTATTATAGCTTGGGAGGTGGAGATGGTCTTTCTGCGGATTCCTTGATGGGTGGGGTGGAGGGTTATTTCTTGGATTCTTGAAAGGAGGACCTCACAGAGCCTTTCTTTTTGTTTGGTTTTATAGTGGATTTTGGATTCCCTAAGGAGGAGGACCTCTCGAGTCCCTGTTTCAGCTAGCGGTTAGTGATCTTAATCCTTTGAGTAAATCCCCTAAGTCTTTGGAATATGGCTCGGGGTGACAAACATAAGGACCTCTCGAGTCCACTTTGTTTCAACTGGCAGGTTGGTGATCTTAATCCTTTGAGTAAATCCCTAAGTCTTTGGAATATGGCTCGGGGTGACAACTATAAGTGAGCCTTGACTACAAATGTCTATGGTTGGGTGGAGAGTCTTAGTCTCTGACTCGGTTACCTTTAAAGTTCTAGAGATAAAGTGCTCTTTGTATTTTCTTAAATGACGATGAATGTGGCATGTTGCATTTATGGTTTGAAATGGTGTTGTAAAGAAATATTCATGATTACATTCTAACATTAAGTAATGAATAGTATATTTTAAATGCTTTTTACGTGATGAAAATGATTATGTTGCATTTCTAGTTTAAAATGGTGTGTTGTATGAAATGTTTGACTATGTTGTTAATAACACACAAACGAATAACATATTATGCAAAGTTTAAAGGCATTGAAAATATATATAAGAATCTAAACTACAACATGATAACAATTGACATAAACACTTTTTTTTATTACGATTATAATGGTTACATGGAGGACAACTTGTGTTGACAAGGTCTATGTGTAATGTATTGAAGGTGTTGGTTACCAACCCTTGTTGTTGTTGCATTGCATTGTAATGCATTGAGGTGTGAGGATCAAGGTGATGTGTCTCAAAGGTACCTTCTGGATGGTTAGAAAGGAGTGGTCGAGAGGTCACTTAGAGGGCAAGGGCCGGGGTGAGCGTGTCTCGGGTCCCACCGAGTGGATAGGAGAACTATGGAGGAGAGCGTCGGGATGAGAGGCGCGAGGATGACATGGAAGAGAAGCACTATGGAATATGTTGGAGGGATAGGCCCCAGCATTGTCATAAGCTGAGGGTCATCAATACTGCTAGTGGTTGTGGGGAAAATCGGAAACTACCTTGCGACACCCCCTATACGGTGGTTCTAGAGAATGTGAGGAAGGGGTGGTGCAATCAATGATTGGTCCATGAGATGGTCGAACGCATTGTGATGTTTGTTGTATGAGAAATTCTAGAACCACAGGCCAAAGCATGATTGCGCCGAGTGCTTGCCTATTAATGGTCGAGCACATCGACCCAACGCAATCCAATCCCAAGTCGTTGATTCGAGTGCTCGTTGTGGTTGTCGGATTTAATTGGTGATAGTGGGGGACCGATAGAGCATAAAAAGCGGCAATGTGTGTGTGTGTGTGTGTGTATAGAGAGAGAGAGAGATAGATATAGATAGATATAAAGGAAAAAAATTATCCCATTCTCCTAACAACATAAGAGGAATTGGATTAGTAGTAGCCATCCCACCGGGGGAAGAAGTGGGAGTTGTTTTTATAGGTGGTATTAGAGCATCTCGGAGGTTCATTGTTAGGGCCCAAGGATGGGCTGTCATGAGCAAGTAAACTGCAAAAATACCCTTAGAGGATTTTACTAATTAACTAAATAATTTTTAGGTATTAAAATTAAATTAAACCAATTTATTGCATGCCTAATTGGTACATGACTTTGCGATTTCTAAGTAGCAAAAGCTAAACAGGGTATATTTTTCTATCATGAATAAATTAAGAATATGTGTTGACGAGTTAAAAACATTTTGTGAACTTTGCGGCTTGTATATCAGATTCAGCCATTGAATTTCTATTTTTATGATAATCATGTGCTAATGACAATTGTTTTGTACATCCGAGTCTCTTACAACGGCTCTATAAGAGTAAGACCATGGAGCATAATTTTTGTTCTTGATTTATTGATTATACACTAATAGTTGATATTTCTTGATATATGATTATTACATGATATATCAAGTATCATAGACTTCTTAACATGGTTGTTTTGTCACATCAGAGACAACTATGGTAGCTCCATGAATCACGAGTTCAGCAATTCACCGATTGTGGTTATTTATCTATCAGTAGTATCTGTGATAGTATGTGATTAACAACACATCAAAAGCAACATAGACATAGACAAACAAATAAATGAGGACAAAAATGGTACAATGTATTTATGATTAGTCACAACATGGAAGTGAAGAGGTTAAGACTGATGAAGAAGAGGTCAACTAACGAGGGAGGATCACTCTCAGTTGGATGGATACTTTGAGAAAATTAAGGTTGAAGTTATAAGCTTCCAAGGAAGATAATGAGAGAATGGTGAGAGCTCAAGAGAAACAAGTTGAGATAAATGCATCCATCTGTCAAGGATCTTATGCTTTGTAGATATAGAGGGAGAGCACGGGATGAGGGCTAATGGAAGCGGGATCACTTGGGAATTCCGGAGAATACAATGGAAAGACCGTGGCAAGTCCAAGAAGAGGCATAGGCGGAAATTGAAGACATTGTGCGGGGAAATGCACCCAACAGGCACCCCGAGGGGAAGAAGTAACGCATATGCATAATTCTAGAATACCATCCGGTCTTGCTACCGAGAAGGCACCACCATCACTCTCATCACCGTCATCATCATCGAGGGAAGAAAGGAAAAAGGATTACATGTCAGAATTAAATAAATCTAAGCCTACATTTGATGAGGATATGAAGAAATCAAAGAAGGAAGAAGCTTAGTTTCTTGGCATGAAGACAGTACTTTTTTAAATTCTGTGATTATTCTAAAAATATGAAAGCCAAGGTTACCACCTACATCTTGAAAGGAACAACAAACATATGGTGGGAAGACTCTCAAATGTTAGAGGCATTGTTGAGGGAGAGTTGACTTGGAATGAATTTAAAAATCTGCTTCAAAGACCAATATTTTTTGAGCGCTAATATGATGAAAATGCAAAATATTTCTATGAACTCAAGGTGGGACAAATGACATATGATGAATATGTCACTAAGTTCCTGAAACTATTGAGGTATGTGCCATATCTCAAAGATGAAAAGCAAATATTCAAAGATTTATTAGTGGGTTGCTTATGGAATTCGGGGGACAAAATTGAATTGTTGGAACCCCGGACTGCGAAGGATGCCATTAAGAAGTTGAAACATTACTATGACAAAGGAAAAATGAAAAACAAAAAGACATTTGGAGGAGGCAAGGATAATGTTGATTATGGCTCAAGAAATCCATAATAAAAAAGGAAGGTAAGCCTTAGAGTTGCTACAAATAGGTTCCAACGAAAATAAATTAGTTTCAAGGGTAATACACAACAACCAATATTACGAAGCACATGCTTGAAGAGGAAAAAACCAATTAAAGTGTTTGGCATGTGGTGAAAAATCATAGGAAAATAGGTTTCCCACACCAAAGAAATGTTGGATAGAAGATTTACAACGTCACGGAGGCTCACATAATTGATGTAGAGCTTGCACAGAATTTATCTTGACGATAGACAATCACCGGGTAGATCCACCAAGCATCCATCATTGAGATGGAATGTAAGTTGTGTAATCAAATTGTTTCTATTATAATTGATCCCAATTCCTAAGTACAACTATGTCAGCGGAAATATTTATGAAAAAATGTAATTTGACTAAGGAATTGCATGAAGAACCATGGTTGGTTCGGTGGAAGCACGAGCAAAAAGAAAGATTAATCATTAGGTGAGATCATGTGCCTTTGGGGCTTAGTGGCATGCACAAGCACATTTTGAATGTATTAATCATTGGGTGCATACAATATATTATTGGGAAATTATTTGGTTGTACTTAGGAGTTAGGACCAAAGTAGATTTCTATGAAAAATAAATTGAATGCCTGGACGAGGCTAGAGAAATAAAAGTTTTATAGGGGTAGGAGAGGCCTACTTCGGTAAAAGGTTGATTACAAATATGCAAAGCTAAACGTAGCAGCAAAAATAAATGCATGTTGTTTTTAAGTTGCAAGTCTCAAGTGATATGAGAGACAGCGGTGATATTGAGGATGAAGAATTGAACTACTATAACTCTACTTCTACAACATTATGTAGATGTATTTCTAGTGGAGGTTCACTGGATTACACTCTTCATAGAGATACATTTCATTATTGAGTTGATACCTAGAGCAACACCAACATCAGAGCACCATACAATATTAGTACCCTTGGGTTAGTTGAGCTAAAATTGGAGCTAAAGGAGATGTTGGACAAGGGATATGTAAAAGTTGAGTGTGTCTCCATGGGAGCACCGTGTTGTTTGTAAACGAATGATGTGACCATTATATTATGCATTGATTACAAGCAATTAAATAAGGTGACTATAAAGAAAAAGGTACTCATTGCCATGGATTGATGATTCTTCGATCAATTGAGGGTAGTAGTGCTCTTCTCCCAAGATTGACTGAGGTCGAGATACCTATCAAGCAAGGAATAAAGGAGGAGGAAATTCATAAGACTGCTTTTTAGACAAGATATGGACACTATGAGTTTGTAGTGGTGCCTTTGGGCTTACTATTTCCCCTGTCACTTTTATATGCTTAATGAATAGTGTGGTGTGCCCTTATTTGGACAATTTTTTCATTATATTTTTCGATGACATACTAGTGTACTCAAACATTGAGGAAGAGCACGAAAATCATCTGGTTGCAATACTACAATTGCTAAGGGAACACAAGCCCTATGCAAAACTCAACAAGTATGATTTATTCCAGTCACAGATACACTATTTGGGGCATACTATCTCTAAGTAAGGGATATCAGTTGGTCCAGAGAAGATCAAGGCCATAATGGAGTGGCCAACCTCGAAGAATGTGAGTGAGATCAGATCATTCATGGGATTGGAAATTTATTCTTGGAGGTTTATAAAAAACTTCTCCAAGATAGGCCATCCTATCACCTCATTGCAGAGGAAAGGAAAGAAATTTGAATGGACAACTGAGTGTGCATCAAGATTTGAACAATTGAAACAATTTCTCACGAATGCACCAGTATTGAGAATAGTTGACCCAGACAAGGATTTTGTGGTGTGCACAGATGCCTATAAGGAAGGGATCTATTGAGTCTTGATGCATGAAGGACATGTAATTTTTTATGAGTCCAGGAAATTGAATGAGCATGAGGTAAATTATGTGGTTTATGATCTAAAGTTAGTTGTCATAATTCATGCATTGAAGATGTAGAGGCATCACCTCCTTGGCAGAAAATTTACACTTACGATAGACTATAGTGGGCTCAAGTATTTGTTTGAGCAACCCAAGTTGAACGCAAGATAGGGTATATGGTTGGCCATACTTAGCAAGTTTTACTTTGAGATCAATTACATAAAGGGAAAAAAGAAAAATGTTGTTGATGCACTGTGTAAGATAATTCAAGTAAATCAGTTGGAAACCATAAGCTCTTACAAAATGGACCTGGTAGAAAGGATAAAGGACAGAGGACAACATGATGAAAAATATTAGCGAATGAGAGAAAAGTTGTTATAATATGACGGGGATGACGAATATCACCTCACTTATGACGAGCTAATGAGGTTTAAGAACATAATTTATGTGCCAAATGATGATGAATTGACGAGACTCGTAATGAGAGAGTTCCATGTCAAGCCATAATTAGGCCATCTAGGGTACCAAAAGACTCTCTACACAACCAATAAAAAGTTCTACTATTGGCCAAATTTGAGGAAATAAGTGGTTGATTTTGTGGCTAAATGCATAGAACGTCAGCAAGTGAAGGCTGAATGCAAGCATCAAACAACATTTTTGCAACCCATTCCCATTCTAAAATGGAAATGGGAGGTGATCTCCATGGATTTCATTACAATTTTACTTAGAAACTCCAGGAAACATGATGTAATTATGGTGGTTGTTGAAATATTGAACAAGGTAGCTCACTTTGTAGCAGTCAAGTCCACCAACTCAGCTATCAAGGTGGCACAAATATTCATAAAGGAGATTTTCATATTGCATAGAATTCACAAGAAAATTATTTCAAACAAAGATGATAAGTTCACTTGAATATTTTGGAAGGAGTTGTCTGTAGGATTGGGGACAAAGTTGGCATTTAGTACAACATATCATCCACATATTGATGGGAAAACATAAAGGACAAATAAAACCCTTGAAGACAAGTTGAGGATGTATGTAATTCATCGACCCAAGAAGTGAGAGGAGTATCTTTCATTTATAGAGTTTCCATGCATTAATGGATACCAAGAACCCATAAAGAAGAGTCCATTTGAGGCATTGTATGGGAGAAGTTTCAATACTCCTATCAACTAGAGTGATCCAATGAACATAGTGCATATTGGACCTGACATGCTCAAGGAAATGGAGAAGTAAATTCAAATCATCAAGCATAATTTGAAGATGTCACAAGATAGGCACAAAATCTATGTAGATCAACATAGGGTGCATAACGAGTTCCAAGTTGGGGAACATGTTTATTTGAGAATCGGGTCCAAGAAGAGTTCCTTAAATATCGGGTCATGTGCCAAGTTTGCACCACTGTATTGTGGGCCTTTTGAGATCCTTGAAAGGATTGGACCAGTGGCCTATAGGCTGGATTTACCTCCATCAGTTGAAGTTCATGATGTTTTCCATGTTTCTTTGCTTAAAATATATGTATAAGATCCTAATCATGTGATTGATTAGTCTGTGCTACAAGTGGAACCAGAGGGAGAGTTATAGCCAGGGCCATTGTGCATTCTAGACCATAGGAGTCTCATGCTCCATAATCGATCCATAAAACAAGTCAAAGTGGAGTGGAGGCACTTTGGGCCAGAGGAAGCCATTTGGGAAATCACTGACTCCATGAGGGCAACATATCCTTTTTTGTTTTCTAGTTGAAGCAAATGTGTATATAATTGTAAATACTGTATAGAGTTTTACATATAAAGATCCATAAAATAGTATGTGTGTGTATTTTGGTTCATGACTTGCATATGAGTAGAATAACACTAAGGGTGGCGTTCCCTCAAGGGGGAGGGGTTTATGACAGCCCCAATCCTAGTTTCCTAATGAAATTCAAAGTAAATATTTTTGAAAAATATGTTACAAATGGGATGAGTCAAAAGGGACACGTTTTCCAGAGGATGGGGAGGTTTATTGCTTAAGATATATAAGGTTTCCTTGTGCAGGAAATAAGAATTGTTTGGACAACCACTAATGGTTGGCTGGTGTGTTTTTATTGGACCGATTTTTGAATTAAATTGTGGTGAAAGAGAAGTATGAAAGATCATGTTGCCTTGGGAAACACTTACCAAGCAGAAAGGATAAAAAATTTATGGAGATTGGAGGTCATGCAGACAACTGGGGAAAAAGAGAAGAAAAGTCAACCTATGAAGGAGTTCAAGGATCCTCCACCCATTCAAATAGGTATTCAATCATCATTCAACATTTAATAGTAACAGAGTAGGAGGAACAACAAGGAGACTCATAGGTAGAAAAAGAAAGACAATTATATCAGTTTGCTTGGCAATATTGGCATGAAGAAGGTCCCTCCTAGGTTAGGAATAATGGCCTCTCGATTCCCTGTATAACTAGAGGGTGGGGTTTGTATTTCTATAGATTCCCTTGATGGTTGGGGTGGAAGGTTGTTTCTTGGATTCCTAAAAGGAGGAACTCTGTAGCCTTTATTTATATTTGGTTTTATAGTGGATTTTGGAATCCCCAAGGTGGGTGGAACCACTATGTTTTTTGTTATGGGTCGAGACTTTCTCTCCGGACTCCCTTGATATTCTTGGGTGGAGGCAACAAGCCTCTTAATTCCTTGAGTGTATTGGTTGGATACCATTGAAAAGTTGGAGGGTGGAGGCAGTTGGCTTATGGATTCCTAGTACTTCGGTCAACTGTTGAGTGGATGGTGGGTGGAGGAAGGAGGACCTCTGGAGTCCTCCTTTCAATTGGCAGTTGGTGATGTTAATCCTTTGAGAAAATCCCCTCAATATTTGGAATATGGCTCAGGGTGATAACTGAAAGCGAGATTTGGCTGTAGTTTTTTTATGTTTGGGTGGAGAGTCATAGTCCCTGACTCAATTTCCATGATAGTTTACAAGATAAGTGCTCTTTGTATTTGCCTAAATGATGATGAATGTATGTTGCATTTATGGTTTGAAATGGTGTTGCAGAGAAAGATTCCGGTGATTACATTTTAACATTAAGCAATGAATAGTATATTGTGTAATGCCTTTACATGATGAAAAGGATTACGTTGCATTTCCGGGTTAAAATGGTGTGTTGTATGAAATGCTTGAATGTGTCATTAATAACACACAAACGAATAAAATATTATACAAAGTTTAAATTCATTGAAAATATCTATAAGAATCTAAACTAAAACATGACAACAATTGACATAAACACTTCTTTTATTACTATATAATGGTTACATGGAG
The DNA here is from genome assembly GCA_034641835.2 of Pinus albicaulis. Taxonomy (NCBI): domain Eukaryota; kingdom Viridiplantae; phylum Streptophyta; class Pinopsida; order Pinales; family Pinaceae; genus Pinus; species Pinus albicaulis. The sequence goes on along the minus strand of CM076570.1, from coordinate 1,118,624,691 downwards.
GACAACCTGTGTTGACAGGGCCTATGTGTAATGTATTGGAGGTGTTGGTTACTAGCCCTTGTTGTTGTTGTATTGCATTGTAATAATGATGGGGTAATTCCTCCTTACTCAACTTAATGAATTATGATCTTACATAAGAGGCTTCTTTAGCCTATTGTGATATATGCCCAAGTATTAGGTTTGCATATTTAGTTGACCTGGATTTATTCCTAGGGGCTATGTGCACTCTTGAGCAGTGCACAACCTTGTAAGAGGGATCAACTTGATTCTGCATCCTTTTATATTTTGGCAGATGCATTTCTACTCTATTTGTAAAGTTGTTGTGAACAACATGGCGCTCCCTGGCGTGTGGAAGGAGAGTTGGAGGCCCTTTAGGAGTTCATTGCAAGTTCTTATTCAGGGGCGGTCGAGAGATCACCAATGTAGGCATGCCTGGAATTCCATGTCCCTATGCGGGGAATTCTTGAAGGGTGAGAACTTGACCATTATGTGCCTTTCCATAAGGCTGATGCAAGTGTTCTAACCCTCAAAAATATTTCCCCATCTCAGTGTTGATCTCCTCATGGCCTTCATGGTCCCTCATGAATCTCGTGGACTTAAGAAGAGCGGCTCTACCATAAGCTCAAGAGGGATAACACCAGTGGGTGCTTAGTAAGCCTTAAGTCCCATAACTGAACGTTGAAGCAGATCCATACATTCACGTAGCCACTGCATCCAAGCCATAAATGAATCCATGCTTGAATGGTGAAGATATACACAAAGCAACGTTGTGGATAAATTAGGCGAGGAATTAAACTTATAGTTTAATCAAATAAACTTAAGCGGTTGGTATGATGAAAGAAATATCTAGTCGTGGAAGCTTTGGATTGGATGCAGATCTTCCATTATAACAATTGGGAAAATGGAGGGGTGACGTGGCCCAAAGGCCACATCCCAGGAGTTTGTTATATCAATGCAAAGGAATGGGAGGGCTGACATGGCACCGAGCTAGCAAGGCTTGTGATGCATAATATAGGTGAATAATGTTCTCATTGGTTGGAATGGAGTGCACATTACAACTCATCCCGATGGTAATATTCCCATAGATATTGTAGGGGAGCTCACTCTGAAGGAGCGAGATGACGTGGGTTCGGGACAAGGTGGCCTCCACGTAACCCTAGTTACACTAGGACTGGTGCAGGACATGCCATGGACAACTCAGCCATTAGGGCTCTTCCTAGAAGTGGATTATTAAATGCAATAGGGAAGGGTCAGGATGATTCGACACATGGTTTCGTGGTATTGGAACATGATGGACCAACCAGAAGCAAGGGTGTGTAGAGGTATGGCCATCGATCCACGTAAACCCAAGGGTCTCATCCTAGAGGTGTGAATAGGACAAGACAAAGGGAATCTCCGAGGTGTGAGGATTGGGATGACGTGTCTCGTAGGTCCCTTCCCAGATGGTTAAAAAGGAGCAGCTTAGAGGAGTTGTCGGGAGGGTATGGACTAGGGTGACGTGTCATGGGGGTCCCACCTCAGAGGTGCATAGGAGAACAATGGAGGAGAGCACTAGGATGAGAAGCGCGGGATGATGTGGTGGGATGGCATTGGGGAAGAGGCTGGAGGAACAGGTCCCATCATGTCGTAAGCACAAGTCAACTATCCCACTAGTAGTTGTGGGGAAAACCAGAAAATTCCTTGCGATACCCCTCTACATCGGTTTCAGAGAACGTGGGAAATGGGTGGCGTAATCAATATTGGTTGACAGATGGTTAGAGGCGTTGTGACCCGTTGGATGAGGGCCCTGGAACCCTAGGCCAAAACCATGATTGCGCTAGGGTGCCTGCCTATTAATGGTCAAGCACATCGACCCAACACAATCCAATCACAAGTCATTGATTCCTCGCTCGTTGTGATCGTTGAATTTAATTGGTGACAGTGGGGACTGCCAAGGCGTAGCAACAAACTGTTATATATATATATATATATATATATATATATATATATATATATATATATATATATATATATATATATATATATATATATATATATATATATATATATATATATATATATAAAGAAAAAAAATATCCCATTCTCCTAACAACATAAGAGTAATTGGATTAGTAGTAGGCATCCCACCAGGGGAAAACGTGGGGTGTTGTTACGGTGTGTTTGTTTCATAATAGGAGGATTCAAATACTCACTTGACACAGTCAAAGGTGGTTGAGTGGTCCAACCAACCTAAGAATCGACAAATCTAAAGGCCTTTGCTCTACATAGTAATATTTCTGCCGAGACCCCACCATTCAGCCCAAAGTTCCCTTGTTCGTAGAAAATCCCCACTATAAAAGATAAAATGAAATATCTGAATCCCCAAGATGATCTGACAAGCCTCTGGTGAAGATAGATGAGAGCATAGTTTTCCTCACAACCATTCGAAGTAGAAGAATAAAAATCCAAGGTCGGGGAAAAGAGACTTACTTAATTGGTAGTGACACTATGTGTCGAGAAAAATTATGAAGCTTTCCCCAGGGTTTCTTGACGCAAAAACTTTCACATCCATCAACATGTAAATGCTTGAAATTCCTTGGATTATAGAGTGCCTCCGTGAATTCCCACATGCACGATCAATAATGGAGACTTGCTTACTCATAATGACAACATTGATATAGATAATCATCTATGGAATTGGGAGCATCACTTCAAATATAATTCACATATTATGCTCTGCATCTCGTAGATGAGGTTCAATGTATTGGCTCACGAGAAGATTATCATTGTTGTTCATGTGAGTGCCATGATAGCAACCTGCACTTCTTTTTTTATTTGTGTCTCAACCCCTATTATGATCATAGGAATAATATTATTTGAAGAATTGAATTGGACCTTCGAATTTATGGTAAAGGCCATCAACCTATAACACCATTAATTTCTATTTGGACTTCTTGTAATTGATCGGTCCAATTGGAAAATTTATCAGCTTCTACATTCTGAGCTTGGATAATGCGGAATTATTCTCTCTTTGGAATATCTTCCAAGAGTCTTCTGATCCCGTTTAGTAAATTACCCAAGTGCTTATCTCTGAGTGAAGTATCTTTGATTAGATGTTGTATGATAATAAGGGAGTCGCCCAATATTCCGATGTTTGATACTTGAAGGGCTCTAGCCAGAATTAGACCTTGGGGTAAACCATGCAACTTTGCTTGGTTGTTTGTCATTGATCCTAGACCATAAATGTATATCTTTTCCAAGTTTTCTCTGGGACTATACAACACCCTGCCCGTTCATGCCACCCCTTGTATACTTATGTTTTTTTAATACTATAATTTTATAGAATATAAAGAAACTTTATTCTTTTATTCTTTCCTATAATTATAAAATATAAAACAATTATAAAACAATTGTTTTGTTCTTTCTCTTTCTACATTATTTGTGGTGATTTCAAAAAAAAAAAAACTATTAATAATAATTAAATACACCACTAACATTAATATATCCCTTTTTTTTCACAAGGAGAAAAACATAGTAACTTACTATTCATGAGATAAAATCAAAGCTACATACATATTGAAGCTCCAAAGACCAAAATATGGTTTCTTATAGTCCAATAGCCATAAGGAAATGATATTCTAAACTTTTTAAACACTTTTTCTAAACATATAACCCTATTAAAAAATGATAAAAGTTTCAACTCAACAAAACTAATAACAACTTTTAAACATATAAACATATGTCCCAATTTTCTGAAAAGACATTGAATGCCTAAAGTTGTAACAAAGTTGATATCTGCACTTCCAACACACAATTGAAACTCCTTAGAGCACTTAGGGTTGGAATTGGTTGGAATTTCAGTTATGGATAGAGAGCTCCAACGGAGAGAACCACCGAATAAGAACCCATTGACAGGATTATAGAGAAGGGGCAGCTGCAGCTTGAGCTTGATGAAGAAGAAAGTAGAGAGTCGGTGCTGTAGCAGAGTGGGAAAAAAAATTCATTCGCAACAGTAAATGTAATGGAGCTGCGTGTGAGGGAGTTTGCAGAGTGGGATAGGCGATATTCACAGAGCTGGTACCCGTTGTGAACAAAATCTTGGCTGGCGTTGGTGGTTATGGCTGAACGATCTTCTAGCTGGAACCCTGTGACATCAAGGAATTGATGGTTTCGGTGGCTACTTGGGGGTTCTCTTAACTGGAACCCAATGAAGTCAATATTATGTTGCTAATGGTGGTTTCTGTGGTATCTTAGAATGATAGGATGAATGGGCTGACGGATTTCAGATACACAGAGCTGGTACCCATTGAGACCGATTCATTATACAGCGTGGGTGGTTATTGTTGATGGACTTCTGTAGCTGGAACCCTGTGACGACAGTGTATGTTTGGTCCTGGTGGCTCTAATAAGTGGCTCACAATACTGGAACCCTATGTGGATAATTTATTGGTGCTTATGGTGGCTCTTGGTGCATCTACTATGATGTCGCTCCATTTTTGTGCATTGTGATGCATTGTATCTTATACAAGATGCATACTTGCTAGGTAAGCGTTCCAGTGTTCTTGCTAGGTTTTGGGAAGGGATATAGGGGTGCAACCAGCCGCAGTTTTCTGCATTCTTGGGGGGCTCAGAGAGACCCGTTTTGGTTTCGGCTAGATTGGGTGTGGTATTTGGCTGCTTGTGAGTTTCGGGTTGTCGATGCTCCCTTTGGTCTTCGATTTGGGGGTTTTCTTTCTCTCGAGGAAACACGCAATTGGATTATAATGGCAGCCTGGGGTTGGTGTGTGTCATTTGGAGTGGAGGACTAGCTCTTGGTGTGGAGTTGTCTCCAGTTTATTTCAAGACTGAGTACTGTTGTTTTTCGGGGCAGTGTCCGATTATGGATGATGCAGATTTGTAGCTCCATGTTCCTACGAATTTGCATTTCCATGTTGCGTCGAGACGGATGCATGTGGATTTATTCATCGGCCCCCTGATGCCTGCTTGCGATTTGGGAATGGTATGATGGTCTCGATGGTGTGCGTATCTTTATGGACAACTCTGTGCAGCGCATAGGTATTGCAAGTAGATCCTTCCATCGGCTCCCTGTGATACGCTTGGATAGGGAGTGGTTTATGCGGTGCAAGTGACAACAGTTTTCTGCATTCTGGGGGGGATCTGTGTGACATGATTTGGTTTCTGCTCTCTTGGATGCCATGTCTGAGCTTACTGCATATGGTGTGGGTCTCTGGTTTTTCCGGTTAGCCGTGTGCTTTTCCGGCTAATTTGAATTGTTTTCAGAGGAATTACCATTTCGTGTTTCCCTCCCATATTCGGCTGATTGGCGGTGATTAGATTTTTTGGCCGTTGGTGAAAGATTGTCTCATTTAATGACATCTTTGATCTCCAACTCGACTGTGACCGTTCGCCCACTCAATAGTGACCGTTCACCTACCTTTTTTTTCAACTTATCAGTGATCGGGTTTTCGTTTTCTGGGATTGTATCTTTTTAGTTGTTGATCCGGGCGCCTCCATTAATGTGCTGCGGCTTGTGGCCCTACATCTGGTAGGTGTAACACATGCGAATTTCTGAGCTTGCAGAGGCGCGTCATCTCGTAGGAGTGACTCCAGTGTAGACAGAGCTTGCAGAGGCGCGTCTACACTTACTCTTGTTCTGTGCGTTTCACACGTCAGCATATTCAGAATCTGCTGAGGCGCGTCTCTACATTTCTATGGCTTGTCTCTGATGTTGTCCTCATTCGGAGATCTTCCATTTCTAGAATCTGGGATCCGGACTCTCTTCCCCGACATTATAAGTGCTGTGCCTAGTTGAGTGTCAGGGAACTGTGGATTGGTTATGTGAGGCGCGGCTTCACCATTTGGATCAATTCCCCACACGATTGTTGAGAACTGTGGATCGGTTTTGAGAGATTCTCCGATCAGCCATTGAATTGCAGCGTTAATCCGGATTGCTGCGGCACGGTTCTGCTTTTATTTCCTTGATTGGCGATCTGAGTCACGGTTCTTTGGGCAGGCTGCTTTTTAGATCTTTGGATTTATCCGGACTGCCTCTATTGCCCTCGTCGTTGTACCTAGTCTCCACGATGGTTCTCGACGCTTCTCCGCTCTCTGATATGTCGATTTCGGCCGCCGCGGGTATTTGTATCGACATGGTGGCCGTCCTGCTCATTTTTTGTCAGGAAAGTTCTTATCCTTTCGATCCCGGATCTGTTCGGCTGGCCGGTCATGGTTGGATGAAGTAAGGTGCTGGATCTTCGGATCTTCAGATCGAGTTGGGGAGCCGGATCTCCCCCAATCATGGGGATCGATCTCTTTGTTTTTAGGGTGCTATTTTGTTTTCTGATCAGATCATCATCCATCAAGCGAGCCTGTTTTGGTATGCAGGGTTTTTGGTTTATCCTGGGCTGTTTTTATTCTTCAACCGACCTTGGCATTACTACAAGCGAGTCGGATCTTCTGTTGTCAAGCGTGCATGATCCATTACAAGTGAGCCGGTGTTACTCAGGGGTTTTGGCACTACAATTGGATTTCATCTCGTTCAAGTTTTCAAGTGGGCCTGGTTGGTGTTTGTACAAGCGAGACTGCTTCTTTTCAGCCAGGGAAGACGCTATGGATTTCTCCTTTTTGATTAGTCCTCTTTCTTTTCAGTTTTCTTTTAGTCTTTATTATCATGAAGATGATGATGCTGTATTTTTCTATGGAAGTTTCTTTTCTTTGTATGCAGGGATGATTCTGTGGGTATGTTTTATACTACCCGTTATTGGTGGCCTTGAACATCGAATCACTTCACATCTGAAGTGTATTCTGGATGTATTCGGCATATGGGGTTTTCTCGCTGTTTTAATTAACAGTTTGAGAATGTTTGGTTGATCATGTACTGTCATATATTTCTTCTAATATATACAGCGTTTTTTTCTTCTGAAAAAAAAAATTAAAATAAAAAATTAATTAATAATATAAACTATGATTAATATTTATCAAAATGATTATAAAAATAAATTTAGTAAAAATATATGAAATAGACTACATTAAAAAATTGTTTAACATCTTGTTAATGATTAATTTACTATTTTTTTTTATTTTTTCATAAAATAGAATTTAAAAATATAAATTAATAATTGACGTACACAAATATATATCAAAATAGTTATAAAAATGAAATATATATATGAGCTAATTTGCATGTTATGATTGATTTACTATATTCCATTTTTTCAATGAAAATAATATGACAACTAATAGACAATTAAAAATAATAATAAACTAATTATAGATTTACAAGATGCTTAATATTTATCAAATTAAATTTTAAAAAAATTATACACATATCGAAAGAAAACACATCTTTAAACATTATTTTGATGAAAACATAGTCCCTATTACCAATCCTTATTAGTCTTTGTCAAGGCAAGATAGGAATTGATTTATCAAATACAACCAATTGTTTTCCTAGCCTCTCAACATTAGAGTTGTAAAAATTGACAAATTTGACTGGTGCTTCACATTTGAAATCTCTATACTAATGGAAATGGATTTGCCTATTGAGCATTGTTAGTTTTAATTCATGCATACAGTTGCAATATTCATCCCATGATTTTCATATATTTGTTCAATGATTTTTTATTGGAAAACCACCCAAAATTAAAATCCTTGAAAAAAACTCATACTCATGTAAATAAATAATGTATATACCATTCATTACTGCTCACCATAATTTAATTTTTTTTTCATAAAAAATAAATCAGAATCAAATTATGTAAATAAATAAATATACTTATCAAGAGTAAAATGTGTTCCTCAAGATTTTAATAATTATGAGTAAATGTGAAGACTTATTAGTGGTTTCTACCACCAAAATTTATACAATACCTTTCCCCTAAATAGGAAAATCATTTCTCCACTTCATATATCAATTTATTAGTATGTTCAAGGCAAGACTATATAAACTGATTTTTCTATTGGCCACTATTGATTTAGCATTGACCAATACAATGCAAGTTATAATATCTAATTTTGAAAAACAAATATTTATTTTTCAATATTATTGAAAAAACTATTTCAACCATGACTATGTTCTTGAGATAATTATTTAATTTTTTTATTTATTTCTTAAATTTTTTAATATACTTCATAATTATTTCCACTAATTCCAGAAAATGAATATCACTACTCTCATTTTTCTTTTTTACCAAAATGTAACATTAACATTGTCACACAAATAAATATGAGGAAAGGATGAAAGGCATAACGACAAAGAGAACCACAACATGAGAGCTTCCCTTTCCCTTATAAAGGTGTTTATAGAGATTTCTAAGGATGAAACACAAACCATGATAGGTAAGAGGATGATTTGAAAAAAGTGGAGTTTTCATATAGAGATGAAGCTAACTAACTTGGGGAATTAATGTCATCAAAAAAATTAAACACACATTTTGCATATTTTGTAAATAAATGTTCATTCCAATCATTAAAATAGAATTTTCAAAGATAATTTGAAAGGTAATTCAAGACACCAAAATGAAGTTGTTTTGCCCTCAATTTTGGTTTGGTTTTTCATCATGAGTAGTCAAATAGCCATTTTTAATCTAAACATTCTATACCATGGTTGTAAGAAACTAGGATTCATTGAAGTAATACTTGTAAATGTAAGGGGGTGGTGGGGGGCCATAGGGGCTCAATAAATTATAGATTCTAAAACATATTGCAAGCTCATACTCATCAACCCAAAGTCTCACGTACAAAAATGACCAAGAAAGGATGGTATCCATGTGGCATATGTAAAACATGAAAAAAATCATATCCCTTATATTAGTCTTCACTATCATAACTAGATGTAATATGATTGAAAAATTCATTTGATCCACTATCGTTGTCTCATCTGCCTTCTTTTAGAGAATTGGAAAACAAAAATTTAACACAACAAACAGAATCACATGCAAAAAGAGCTAGTTATCTATTTCAAATTTTGAACAAGGAATTATACATGCATATATAATCTTTCTAGACATCAACATATCTCTTAGAAATTGGATTTGAATTGGACACTCACCTATCTAGCTAAGTATTCTTAGTAGCATACCATACCAGTTACATGCCTACACTTTATTCTTACTATCAAACTCTATCAACTGTCTACCAATCTTAAAATATTTTGAAAATGTTATAACAATATGCTAATAAGTACTTTACTTTATTTATTTCTAACACTCCGCCTTAATGGAGAAATGAATTCTCCATGGTACCGAGCATATCTCTCTACATATTACAAGCTTTTTCTTTCCCAAGGACTTAGTGAAAATAGCATTTATATTCTCATTTGAGTTATAATATATCAAATCAATTTATTTTGATTGAATATTTTCTCTTACAAAATGATGTTGAGTTTCAATGTGTTTAATCTCGCATGATACATTGGATTATTTGTCAACTTAATTAAACTTTGGATGTCACACTTTCTAGTTCTATGTACTCCTTTCATTTCTCTCATGTCTTCAAGAATGCACATTAACCAAATTTATTCAAAAGTATCACTACACAATTCTTTGTAGTCAGAGAGAACAATGAAACTGTAAGTTGCTTCTTAGTACTCTAAGACACAATCCTAAATCAGATATTGAATGCATATTTAGTGGTTTATTTTATATCATATGGATCACATGTCCAATTAGCATATGAATAACCTACCAACTAAACATTTAAATGATTAGTGTATTCAATACCAAAATCATTAGTTCCTTTTGGGTACATCAAATGACTCTTTTGGAAACTTTCCAATGGCTCTCATTTGTCTTATCCTTGAATTGATTGTGATAACTAAGTATGAAGTATAAGATATTATTATGGTTAATTTAAAATTCTTAACAACTATCGATCCAAAGTACCATTTACTTATTTGGTATCCTCATCAATGTGAAGCTTATCATTTTATTCAAATGGAGTAGACAATATTTTGTAGTCACTCCAATTAAATCTTTTGTAAGTTCCTATGCATACTTACTTTGACTAATCAATTTTTTTCCATCTAATGCAGCATATTCCTAAGATCATTCATTTCAAATTCCCACAATATTTGTCTTTTGATTTCATCAATCAAACTTGTAGTATTTATTGTTATGATTAAATCATCAACATAAAATGAAATCAAAGAAACATTCCTATGTTCATATTTCTTTATGTACAAAATTGGATCACTCTTGCCTTTTACAAATCCTTGCTGGAAGAATAAGTTGTCAATTTTTTTATACCATGATATCAAATATTTTTTGTGACTATATAGTGATTTTTTTAACTACGTATAAGATATTCTTGTCTCTGCTTTAAAAACCTTATGGTTGAATTGTTGGAAAATGGAAATTGGTAGCTTATTTAATCTTGTTTTTCTTAAACTTAATATTTGTTTATGAACTCCTGGATGCGGGTGATAGATGTTAATCGAAGGAGCCACTTGGACGTTAGGTGGCAGGGAACTTTTCCTCCCCATGCACCTACACATGGCTACCCAAGATGTTTTAAATGTCGAACCGTGGGGAATTTACTTGCCACCCCTGCTAGCCTCTCGACGACGTCCTCTGCATTAATCTTTGTCTGTTGCACATTAACTTCGTTCGTCGAGCCTTGGCCGCCTCTCATGGCCCTTAAATCTACCACCCCTGCTCCTTCTTCTGCCATTCACCTCTCCCTTTGGCTTTATGTAGACGCACCTAGTGTCTCCGCCAAGCCTTGGCTCCTCTGCTCTATTCCCTGCCCCTTTGTTAGCCTATCCTTGAATCACATCACCCCAGCTACTCCAACGAATGCTCCTTCGACTCATCTTTCTTCTCAGTCCCACTCCTCCACCATGCCCAGAGGACATCGAATGAGGTTCCACAGAGCAGGGGGGCGTGGTATTCCCTTCAGGCCTCCCACCTCGGCCTCTACGGGCAGGACGGTGAATCTTTCTGTGTATTGGGCGGAGCCAGAAATCCTCGACTCCATCAATATCTCTACCCACCTGTCTCTCCACCTTCCGAATTCTCCCCCCGCAAAATGAAGGCCTTGCCGTTGCAGAGCACTTCAAGCAGTGACGATGATAGTTCAAGCTCGGATGAAGAAGGAACCTATGCAGATGTCGACATTCATGCGGCCTCCTCCATTTCGCCTGACGCCCAAGTGTTGCTTCTCCCTCTATCAATGGCACACGCGTCCAAGCAGGAGGAGGAAGAGTCAGATTATGCATGCAGGATTGTGGAAAAGCCACTCAACTTATGGATAGCAAGATTATGATTGCTGATGGATAGTTATCCATCAGCTTAATTTTTGGGTGCTCATCTCTTTTTCTAGTCATCTTTTTGTTATTTCAAGGTTTCTAGTGTTCTGGTTCTATCTATTGTTCTGGTTCTGTCCTAAACTTATAACTTTTCAAGCTGGTTTCCTGCTATGGGCATCTCATTATCAACTCTCTTTGATCTACTCTTGGGCAGGTTTCCCCATTTGGAGCAGCCCCTTTTTTGAGTTTTTGACACTGAAACTTCCCTCCAGAATTGGCCTGCCAACTTCGGAGGACGAGAAATGTAATTTTTAGAACTGTATGATATAATAGAAGTAGCCTAATTTAGAAATATATATATATATATATATGTATATATATATATATATATATATATATATATATATATATATATATATATATATATATATATATATATATATATATATATATATATATATATATATTTGTTTCTGAACTTTATTAGTCTTATTTATGTCCTTTAGTTATATATCTTCATCAAACAAATATCAAGAATGAAACAGTAACAATAGAGGACACAAAAATTAGGCTCTTAGCAATGGAAAAACCCCTCCAAGGGGAAAACACAGAAAAACTCTTTTCTTCTTAGAATCTGCTTCAAATGAGATACAAATACCAAAACCTATGCCAAGTCCTTCTCCAAGTACCAAGTCAACCCTTCCAATAATTTCTTCCTTGAATATGTTGAGATACAACAAGAAGATTCATCACCCACACCTAATGCATTAAGCACCTGGTCGCATTTAGCACTTGGTTGCATTAAGCACCCAAACAAGGGTGGGGCCCACAGTGCTATTTTTGGGTGCATATATATTTTTATTATCCCTTAATTTAGATGGACATTAAACTATAATCTATTCTCAATGTGGACTTGAATGAGTTAACTGAAAGTGGAAAATTCAGTTGGCTAGTGGATTTCAAGTTATATGTTGGTTGGTGGGACATGCAGAGTAATTCTAGTTGTAACAGAGTTTGAAGTGCAGTGGTGCGTTAGTTAATGCATGTTATAAATAGTTTAACTCAATTAAGTGAGTTAAAATCAGTTGTGCTAGTTGTAACTAAAGATACAAGTAGTGAGAGATCAATTGAATTAATTATTAGTTAATTCACATGCAGTGATCTCACATGCAACTGAATATTTACTATTATTAGCTGCATGCATGTCAGATCCAGTGGAGACCCAGTTGAGTTCTAGGTGAAAGGGAATTTGACTATCAGTTGTGACATTATTGGCTTGCACACATGCAGCCAACCACCCATTGGAGTGCCCGTGATACGTTTGCAGTCAAGGCAGGCAATAATTCCTATCTTTTAGGGATCTTTACCATCAGGGATTCCTCAAGCAAGGAAGACTGTCAGGAGGCTGTAAATTGACTAAGTATTGGTCAGTTTTATGTGAGGAAAGTGTGAGACAGATAATTGAATGTTGGAGGATCTTGTGAGAAGAGAAAGACATTGTATTTGTTTCATGATCCATGCTTAATATAAAATAGAAGATAGTGGGGTTTTTTAGCTGTAAGCTTTCCCCGGGAAATTATCTGTGTTGTGTGCGATTGATCTTTCTTCATGTTCATGTGATTAGCGGCTGTGTTTTTAATTCCGAAAAATATGTGTAGAAGCGATTCAGTATTTATATTTAGTACATTTTTATATCAAGTGAATCCAAGATATAAATTCTTGTTGTATAATTTATACATGGTATCAGAGCACAGGAAATTGCAAAAGTGAAGTAGGAGTTGAGTTTGTGATTGGATATAATTCAAAATTGCAGAAAGGATTTCTTGGTGCTATGGTTGATTCAATATCGAAATGGCTTTCAATGGATTGAGGTTAGAGTATGCACTCGAGGGCATCTCAAACTACATTTCTTGGAAGGACAGGATAAAGGCAGTACTCGAAGACAATGGCTTGAAGGAATTCATTGAAAAATATGTTCCTAAGCCAGATGTTGCAGATGCTGCAAATCTTGATGCATGGCAAAATAAAGTGGTAAAGGTGAGGAGGATCCTATTGGAGGGAGTATGAGACCACATTTTCTCAAGCCTCCATGAGAAAGCCACACCATATTCAATGTGGAAGGCTTTGACGGATCTATTCCAAAGCAGCATCGACCATAGGAAATTGGCACTCAAAGATAAAATCAAGAAGATCAAGATGGAAAAGGGCGATACCATTCCAAAATATCTCACAAAGTTGTCCAATGTCGAGATTAACTAGGGAGTGTGGGAATAACAGTCACTGATGATGATTTGGTGATCTTGGCTCTCCTAGGAATTCCTAATAGTTGGCACAGTTATGAAGGCTCTGTCAACAGACGAAAAAAAAAAAATGCTAGATTGGGAACGACTGTGGTCATATTTGGTGCAGGAGGAGTTCAAACGGAACACCAGAGATGGCTCTTCATCTAAGCATGGTGATTAAGAGGATTGTGCTTTGGCTGCCAGGCCAAAGAAGGGGAAGGGGAAGAAATTCCATTCTAAATCCGATTCCAAAGGCAAGAAGCAGAACATGTCCAAGGTGAAGTGTTTTCATTGTCACGAACATGGGAATTTTGCTACTAATTGTCCACAAAAGAAGAAGAACAAGAAGGTTGTTGGATCTGCAGTTGGTGAGGCCCTTGCCTCGCAATTTGAGCTCAACTTCTCATTGATCACATGCATGGTTTCAAGTGCATTGGGATCTGTGTGGTATTTGGATAGTGGTGCTTCATTTCACATGATGGGAGATAAGGAACTTTTCAGTGACTTGGAGGAGAAAGATCTCCATATGCATATTGAAATGGGCGACGACAAATGGTATAGTGCTACCGGGATTGGTACCATTACCTTTTAGAGGGATTCAGGTAAACTATTTCAATTAAAAGATGTAATGCATGTACCAGATCTGAAGATAAATTTGGTCTCAGTCACAATCCTAGGAGGATCGAGGCTATGACGTTGTTTTTAGTGATGGAAAAGCTTTCTTGCGACATAAAACAATGAGTCAAGCCAAGAGGATAAGGATTTGAGTTAAGTATCTCTACAAGCTGGAGGTAGATGGCTGCGCAGCAATTATGGGCAAGGCAGATCAATTGGTGAGCTGGGATGAGGGTGAATTATGGCATAGACGATTGGGCCATCTTCACCATGGAGCCCTAAAAGTCATGCAACAGATTTCTGCTGGTCTTCCCAGGGGTAAACTTGCATAGTCAGACAAATGCAACGGATGTACTATGGAAAAATATGTAAATTCCACCTTTCATGAGAAGGAAAACCGAGCTTCGGGGATCCTTAAGAGAGTTCACACAGACGTGTGTGGCCCATTCTCGGTTGCTTCAACAGAAAACATAAGTACTATGTAATATTTTTTGATGAATTTTCTCGTAAATGCTAGATCTTCTTCATGTAGAATAAATATCAAACATTCTCTAAGTTCTTTGAGTTTAAGGCATTGGTGGAGAAATATTCGGGGAAGAAAGTGAAGGCTCTTAGGAGTGATAATGGTGGAGAATGCATCTTTAACGAATTCAAGAACTTCTGCAACAAAGAAGGAATTCAAAGAGAACTCATAGCGCCTCATAGCCCATAGCAAAATGGGGTCGCAGAGAGGAAGAACAGAAAAATTGTGGGTGCAGCACGAGTGATGTTGCATGATCAGGGCCTACCAGTGCATTTGTGGGAAGAAGCATGCAACATTGTTGTTTATGTGCAGAATCATTGTCCTCATAGAGTACTTGGCATGAGTACTGCTAAAGAAGCTTTCATTGGTAAGAAACCTGATGTTTCACACTTTAAGATTTTTGGCTCATATGATTATGTGCATGTGACCAAGGACGCGAGGAATAAGATGGAACCAACAGCTGAGGTTTGGATTTTTTTGGGGTACACAGAAAGACCCCATAATTATCATGTGTATTTTCCAAACAACAGCATGACTATTGTGCGACGGGATATAAAATTTGATGAGGGGAAAGCCATGTGGTTGTCCCTTGAGAGGGAGTTGGACTTACATGCAGAGGAGGAACTTATGAGGGGAAATCCATACAGTTGTCCCTTGAGAGGGAGTTGGACTTACATGCAGAGGAGGAACTACTAGTTCCCAAGGATAAGTCTCAAGATGTGGATCAGCCACATGAGGAGGTTCATGGAGGTGGAGGAAGCCACTCATGGAGATCCATCCATCAGAAATGGCAGAAGGTGCACCATGGAAGCTTATAGGCTGAGACTTGATGCTACACAGAATGTAGGAGCCCCTGCTTCACAGCGCAGACACAGATAGTCTCCTAGCTGATTCACTGGATACATGGCTCTTATGAGAAAATGTATTATGACTGAACCAAATTCCTTTCAAGAAGAAATGCAGTAGCCTACCTGGGTTGATGCAATGGTGGAGGAGTATGACTCCATTGTCAAAAACAATGCATGGAAAATTTTCCCAAGACCGGTCGAAAAATTAGTGGTAGGTTCGAGATGGATCTACAAGGTAAAGCAAGCTACTGATGGGAGTGTGGAGAAATACAAGGCCGGATTTGTGGCCTAGGGATTTTACAAATCGAGGGGATATATTATGATGAGACCTTTTCACCTGTTCCAAGGTACTCTTCCATAAGATCCATCCTTGCACTCTCAGTGAAGATGAGCTAGCGCATTCATTAGATGGATGTGAAAATTGTGTTCCTCAATGGGATCATTGAGGAAGAGGTGTACATAGAGTAGCCTGAAGGTTTTGAGATCTTCAACAGTGAGTCGCATGTGTGCCGACTTAAAATATCATTATATGGGCTGAAGCAAGCACCTCGTACTTGGTACACTCGGATAGAGAGCTATTTCACTGAATTGGGCTTCATCAAAAGTGAAGCAGATGCAAACCTGAACTAGATTATGGTTGAGGGTAAGATATTGATCATTGTTATTTATGTTGATGATTTAATTTTTACTGGTGATGAGCAGTTGATACACTCATGAAAGGAGGATCTTGCAAGGGAGTTTGAAATGAAGGACATGGGACTCCTTCATTATTTCCTTAGATTGGAAATATGGCAGTGGGATGGTGAAATTTTTGTGTCTCAAGGCAAGTATGAAAAGGAGATAATGGGTAAGTTTCACATGGAGAGGTGCAAACCCATGGATACTCCTCTTCCAGTAAGTTGGAGGAAAGAGGATGCTACTTCTGGAGGGGTAGTGGATGCTACTGTCTATCGACAGTTAGTGGATTCGCTATTGTATCTAACGAACACGAGACCAGACATTTGTTACGCAATTAACCAGCTGAGTCAAGCTATGGTTAAGCCTACCAAGCTCTTTTGGAAGGCAGGGAAGCATGTCCTAAGATACCTGAGGGGCACATCAGAGTATGGTCTATGGTACAAATGGATGGATGGAGTGAAGTTTCATGGCTTCACGAATGCAGATTAGGTTGGAAATCCATTGGATAGAAAGAGCACACCAGGGGGGATCTTTAGCATTAGGTCGACAACAGTTTCCTGGTACAGTAGGAAGCAATGATTCGTGGCACTCAGTTTAGCAGAAGCAGAATACATGGTAGCAATTCAAGTTGCATTTGAGGCTATCTGGATAAGAAATATCTTGGTTGGTTTGTTTGGTTCTCAGATGGTGTGGAAACCCACTTTCATGTGTGTGTTCTTGGCTACCTTTACACACATGCTTATTTATTCTTATTTATATATATATATATATATATATATATATATGTATGTATTAATTTTCCTCATCTCAGAGATTGTGTGCAGAGGAGGATCATGTTGCTTCAGTACATTCTCACGGAAGATCAGGATGCATATATTCTGATGAAGGCGCTCACTAGGAGAAAATTCTAATACCATAGAGACAAGATCAGGATGAAGGATAATCCATTTCTTGTTGAGAGGGAGTGTTGATATTCAACAAGAAGATTCAGCACCCACGCCTAGTGCATTAAGCACCCAAACTAGGGTGGGGCCCATAGTGTTATTTTGGGTGCATGTCTATTTTTATTATCCCTTAATTTAAATGGACATTAAATTGTAATCTATTCTCAATGTGGACTTGAATGAGTTAACTGAAAGTGGAAAATTCAGTTATCTAGTGGATTTCGAGTTAGAGGTTGGTTGGTGGGACATGCAGAGTAATTATTGTTGTAACAGAGTTTGAAGTGCAGTGGTGCATTAGTTAATGCAAGTTGTAAATATTTTAACTCAGTTAAGTGAGTTAAACTCAGTTGTACTAGTTGTAACTGAAGATACAAGTAGTGAGAGATCAAGTAAATTAAATATTAAGTAATTCACATGTAGTGATCTCACATGCAACTGAAGATTTACTATTATTAACTGTATGCATGTCAGATCCAGTGGAGACTGAGTTGAGTTATAGTTGAAATGGAAGTTGACTATCGGTTGTGACATTATTTGCTTGCACACATGCAACCAACTACCCGTTGGAGCACCCATGATACTTGTGCAATTAAGGCAGGAAATAATTCCTATCTTTTAGGGATCTTTACCATCAAGGATTATGCAAGCAAGGCAAGCTGTCAGGAGGCTGGAAATTGACTAAGTATTGGTTAGTTTTCTGTGAGGAATGTGTGAGACAAATACATGAATGTTGGAGGCTCCTGTGAGAAGAGAAAGTCATCGTATTTGTTTCATGATCCATGCTCAATATACAATAAAAGATAGTGGGGTTTTTTAGTTGTAAGCTTTCCCCGAGAAATTATCTGTGTTGTGTGTGTTTGATCTTTCTTCATGTTCATGTGATTAGCAATTGTGTTTTTAATTTCGCAAAATATTTGTAGAAGCGATTCAGTATTTATCTTTAGTACATTTTTAGATCGAGTGAATCCAAGATATACATGCTTGTTGTATAATTTCTACAAAAGATGCACCAACTCGCTACAACTTCAATATTCCAACCTCAACCTTGCAATTTGCACAGCTACTTTGACCCTTTGGCCTATTACCTCAGTTATGCACTTTTGATTTGTTTTATACCTTTGGCATGTTCTATGCCCAGTTCTGTACCTTCGGCCTATTATGCACCTAGTTATGTACCTTCATCCTGTTCCACACCTGGTTTTGTACCTTCATCCTGTTCTACACCTAATTTTGTACCTTCGATCTATTTTGTACCCAGATCTATACCTTCAGTCTATTTCGCACCCAGTTTTGTATCTTTGGAAGAAACTTCAAATGTGATGATTGAATTTCTCTTGGTTGAATGAGGTTTACCTGCTTCTTTATATAGCCTTCTCAAGGGGTCAAGTTTTGTCCTTTACTATGACTTGATATTTCCACAGTCGAATTTTACTTTAGGAGATTCCAGGACTTTCTAGACACAAAAATATTTCTTTTTATAAATACATTTTTCCCAGAAGGATCTTATAAACATGATGTTGACTCCTTTGGCTCATGACAATAAATCTTAATACTTAACAAACCCTAGAAGAATGAAGAACATGATTTTACCTAGAAGACCATCAATAAAAAGCATGAAACCCATGCTTTAATAATAATAACTCTTTCTTTTCTTTTCATGTATTTTATATGGGATACATATTGGAATGAGTACAACAACAATTATGAAGACCGAAACTAGTTACATTTTCAACACTCCCTCTTAACTAGGGAGGTATTCCTAATTGTACAACATGATTCTCAAATTGAAGATTTCTGATAAGAAGAGTAAGATTGATAAGTCATATTGTAAGCATCATCATCATGACCAACACTGTCTCTGAGGCCTAACTAGACAAGCTCTTCTTTAATTAATAAAATTATTCTAGGAGGCTTTACATGTGATACTTACCTTTATATAACAAAGTGGTGTGTGGGCATATATATATATATATAGTATGTGTGAGAGAGATTATAATAATATATTTCAATGCCTACAAGGAAAAAAACTAAAAGTAAAATAATTCAATTTGTTTCATAAATAAAATGGTTAATTCATTCAATTTTTAATATAAAATTGATATTAAAAAAAGAATTAAAATTTAATAATAATTAAAAAAAAAAAAAATTTAAAAAATATTGATAAAGTTAAATTATATTGGCATGTATTTAAAAAATATATTAATGAAAAAATAATATATATATATATATATATAAAATTGTGCACCCAAGTGCATTCTACAATCCATTATTTAGCTACTACTCAGTATGAAGGGGATGTGCACATAGATAAAAAATAAAAAATAAAAAAACTACAAGACAATTCAAGATAAAGAATTGAAAATCCTCCAATCTTTAAATGAAAAACCATATCCTATAGATATATTAAAATATTTAAATATATAAATATTTCTATGTCAAAATTGTAATATTTGAAAATATTAATTTGATGTAAGTTTATTATAAATTATTTAAAAATATTAATTTATTGTAGTTTTATTATAAATTTTGCAAACTTTGAAATATTATTTTGATGTAATTTTATTATAAATTATTTAAAAATATTAATTTGATGTAATTTTATTATAAATTTTGTTATATATAAAAAAACATAATTTAATTTATTATTAATGTTAAAAAATTAATATTTTTATTTTTATTTTTATTAAATCTAATATTAATATTAATAATACAATGTTAATATAATAAAGTTTAATAATCTTTAATCATGTTAGATCTAAGACCTTGTGATCCATAATGTAGATAAATGTCTTTCGCATTAATCACATCATTAGGATTAAGTTGACATTTCGAACCATCTAATGTGGTTCATCCTCCGGACAAGGTGAAGAAAGACACAGATCACATTGAATAAATAGTAGAGATGCGTCAATGCCCAGAAAAAAATTGTAGAAACTAGCTGTTATTTGACTAGTTAGTTAATAGGATAAAATATTAATAGTTTTAACTATTAAAAACTATTAATATTTTATCCTATTAACTAACTAGTCAAATAACGGCTAGTTTCAATAGCTTTTTCTGGGCATTGACGCATCCCTACTATTTATTCAATGCGATATGTTTCTTTCTTCAAATGAACCACATTCGATGGTTCAAAACGTCCACCTAATTCTAATAATATGATTAATTCGAAAAACATTTATCAACTTTTAATCAATAATTTAAAAAAATATTTACCTAATTTAAAAAAAATGTTTACATCCCTTAATAATCTATAAAATAATTCTAACAACCTGAGGTCACTGTTGAAACTTGAGAGTATCTTTGGTGCCCTTCTCGGCCACGATCTCGCTCTCCAACCAAGCATTCAAGAGCCCACTGACGCCCACGTGGTTTCCTGACATTTTTTCCCCTGTGATCCTCCTAAACCCTGAGCTTCACGGGAAAGCAGTGTGTAGGACACTAATCTGTCCCACCACGGATGAATGGACCAATACTGGTAGATGAATGGACAGGCAAAAGAAAAATGTATTAAAAAAATCATGTGAAATATAGTTGGTGGATGATGCTCAAAATATTAAGCACTCTGCAGTGAGTGGTTGACTGCTTTTTCATTTTGTTTGTGGTATATCACATTATTTCTATGCAATAGATTAGGTTTTTCATCTGGTTCATTTTGTATCACATTATTTTTATGCAACAAACAAGATGGAAAAGTTGTATGAGATATTGTGTACATGCAATAAATAATGATTAATTTTTTATTTTTTCAAGTGTGATAATTAATAAAAAGAATTATTAAAAAATAATAAATTAATTAATATTATAATATATGGTTAATTTTTAGCAAAATTATTATAAAAATAAATTTAATAAAAGTATACACAACGGACAAAATAAAATTATTGTTTAGCATTTTACAAGTAATAAATTAATCATTGGTTTATTATTTTTAATCTTTTCCATTTAATGAAATTAAAAAATATAAATTAATCATTGTCTTATACAAATATATATTAAAATAGGTATAAAAATGAACTTAAAATATATATACATAATGGATAAAAACTAATTTGTTATGATTGATTTATTATTTAAGAATAATATGATAACTAATAGAAAATATATATATATAAAATAACAAACTAATTATTAAAGTAAATTTTTAAAAATATACACATATTAAAAGAAAACACATTTTTAAACAGTATTTGATCAAAACATAGTCCTATTCTTGGCCTAAAAATGGATAGATTTGTCAAATACAATCAATTTTTTTGGTAGCCTATCAACATTAGAGTTGTAGAAACTAACAAATTTGACTAGTGCTTCACATTTGAAATCTCTATACTAATGGAAATGGATTTGCCTATTTACCATTTAGTTTAGCATTGCTCAATTATAATGCTTAATTTTGAAAAAAAAAATATTTAATTTTCAAAATAAATAAATATATATATATATAAAGAAAAAAAAAAACTATTTTTCAAAAATTTGATTAATCCATAACTTAAAGTATGCACAATACAGTGATATTTGGATAATTGTAAAAATATTTTCTACCATAATTCATATATACAGTTGCAATAACCATTCAAAATTAAAATCTTTGATAAAAGCTTACTCAAGTAAATAAATAATGTATATAACATTCATTACTACTCACCATAATTTAAACTAGTCTTTACATAAAAAATGGATCAGAATCAAATTATGTAAATAAATAAATATAGTTATCAAGAGTTGATCATTTCTCCACTTCATATATCAATTTATTAGTATAAACTAATTTAGCTTTGACCAATGCAAGTTATAATGTTTAATTTTGAAAAACAAATATTTATTTTTCAATGTTATTGAAAAAACTATTTTTCAACTTTTGATCAGACCATGACTATGTTCTTGAGATGATTATTTAATTTTTTACTTATTTCTTAAAATTTTTAATATACTTCATAATAAAATTATTTCCACTAATTCCACAAATTGAATATCACTACTCTCATCTTTCTTCTTTACCAAAATGTAACATTAACATTGTCACACAAATAAATATGAGGAAAGGAAGAAAGGCATAACAATAAAGAGAATCACAACATGAGAGCTTCCCTTTCCCTTATAAGTGTGTTTATAGATATTTCTAAGGATGAAGCACAAACCATGATAGATCATAGTATGCTTTGAAAGGAGTGGAGTTTTCATACAAAGATGAAGCTAACTAACTTGGGGAATTAAGGACCTAAAGAAATTAAACACACATTTTGCATATTTTGTAAAGAAATGTTCATTCCAATCATTAAAATAGAATTTTCAAAGATAATTTGAAAGCTAATTCAAGAGATCAAATTGAGGTTGGTTTGCCCTCAATTTTGGTTTTTCATCATGATTAGTCAAGTCTACAATTTCTAACAATAATAAATAGCCATTGCTAATCTAAACATTCTAAATCATGGTTGTAAGAAACTAGGATTCATTGAAGTAATACTTGTAGAATGTAAAGGGGGTGGTGAGGGGACATAGGGGTTCAATAAGTTATAGATTTTAAAACATATTTCAAGCTCACACTCATCAATCCAAAGTCTCACGTACAAAAATGACCAAGAAATGAAGGTATCCATGTGGTCTATGTAAAACATGAAAAAAATCATCTCCCTTATATTAGGCTTCACTATCATAATTAGATGTAATATGATTGAAAAACTCATTTGATCCACTCTCTTTGTCTCATCTACCTTGTTTTAGAGATTTGGAAAACAAAATTTTATCATAACAAACCGAACCACATGCAAAAAGAGCTAATCGTCTATTTCAAATTTTGAACCAAGAATTATACATGCATATATAAGCTTTCTAGACATCAACACATCTCTTAAAATTTGGATTTGAATTGGACACTCACCTATCTAGCTAAGTATTCTTACTACCATATCATACCAATTACTTTCCTACACTCTATTCTTACTACCAAACTCTATCAACTATCTGCTAATCTTAAAATATTTTGAAAATGTTATAACAATATACTAATAAGTACTTTACTTTATTTATTTCTAACACTCCCCCATAATGGAGAAATGAATTCTCCATGGTACCGAGCATATATCTCTACATATCACAAGCATTGTCTTTCCCAAGGACTTAGTGAAAATATCATTTATATTCGCATTTGAGTTATAATACATCAAATCAATTTCTTTTGATTGAATATTTTCTCTTACAAAATAATGTTGAGTTTCAATGTGTTTTAATCTCGCATGATAAATTGGATTATTTGTCAACTTAATTAAACTTTGGTTGTCACACTTTCTAGTTGTATGTACTCCTTTCCTTTCTCTCATGTCTTCAAGAATTCACATTAACCAAATTTATTCAAAGTATCACTACACAATGCTTTGTAGTCAGAGAGAACAATGAAACGGTAAGATGCTTCTTAGTACTCTAAGACACAATATTAAATCCTATATTGAATGCATATCTAGTGGTTGATTTTATATCATATGGCTCACATGTCCAATTAGCATATGAATAACCTACCAATTCAACATTCGCTGATGATTAGTGTATTCAATACCAAAATCATTAGTTCCTTTTGGGTACATCAAATGACTCTTTTGGCAACTTTCCAATGGCTCTCATTTGGCTTATACATGAATTGATTGTGTTGAATAAGTATGAAGTATAAGATATTATTGTGGTTAATTTAAAATTCTCAACAATTATTGATCCAAAGTACCATTTACTTATTTGGTATCCTCATCAATGTGAAGCTTATCATTTTATTCAAATGGAATAGACACTATTTTGTAGTCACTGCAATTAAATATTTTGAAATTTCCTATGCATACTTACTTTGACTAATCAAAGTTTTTCCATCTAGTGATGCATATTCCTAAGATCATTCATTTCAAATTCCCGTGATATTTTTCTTTTGACTTCATCAATCAAACATGTAGTACTTATTGTTATGATTAAATCATCAGCATACAATGAAATCAAATAAATATTCCCATGCTCATCTTTCTTCATGTACAAAATTGGATCACTCTTGCCTTTTACAAATCCTTGCTGGAAGAATAAGTTGTAAATTTTGTATACCATGATATCAAAGCTTTTCTGTGACTATATAGTGATTTAAGGGAAAATTTTAGGGGCTAATATTCACAAGTGGGCTAATTTTCCATGCTTTTCCAAAAAAAAGATTTGTTAATTTCCATTTTTTTCAAAAAATTATTCGTCCAAATTTTACAGTATAAAATTGTTTTACCTTAAAAATCGCCAAAAATTTATATAGAGGCTATATAAAATTATTAGAAATTTGAATACTTTTACAAAAACTTTACAAATTACATATTATGTACCAGTGAGATTCCCCAATGTTTCTAAACTTTAAAACAAATTTTCATCCTTAAAATTTTCTTTGGACTAATTTTTTTAATTGCATACAAGATATTTTTGTCTCTGCTTTAAAAACCTTATGGTTGAATTGTTGGAAAATGGAAAGCGATAGCTTATTTAATATTATTTTCCTTAACCTTAATATTTGTTTCTAAACTTTATTAGTCTTCTTTATGTCCTTTAGTTATATATCTTTATCAAAAAAATATCAAGAACGAAAGAGTGACAATAGAGGACACAGAAATTAGGCTCTTAGCCAGGGCAAAACCCCTCCAAGGGGAAAACACGAAAAAAATATTTTCTTCCTAGAATTTGCTTCGAATGAGATACAAAGACAAAACCCTATACCAAGTCCTTCTCTAAGTACCAAGTCAACCCTTCCAACAATTCCTTCCTTGAACATTCACCAACTAGCTACAACTTCGATCTACCAACCTCAACCTTGGAATTTTCACATCTACTTTGACCCTTTCGCCTATTTCCTCAGTTATGCACCTTCGACTTGTTTTGTACCTTTGACCTATTATATGCCCTGTTCTTTACCTTCGGCCTATTATGCGCCCAATCTTGTACCTTCAGCCTGATCCACACCCATTTTTGTACCTTCATCTTGTTCTACACCCAATTTTGTACCTTCGATCTATTTTGCACCCATTTCCATACCTTTGGTCTATTTCACACCCAGTTCTGTATCTTCGACATAAACTTCAGATGTGATGATTGAATTTATCTTGGTTGAATGAGGTTTACCTACTCCTTTATATAGCCTTCTCAAGGTGTCAAATTTTGTCCTTTAGGTCGGCTTGATATTTCCACGGTCGACTTGTACCTTAGGAGATTTCAGGGCTTTCTAGACTCAAAAATGATTCCTTTAATAAATACATTTTTCCCAGAAGGATCATATAAACATGATGTTGACGCCTTTGACTCATGGAAATAAATCTTAATACCTAACAAACCCTAGAAGCATGAAGAACGTGCTTTTACCTAGAAGACCATCAATAAAGAGCATGAAACCAGTGCTTTAATATAATAACTTTTTTTTTTTTTCATGTTTGTTACATGGGATACATATTGGAATGAGTACAACAACAATTATGAAGACCAAAACTAGTTATGTTTTCAACACTCCATATTAACTAGGGAGATATTCATAATTGTACAACATCATTCTCAAATTGAAGAGTTCTCATAAGAAGAGTCAGATTGATAAGCCATATTGTAAGCCTCATCATCATGACCAACACTATCTCTGAGGCCTAACTAGACAAGATCTTCTTTAATTAATAAAATTATTCTAGGAGGATTTACATGTGATACTGCGCTACCTCTACAAGGCACATACCTCATCCAGATGTCCAGAAGGTATGCCCTTTTAGGACTATTTTTGTCAAGGACATCCAATATTGAGTCCTCAAATAATATTGGTCCTCTTTGACCACTCTTCTCTTGGATTCGTGTCCCATCCTCAAAGATTGTTGGTACATCTCTTTTCTTTGATGTTTTATCCTCGAGGAAACCACATATTATTATCTAATCCTCTGCCAATCTCACTTCAAGGCCTTCACTTAGACTTATGGTTGTTAGTATTGTTCAAGTGCTTGACACATGAAGTAGATAATGCACATGTGATGTCCAACATTACTCCTTCTCAACCAGAGAGGATATCCATATTCTCTTAGAGAATAGATCCCTGATTCTATTCAAGGAGACTCCTTATGCTCCCTCTTAAGACTAGAGGTGATTCTAGACTTCTTTTTAATAGTGGAATCCAACACCACAATCATTGTGGCTTGTCTTCATGAGAGTATCAGCTACTTGATCTTCATAGCTACATGGATCCCTCTTTCATCCGCATCTATTGTATCAAGCTTACATTGTTTCGACATATCATGGAGATCATCAAGCCATCTCCACTCTTCATTCTTGTGATAGGATCCAAGTCATATTTATTTCTTATCACTTTAATTTTTTATATGAAGGCATTGCATTGATCTTTCCCATACTTTAAGTTGATCATGACTTCCCTATGAAAGTGATCTCCTTAAACTTCAGGTTATGTTCTTGCGCTACTACCTTCCATTCCCAAGATGGTAATATCTTAACTTCATAGTTTTTAGGTATCAGATATTGAGATTTCCTCAATACTCTTCATCCATATAGTGGATAATGATGTGCTCAAAATTATGCTCAAAAATAAAATTTGTCAGAATGATGCCGAACCTGAACAACCGCGAAGATCTCATTGTTCTGAATCTGACGCAACTCGTTTCACGGAAAACCGACATTTTATTCTCGCAGAAACGCGTTTTTTCCACTTTGTCAAACAGAATTTAAAAAAAAAATGCAGGACATCTCATTCAGAAGTCCGTACAGCTGAGTGGGCATGCCTACGTGGTATTTTGATTGGCCAAAATGCTTTTTCCTCTGGTGTATGGGATGGTGCCAAGTGGCATGTTGGTATTGTTTTGTTTTGGAGCATTATGATTGGTTGGGTATGTGGCCAAACACATGCTGTCATGTGGACCAACCGAATGCTGCTATGTGGTAGCATGGAGGCCACAAAATTTTGGACAAAGTCCAAGCAGCAGCATCGAGGGTCGAACCCCCAACTACCAAGCACCAAGCGCCAATATTTACCATTGCATCATTGCATGAAGTCCTTACCATACTATGGTTTGAATTTGGTTTTAATGACATGTAATTTTTTCAATGGGGGGAGGGGGCTGGGGTCTAGCCCCAACTCTGGTCATCGCCGGAGGCAAGACCATGGGCAGGAGGCTAGCCCCGCACCCCTGCCCCCCAATGGTCCTTAAACTACAACATCAAATTTTCCACCATCATGTGTCCACGCCAAAGACTGTCGTGGTGTTAACCGCCCTCACCAACTATCCCTAACTGTTAACACAAAACTTTTCCACCAACCGCCAACATGTGCCCACAATTCACATTAAATGTCGACAGTTAGGACTAACCATACAGAAAATTTTATTTAAAAAAAAAAAAGTATTAAACCATAATTGATATAGTTTTGAATCTATTTTATAAGCGTCATTGTGAAAATTGTCGCACCGACAATTTCGCCCGGTTTTTGGCGAAATTTGCGCTCGGTTAGCTGGATTCCAGGTGGATTTGTAGGATGATGTCATATTTTGGGGAAAAGGTGGAGCGAATAGTGTAGGAAGTTGGGGAAGTCATAACTTACTCAGGTTGTGACCAAATTTGAGGCAGAAAGAGGCTACACAGGAATTTTTGGGCATTTTGGAGCTGATGGAACAGGTTTCAGAGTTTTTTGAGCATTATAAAGACATGTAATCACACTTTTGAGCATAAAATAAAAGGGTCAAGACATTGGAATTTGGACCAAGGAGACGTAGCCCAAGTGGGGTGAACTCCATCATGTGTTGTTGTGTGATTTTTTATGGTGATGTTCATGTATGTTAGATGATGTTGTTCAATGTTTTATTTATGTTAATTTTCTCATGAAATTCACATAAGAAAACTCATAAAACCTCATGTTAAACTTGCAATTAACCACATCATCCTCAAGAAATCTATTTATATTCTGAATTGGATCTTAGCATAGAAAAACTAATATCCCCATTCATATCAAGTTGGTATCAAAGAACTAGGTTTACTTGTGCAAGGAGGAATAATTTGTTTTGCAAGTGTTTAAATTCATACAACGTTGAAGCTCAAGAGAGGAGAAGGAAAGCTTGTTGGTGCAGGTTCTCTAGTTGGAGCAAGGAGAAGGAGGGCACAGTTTCCAAAATTTCAACCAGAAGATTCACCTCCAGTTGCAGTAGGACCTCCAGTAAGCATGTCTCATGAAGGAGGAAATGATAACATTTCAAAGGATGAGAAGTCTTTTACGAAGGCTTTCTTTGACATGAAAAATATGGTTAAGGTCCTCTATGAAGAGAGGAACACAAGGTTGCTGGGTGAAAGCTCCAGACCTCCAAGAGGAAAGGGTTCTCCAGGAGGAGGAGGTAATGGAAATTTTGATAAGCCACCATCTCCTCCACCATCATCCTCACCACCATCTTCACCTTCATCTTCATCCTCTTCCACTACTACAACCCTTATTCATACTCATCAACCTACATCAAAAGGAATTCATAAACAAGCCTCGTTAAAACTTGATATAAAATTAGATTTGCATATGTGTAATGATGAAGTGAATGCAGAGAAGCTTGACGATTGGGTTCGTCATTTGGAGGTCTATTGCAGAATTCAAAACCTTCAAGATGATGATACAAATATTCATCTAGCTTCCTTGAGCCTAGAGAGTGCAACACTAGTACGGTGGGAAGCCAAGACATGATATGAGATTAAAAAACAGGGTAAGATCTCACTCTCTTGATCTAATTTCATTTTTTCAATTAAAAGACAATTTTACCCTCTATCATATATGAAAAAATTCATCATGAATTAGCAGAACTTTAGACAACTTAAAGGTCAAAGTGTGCAATATTACACCTAATAATTTAGAAGAAAAGCTCTTATGTTAGGTATTGATTTGCATTCACAAGACACATTGCTGAAGTACATAGGGGGTTTACACAGCTACCTAAGGCATACTATCCTTATGTTCAATCCCACTATTCTATATTATGTTTGTGTGCAAGCCACTCACCTTGAGACAAGAGGGAAAAATATTCCAGAAAAGGGTAAAAAGAAGCCATTTAAGGGTGGAGAGAAAGGAAACGGTTTCAAAGGAAAGGGAAAGAAAAATGCATCTGTTAAAAAGGAAGGAGATAAAATGACATGCAAACATTGTTCCAAAGAGGGTCATGATGAATACCATTGTTGGAAGCTTCATCGAGAGATGAGGCCCAAGAAATTCAACAACAATGGGAAAAAAAAAAACAACTGCAACCACTCAATAGGATTTGGGTTCCGACTCAGGTGATGAAACTAAAATTATAGCCATGGGTATTAAAGGAAAATAATTTATTTCTAGCACTAGTTCATAAAATTCTCACACTAGTACTCCAAATGAAGAAACAAGGATTGTATTATTTCATGTGAGGGTTATTTCAAAACATACAAAAATTAACACATTATTTGATAGTGGGTCTCAAGCCAATTTGATATTTGAATACTTAGTCAAGAATATTATTCTTGAAACCATTCCTCATCACAAACCATATCCATTGGGTTGGATATGCAAGAACACAAATTTGCAGGTTACAAGAAGTTATATTCTTCAGTTTGCAATCACAGCAAACTTCATTGATGAAGTTGATTAGATGTTGTACTACTTGATATTTCAGGAATTGTTTTGGGTAGCCCTTACCTCTATAATAGAAAGTAAATCTTCTATCGCCATGAAAATAAGTACCATTTGTTCAAAAATGGTGTGGAGTATATTGTGAGAGCTCATCGCAAGAAACTAAATATTTCATTAGTTAATGCAGGGTAAATGAAAAGACTAGTGAATTCAAGCAATAATTGTGTCCTTATTATGGTTATACCAAAGAATGATGTTGATTTTGAAGGATTTAAAGGTTGTGATCTAAAATTGAAATATGATTTGATTGAAGTGGCTAATCAAAATAATGAGATGTTTCAGGAGCCAAAGGGGTTACCTCCCAAGAGGGGAATCTAGCATGAAATACAGTTGCAGAAAGATTGTCCTCTCCCTAACATTGGCATGTAT
This sequence comes from Pinus albicaulis, assembly GCA_034641835.2. Classification (NCBI taxonomy): domain Eukaryota; kingdom Viridiplantae; phylum Streptophyta; class Pinopsida; order Pinales; family Pinaceae; genus Pinus; species Pinus albicaulis. The sequence goes on along the minus strand of CM076570.1, from coordinate 1,118,594,541 downwards.
AGGATGTCAATGATGGAGAGTGTTGAAATCAAAAAACAAATTCAAGAATTGTTGGACAAAGAGCTCATATGAAAAAGCACTTTTCCATGTGGGTCACCTATTATGTTGGTTCCAAAGAAGGATTGGTGCATGTGCGTAGATTTTTGTGCATTGAACAAGATTACGGTAAAGAACTGTTATCCACTTCCTAGAATAGATGATTTTACTTGATAAATTGAAAGGTGAAAAGTATTTTACTAATTTGGACTTAAGGAGTGGCTGCCATCAAATTAGAAATGTTGAAAGTGACATTTGTAAGACAAAATTAAAAACAAAGCAATGTTTGTTTGAATGGTTTGGTGTGCCTTTTGGTTTATGTAATGCTCTTGCTACCTTCATGCATGTGATGAATGATGTTTTACGGCAATTTCTTGATGATTTTGTCATTGTCTACTTAAATGATATCTTAATTTTCAGTAAGTCACTTGATGAACATGTCATGCATGTAAGAAAAGTACTTGATGTCTTAAGGAAAGAACAGTTGTTTTTTAAGATGTCAAAGTGTGAGTTTGGTAAAAATTCTTTCGTGTATCTAGGTCATATTATTGGAGGAGACGAGTTGAGGATAGACCCCTCTAAGGTTGAGGTCATTTTGAATTGGCCAACGCCTAAGACAGACATTGAGGTAAGAAGTTTTTTGGGAGCAGCCCAAAATTGGAGGTAGTTTATTACTAACTTCTCTTCTATCACATCTCCTTTGCATGCATTGACTAGTGTGAAAAAGGTCTTACATTGGGGAGGAAAGAAACAAAAATTATTTGATGCTTTGAAATATAAGATCAGTTTAGCCCCAGTACTTGCGTTACTGGACTTGAGATGGCCCTTTGAGATTCAAACTGATGAAAGCAACTATGCCATGGGCGCAGTCCTTATGCAACATGGTAAGCCCATTTCATTTCATTCAGAAAATTTCAATGGTGCAGTGCTTAACTATCCTACTTATGTGAAGGAGCTTTATGCATTGGTTCAAAGTGTGAAAAATTGGAAACACTAATTTATGGGAAAGGAAACCATCATACACACCGACCACCAACCATTGCAATACTTGCAATCGCAAACTAAGTTGCACCAATAAAGGCACTGTCGATGGATGGGTTTCTTAGAAGTATTCCACTTGTTCATCAGGTATAAGAAAGGTATACACAAAAAGGTTGCTTATATGCTTTCTAGGCCTATATATTATTAGTGCAGCTACTTTACTCGAGCATAATTATGTTTTGCATGAAAGTTATGTTGAGCAATATGCATGTGATAATGACTTTCAAGATGTTTATGCAAGCTTGAGTCTAGGAAACCAAGTAGAGGAATTGGATTACCATGTACATAATAACTTGTTGTATCATTTGGGTAAGCTTTGTATTCCATAGGAGGAGAGAGTGAATGTCATAAGGGAGGCACACACTTCACTTATTGTTGGACATTTCGGTGTAAGAAAAATAGTGGTACATCTTCAGAGGTATTTTTATTGGCCTTGTATGCTTGAAAGTGTGTCATGTTTCATTAAATTTTTTCATTATGTGTAGTCAATAAGCCTTGCAATAAGAATTTAGGATTGTACACACCACTTCTGGTACCTTCACGTCCATGGGAGAGTGTTTCTGTGGATTTTGTAGGATGTCTTCCATTGTCAAAAATAGTTCATGATTATCTGTATGTAGTTGTGGATAGGTACAAGAAGATTTGTATATTAATGCCATGTAAAAATAAAATCATAGCTGAAAAAATAGCTCACTTATTCTTTCAACATGTTTGAGTTCATTTTGTTTTTCCCACATCCATTGTTAGTGATCGTGATTCTCGATTTGTTGGGAATTTTTGGTCAAGTTTGTGGGAATTGATGGATACCAAGTTGAAGAAGAGTGCAACCTTTCATACACAAACATATGTTCAAACCGAAGTGGTCAATTGAATAGTCATACATCTTCTTTGAGGATACTGCAGCAAGCATCCTAACTTGTGGGATGAAAACTTGCACTACATTTATTATCCTTATAATTGTGAAAAACACTCCTCTACACAAACATCGCCATTTGAGGCATGTCTTGGATGCTTGCCTAGATAGCCTTTCGATTTAATTTTTGGGAAGGATGTCACTATTGATGGTCATAGCAACATAGACAAAGCCAAGAAGTTCATAGAAAAAATCCAATCGATACATCAAACAATTCAAGATCAACTTGAAAAGAGCCAAGGAAAGTAAAAAGCAAGGCACGACAAGAATCACGTAGATCACAAGTTCCAAGTTGGTGATGAAGTTTGGATTCACATTAGCAAAGATAGGATTCAAGGGGAAGGTTAAAAACTGAAACCAATCAGCTATGTTCCTTTCAGAATTTTGGAAAATATTGGTGAAAATGACTTCAAGTTAGATTTTCCTTCATACATGCAAATTTAGTCTGTTGTTAATGTTCAGAACTTGAGGTTGTATGAGCCTCCATTTGTTGAAGATCGAGGAGAATAGTTTCAGATTCCTTTTATTGAATACTTTTCTCTTGAATACCTTTATGAGCCTCAGCAAGACACAATTCTTGACAGAAGAACAAGGACATCAAAACGAGGGACTGTAGACTACCTTAGTCTGGGGCTCAAAGGAACAAATCCTTCCAAGGCCAAATGGATCGAGATTGGAAAGGTGAGGGAGATGTACCCTCATCTGCTGAATAACTGAAAGTGATATTTTGGGGTCCAAAATCTTCCAGTGGGGAGGAGTGATCAAGTGCTCATTATTATGCTCAAAAATAAAAGTTGCCGGAATGGTGTGGAACCTAAACTACCGCACAGATCTTGTCATTATGAATCCATCATAACTCGTTTCATGAAAAACCAACATCGTATGCTCCCAGAAATCTGATCTATCCACTTTTTCAAACATGATTTTTTTTTAAAATGTAGGACAACCTAGTCAGCAGTCTGTACAGCTGACTGGGCATGCCTACATGGTAGTTTGACTGGTCAAAATGGTTTTTCCTTTGGCGTATGGGATGATGCCAAGTGGCACGTTGGTATTGGTTTGTTTTGGTGCATTATTATTGGTTGGGTATGTGGCCAACCACATGTTTCCACGTGGCCCAATGGGAGGTCGCCACATGGCAGCATGGGAGGCCACAAAATTTTGGGTCAAGTCCAAGCCGCAGTTGTGAGGGTCGAACCCGTGACCACCAAGTACCAAGCACCAAGAGTTAATGTCGCACCATCATGAATTCCTTACCATACTATCGTTTGAATTTGGTTTTAATGACATGTAATTTGTGCAATGGGGGGAGGGGGTTTGGGTCTAGGCCTAGCCTTGGTCACCGCCGGAGGTGGGACCATGAGCAGGAGGCTAGCCCCATGCCCCCCCCCCCTAAAAACGGTCCTTAAACTGCAACATCAAATGTGCCACCGTTGTGTGTCCACGCCGAAGGCTGTCACAGTGTTAACCACCCTCACCAACCATCCCTAACCATTAACACAAACATTTTCCGCCAACTGCCAACATCTGCCCACGATTCGCATTAAATGTCGACGGTCATGACTAACCATGTGGAAATTTTTTTTTTTAATTATATTAAACCATAATGGATATGATTTTGAATCTGGTTTATAAGCATCATTGGGAAAATTGGCGCGCCGATAATTTCGCCCAGATTTTGGCTAAATTGCTGCTCAATTAACTGGATTCTAGGCGAATTTGTAGGATGATACCGTATTTTGGGGAAAATGTAGAGCGAATAGTGCAGGAAATTGGGGAAGTCATAACTTACTCAGTTATTTACCAAATTTAAGGCAGAAAGAGGTTACACAGGCATTTTTGGGCATTATGGAACTGATGGAACAGGTTTCAGAGTTGTTTGAGCATTGTAAACACATGTAATCACACCTTTGAGCATAATAGAAGAGGGCCAAGCCATTGGAAGTTGGACCAAGGAGACGTAGCCCAGGCAGGGTGAACTCATTCATCATGTGTTGTTGTGTGAATGTTTATGGTGATGTTCATGTTTTTTAGATGTTGTTGTTCAACGTTTTATTTATGTTAATTTTCTCATGAAATTCACATAAAAAAACTCATAAAACCTCATGATAAACTTGCAATTAACCACATCATCCTCAAGCACTTTGTTTATATTATGAATTGGATCTTAGCACAATAAAACTAACACTCCCATTCAGATCATTTGAATTTTCCTCAATTGTTATCATGTATTCCTGCAACATTCTTCCAAGTAGAAAAATAATATGTTAACTAAATAACCAACAATTAAAATCAGACTTACCTCATCATGATGACCTTCCCATACCTTCAACATCCTCATAGACCATCTCCACTTGAAACTTCCTTTATGCATCAGATTTCCCAAGGATCAAACTTGATTACCAAGTTATAACTTTTCTTCCAGAGATTATATTGGATGTTAATCACTATTTATATATTCTAGAGAAATTCCTACTCTTTTTTTCATATCAAAGTAAGTCAAATCCTATTATTTTCGAGCATCATGTATCTGTTGGATTTGTGTCCTATCCTCAAAGAGTTTTGGTACATTTCCTTTCTTGGAATTTTGTCCTCGAGGAAACCACATATTCGTATCCAATCCTTTACCATTTTCTCTTCAAATCCTTCACATAGAGTCACGGTTGTTAGTCCTGGTCAAGTGCTTGACACATGAAGCAGAGAATGCACATGTGATGTCCAACATCACTCCCTCTCATCGAGAAAGGATATCCCTATTCTCTTAGATAATAGATCTTTTCTCCTACTCAAGTAGACTCCTTTTTCTCCCTCTTAATACCAGAGGATATTCTAGACTTATTTAAATAGTGGAAGCCAACACCATAATCCTTATGGCTTGTCTTCATGAGAGTATCAACTACTTGATCTTCATAGCTACATGGACCCCTCTTTCCTTCACATCTATTGTATCAAGCTTACTTTGTTTCAATGTATCATGGAGATCATGGAGCCATCTCCACTCTTCATTCTTGTGACAGGATCCAAGCCATATTTCCTTCTTATCACTTTCATTTTCGATATGAAGTAATTGCATTGATCCTTCCCATATTTTAATTTGATCATGAATTCCCTATGAAAGTGATATCCTTGACCTTCAGGTTACGTTCTCGCACTGCTACCTTCCATTCCCAAGATGGTCATATCTTGAATTCATAGTTGCTAGGTAACAGATATTGAGATTCCCTCAATACTCTTCACACATATAGTTGAACTTTCCTCAAATGGTATCATGTATTACTGCAACATTCTTCCAGATAGAAAAATAATATGTTATCCAAATAACCAAAAACTAAAATCATGTTGAAGTTTGCAACAAGAAATAGTGAAATTGGCATCCGAAAACAACATCCTTGATCCTAGTGAAAATTAAGCACCAACACTAGGTGGGTCCCACACAGGCTATTTTTAGGTGGATGTCTATTTTTAGAATGGTGAGAAAATTCTATTTATAGCAGGAGTCTATTTTTAGGATGGTGAGAAAAATCTATTTATAGATGAGGTTCTATTTTTGGAATGCATGTGTGAAGTCTGTTCGTAGATCGCCTGTCTAAAAATAGAATGCATGTCGATTATTATTATCCCTTAATAATAGTTGGACAATAAATATTAATCTATTCTCATGGAGCACTTGAAATTAGTTAACTGAAGTGGAAAACCAGTTAGCTGAAGGAATTTCGAGTTATAGGGTTATTTGGTGGGACATGTAAGTGGACTTAGTTGTAACTGAATGATTCGAAGTTGTAACAGAGTTGGATGTGTAGTTATGTGAGTTGTAAAGTAGTTTAACTCATTTAAGTGAGTTAAACTCAGTTGTGCTAGTTGTAACTAGTTGTAACTAAAGATACACTAGTGAGAGATCAGTGAATTAAATATTAGATTAATTCGCATGGATTGATCTCACATGCAACTGAAGATTTACTATTGTTAACTAGATGCATGTCAGATCCAGTGGAGACCCAGTTGAGAGATAGGTGAAAGGGACAGTTTGGCTATCAACTGTGACATTAGTGGGTGCACACTTGCAACCAAACACACATTAGAGATGCCTATGAGTATTACGCAGTCAAGGCGGGCTATAATTATTCATTCAGAGGTTCTTGACCATCAGGGATTGTGCATTGGAGGCAGGTTGTTTGGAGGTAGTAAATTGGTGCATGAATATGCCAATTTTTGTATGACAGTGTGAGACGATTGTATATTGTACTGAAAGCTCTTTGTTATAGAATAATTTTTCACCCTCATGTGATTCATGATTGTCTCTTTGGCCTTGGGCACCCATTCCCACAGACTTGGATAAAGTTCATAAAAAACAGTGTTTAAAATCCCATACTCGGGTATGCCCAGACTTTTCCGCATGTATACGCGATTCCAGAGATACTTTTCTGCGTATTCCATTAAAATCATTAAAAATATATATATATATCCCTATTTTCGAGGCTGGGTTGATGGTTATTCCAGTAATTCAACCACCCCAGCCCATGGCCAACTGTTTCCAACTGATTGAAACTACTTTGAGGGAGTATAAAAGCCCCTCATATGCATGGCCTAAGGGAGAGAGAAAATTATAGACATTATACTCTGTTGGAGCCCCATTCAAGTCTGATTTCCCGTGCCTCCTGCACTTCCCAGATTTTTACAGGAAACCCTTGTTTCCTGGAGATGTTCATCAGCTTATATGTCATCTCGTGTGCACAAGTCTTGAAAGAATCCTAGTGAGGCAAGGGCGGGATGGATCCAGACGACGATCTATTCGAAGATCGTGGAAGGATTCAGGTGATCTCTCCACCTTTCTATTATTGTACATGCTATTCGCAATGAAGAAGAACCATCTTGTTCCTGAATTCACGTGTTAATATTTGCTTGCATATGTGAAAAGATTGTTAATTAAGCATTTATTATTGTTTATATGATGTTTCACATGGATTACACTGACATTTAGGAAAGATATATGCTGTACAACTAGATTTTCGTGCATGTCTCTTCTTGATTTCCAGGTTGAAGAGGAAGAAGGGTTGCTGGGGGTTTGGACCCCGCGGGATCTACATCAAACGTAGGATCTACGGGTGAGTTCTACAATCGATGTTATCTAGTTTTTAGTATACAAGTGTGGTTGTGTGAGTCCTTCTTGAATAGCATGCCCTGATCTGTGGAGGTTTTTGACCCAACAACCTCTAGGGAGTTATTTCCCGAAACAGAACTGGCGACTCCGCTGGGGATCGCATTCTTGTGATTCCCCTGTTGGGTGGTTTCAGCTGTTTTAAAGGTTTCCAACAGTTTTAATCATTATTTCCAGTCCAGTTAGTTTGTTCTCAGTCAGACTAAAGACCTGGTTCTTTAGCCAGGCTTGATCATTTTTGTTTTTCATTATTTACCTTTCCATACACTAGTTTTCCTCTACAAAGACGCGTATACATGCAGGTTTGGTGAAAGGAAGTCACGTATACGCGTTTTTCCTTTGCCACAGTCGTGTATGCGCGCTTGTTTCAAAACTGCTAAGTAGCGTATGCCTGGGAAAATTTTGAAATTTTTTAATTTTTTTAATTTTTGGTCTTGTCTGCCTATGGAGACCTGTTCCTGCAGTGTCCTTTTAGTCTCTGGAATGTGTTGAAAGTGGTTATTAGTCTTTTTATCTCTTGTTTGGTTGAAGACTAGCTTATTTGGCAAACCTTGTTTTTAGTGCTTGCATTTCTGGTTCGAGTACCAAGATCTCTTTCTGGAGATTCTTGGTTGTTTTGCTTAATCAGGACAGAGAGCTTCTGCTTATATGCTCTTTCCTAACTTTGTGTTTTGCTTTGCACTTTAATTTTTTCCTGCTTTTTAGTTGGTTTTCTTGATTTCATTTGACTAGGTCTTGTTGCAATTTTTGAAGAGTCATTTTTGGGTCTTTGAAGTTTTGTTTGCTGCAAGATTGTGCTATTCTTCTGGGCTAAGTTACTGAGTTTCTTGTCTTCCTTTTGCTCGCATAAATCTTGCTACTAAGTGGCACTACAAGATTTGGAGCATTTTTGTTGAAGTTTTGCTTGAAATTCAGAGATTGTTTGGCTTGGGAATTGGATAGTTCTTCTTGGTCTCTTTGAAATCTTCTTTTTATAAAATTCAAAAGCTCAAAAACATTTTGTTTTGTCATTGCCTTTGTTTTGCATTTTTGTTTTGGTTTCTTTCCATCTTTTGAAGCCTTGTTGAGATTTCTTACCTTCGGTTTCTGACTTGATTTGGGAAGGGAATTTTCATTGGTTTCTTTCTCTTATTTCGAGCATATTTTGGTGTCTTTATACTGAGAGTTTCTGATTTGGGAACTAGCTTTGTGGACAGCCGGAAAAGTGATAGAACTGGGGGATTCTTGGAAATTTCTCTTTGCTTTGTTAGATTTTGCATCTTAGAATTGGCATGCTCTTAGTAATTTGCATTAGGTGCACTTAAAAATTTGTAGTCTTTTTCATAAATTTTGCAAGTGTGAGGTTTGATATCTGAAGAAAAAAAAATAGTCTCGTAGAACCCGTGTAGAAATTTCTTTTCATCGAAAGGCAATTACTGCATTTGCATGTAGTTTGGTTTTCATTAATTTCTTTTCTGCGTCATAAAACATCACGAGTTTCATTCCCATATTCCCTTGACTTAATATAACAGCCAACTAAAATAAGCGCATTAATTTAAAAACAACTAGCAAGTTTTTTATTAAGTGTCATACATCAACTAGCTAGGTTGTAGGGCCTTGGATTAGGTGAGTGGAGAGTTAACTCTCCAAGGCCGCTCAAACTAAAACATATAATTTTATTAAATGAGCGAAATCCAACACTGTTAGGTGGACCGGGAAAGCTCTCCTCCAGAGAGTCAAGCACGAGGGGAAGTGAAGGTTGAGACGAGAGATACCCCCTCTCTGATTTACTGGATCTTGCCATAAGACCGTTCCACCCGGCTTCTGACACGGATTGGTGCCCTTAGTTGCCATTCCTAGGTTCCACATAGGTGATTGCGAGGGGGAATACCCGTGGTACCTGAGGCAGACGTCATATCACTTCCAGCAGTACTTCCGGAGGGTGCCCCGGCGAAGCTTGGGTACTTGCACCGGCAAAGGCTGTTGTTAGGAGGTCGGCGTAACTATTTTTGTTACCTTCGCTAGTAGGCCTGGGCCGTAATTATCCCAGACTACTTTCGGGAGGTCTTATTTTTCGCTTTCTCGTATTTTGGTGTCCGATCCTAATCACCCGGAGCGGAAATACCTGAAGGCTGCTTGCTTGGTTGCATCTTAGGGATTTTTGTAGTGAGTTCTCTTTGCTCCTAGCTTGCCTATCTTTATACTTTTTTGAGTCTAATTAATCTGTTAAAGTGGCTGATCAAGTGCCTCGTCGATCGAGGAGAGTTTGGGGGTTATCTCCCAAAAGTGTAGAGCCTTCTTCAAGAAGGCGTAGGAGTAATATAGCAGGTGAATATCACCCTGTGGTATCTGACGTAGTGGAGAGAGATCCTCCATAAGGGCTTGAAGGTTTTGTTGTTGGTTCCGGTGTTGGTTCCGAGAGGAGCGCTCCGCTCACCTCGAGAGTCTTATTTCCAGGAGAAGAAGAAGTAGAAGTAGAGGATTTATCTCAGCTTTCTGAATCACTTCCATCTCCTCTTCCTCCTGATTATCTGTTTGTTGTTGAGTAAATCGGACCTGAGCCAGAAAGACCAGAAATTCCTTATCCATCTTATTCATACCTTTCAATGGCCACAACTGGGAACGCGGCTTCGGCCGTGAGTGCTGCAGGCATTCAGACTCCTGCTTCAGTAGAAGGAGGAGGCACAATTGCTATATCTTCGATTGCTTCTAGTGCTGTTGTGTTTGGCTCTGGTTTCACCCAAGCACAAGCTTCTCAATCTGGTCCCTTTTGTTTGGAATTCCCACTAGCGGGATTCCTTCGTTTTCCTTTTCCGCTGCTGCAACTGCGTCTGCACCCATGTCTTCCATGGCTAGTGGGACAGCTTCTTTTCAAGGGTTCCCCTTTGGAAGTGGGCATATTCCTAGTTTGAATCCTTCCTTAGGGTCTTTTCCTTTTACTTCTCAGACTCAGAGTTTTAACCCTTGGTCTGGAGGTCAGATTTCGACTACCTTTACAGGTTGGAACCCTGTATTTACAGCAGTGGGGGCAGGGAATCAATTTCTCGCTAGTCAACAAGGGAATGCTTCCTTCCCTTCGTCGAGTGCTTATCAGGCTTTTTCCCCTCTTTATAGCACTTGGAACCCCTACCAGGGGGTTTCCTCTTTGTTCACTACTTCGGGGGGGGGAACTGGTTCAATCTATGGTAACTCTACGTTGGGAGGGGGTCCTTCTCCAAATGCTGGGTCCTATGGCCCAACATTTTCTACGAGTTCTTTCTGGAAACCTGGTGCCTCATCAAATCCAGGTTATTCTTTTTAGAATGTTGGGAATTCATCCTACCAAGTATGGAATCCTCAGGCTCCTCCTCGTTTACCTTTTCCGGCAACATTGAACTTGCCAGATTTGTCGAAATTGACGAATGATCCGATCCGATATAGTCCGGGGTGGCCTCCGATTCCTACCAAACTACCTTTAGACATTCCAAAGTTTGAAGGCAAGAATAGAGAGGACCCGACTGATCATATCACCACTTTCCATTTATGGTGTTCATCTAACTCCCTGATCAAGGATTCGATTAGGTTGAGGTTGTTTCAATGCACCTTGACTGGAAACGCTGCCAAGTGGTATATTGAGTTAACTGGGGAAAGTTTTGCTACTTTTGGAGATTTGGCTACTATATTTGTAAATCATTTCCAATTGCATGTTCGTTACGATGCCGGGACTGAGCTCCTAGCTAATTTTAAGCAGGACGACGCAACCCACATTTCTGATCATATTCAGGAATGGCGAAGAAGGAAGAGGCTTATGAAAGCTTATATTCCGGGAGAATTTCTTTTGGAATGGTTTTTGAAATCTTTGCAGGCAGATATTTCTAAGGATGTATCCCTCTCAAGGGTATTTTCTAAGGAGCAGGCTATTTTTAGGGCCCAACAGCTTGAATTGATATATTCTCAGTCTGGTGTCCTTCATAAATATTTTCCTAATGCTCCTCACTCCAAATTAGACATATCCAAGACTAAACCCGGTCCTCATGGTGACGGACTTATTGGGTCGATCAATAGTGGTGCAGCTAACCTGCTTAGTAAATTGCAGCAGCTGTCTATACAATCTGCTTCTTCTGGTCAGGTTGTGCCTGCTGAGTCACCGCCTTCTCAATATTTGTCGGTAAATGTTGTTCAGACTTCTAACCCTCAAGAAAATCAACAATCCGAAGGGAAGAAGAAGGGACGGAACAATAATAAGAAAAAGGGCAAGAATGGGAAGGGTAATGCAAATAAATCCAATGAGCATGTTGGTGAGGGTCCAAAGGATAAAAATAAAGTGAAGTTTCCATGCAAGTTATCTGCTGGAGACCATCTTACTCACCTTTTCCCTAAAATTCAGGATGCGCAGCGCTTGTTAGCTCAGCAGGGTTCTTCTAGTTCCCAAGCTGTGCTGACAAACCCTTTTCCCCAAGGGATAAAGCTAGTTGTTGGCGCGAATAAAAATACTGGGGCTTCCTCTGGGGGCACCCAGGAAGGGGAAACTCCATCAAACATATACATGATGAGTGCTCATGCAGATATCGCCACGAGATCCCATGATTATGGCGAAGATGAGTCTTCGAAAGCCAAGGGTGCTCCCGATGGTACTGAGTCGCTTCATATTACGAGGCCTACTGTTGAGCCTATACCTCGGATGCCAAAAGCATCTACCAAGCGTACGACGATTAATCCAAATGTCAGGGCTGCCCAGAACTACTCTATTGTGGAAGATCTGGCGTAGAGTCCTTATGCCATGTCGGCTCTTGAGGTGCTCCAGTCTTGTCCTGCTCAGCGCAGTGCTCTGCTCACTGCTATTGGGGCTGTCGATCCAAAGAACTCTCTTGTGATTACATTTGATATGTCTAATTTTAAAAAGAGACTCCCCCATCATATGGCTTTTCATATCAAATCGTCGTTTCAGAAATTCAATATTTTTCAAATGGTCGTTGATGAGGGCGCTTCCACATGTGTGATGTCTCTCGCATGCTGGAAGGGAATTGGATCTCCCGCAGCTGTTTCATCTGCTACTCTTCTGACTGTGTTTGATGGTCATTCTCACAGACCGCATGGTATTATCCCAGCTTTGCCCATCTGTGTTGGGGGCAAAACTGTAAATATAGAGGTTGAGATAGTTGATGCAAGATTGGACTACAACCTTCTATTGGGGCGAAACTGGATTTATGAGATGGATGCCATTGCATCCTCATTATTTTGGGTTATTTGTTTCCCCCACGAAGGGAGGATTGTTACAGTGGATCAACTGGATTGTTCTCCTGTAGACCCGAATGCATCTACTGACTCAACTATTCCAAAGTTAGATAATGCCAAGCCGCCTGTTGAGAATTTAGGGGTTGGAATGTATTCTTCTTTGATGGGTACTTTTGATATTCCACCTCTTACCATTCATATAAATGAAATTTCATCCTCCAGGGCTCCTATTTGAAGAGATTTCTTCAGAACTCATTATTTTTCGGATCCTTGGACCTTGCCTTCCCCTACCTCCACATTAGCGGAAGGTCAAGTGGGTGGAATGGCATTTCCGATGTCTGCAGCTAAGATTGCTTATCAATCTATTGTTGACTCTGCAGAGTCCATTCCAGCTCCTCTTTCTCCGAAAGAGTTGGATGGCGATGTGGCTCCGGCTTGGATACTTAGTTCTTCTTCCGCCCAGGATTGCCTTGATACCACTCTTCCATTTGAAGAGGCCATCCTGGAAGCTATGACTAGTATAGATAGACCGTTGGATGATTTGCATCATTGGTCTTACTTTTTACCTGATTTGAGTGAAGTTGAGTCAAGTTTTCCAAGTCCTTTGTCTCCTGGTCCTATTCACCCAGTCCTGAACCCTTTACCACCAACACAGGTATATGTTGAAGGGAACATGGCTGTGATTTCTCCAACTATACTGGTGAACATTTCCAGGGATCCCAATGTTATAGAGAATGTCTTCATCGGAGCTGAATGTTCCCCTGAAGAGATTCATATTTACACCGATCTCTTTAAAGAGTTTATGGATGCATTCACTTGGTCTTATGAAGAAATTCCTGGAATAGATCCATCTACTGTCCAGCATGAGATCAAGACTTACGAAAATGCTAAGCCTGTGAGGCAAAAACTTCGTCCGGTCAATCCTAGGAAGGCTACAGCTATCAAAGCCGAGGTGGAGAAGCTGCTCAAGGCGGGATTTATTTTCCCTGTTCCTTTGACGGAGTGGGTTTCGAATCCTGTTCCCGTGGATAAAAAACAAGGAACAATTCGAGTTTGCATTGATTTCAGAGACCTTAATAAAGCATGTCAGAAATATAATTACCCCGCACCATTTATAGATCAGATTATCGATGAGTGTGCCGGTAATGAGATTTTCTCCTTCATGGACGGTTTCTCCAGATACAATCAGATTACTATCTGTCCTGAAGATCAGCATAAGACTGCCTTTATTTGTCCCTGGGGTAATTTTTCTTACAAGAAGATGCCTTTTGGTCTTAAAAATGCTGGGGCCACATTTCAACGGGCCATGTCATACGCCTTCCACGACATCAAACATATTATCGAGGCATATTTGGATGATTTAGCTGCTCGTTCTTGAAAGAGAATTGATCATCCTTCTCACCTTCGTCAAGTATTTGAACGATGTCATTTCTAAAAGATTAGGTTGAATCCGAACAAGTGTGTTTTCGCGGTTACATCCGGTCGGTTATTGGGATTCATTGAGCATCATTTTTCACCCTCATGTGATTCATGATTGTCTCTTTGGCCTTGGGCACCCATTCCCACAGACTTGGATAAAGTTCATAAAAAACAGTGTTTAAAATCCCATACACGGGTATGCCCAGAATTTTCCGCGTGTATACGCGAGTCCAGAGATACTTTTCCGCGTATTCCATTAAAATCATTAAAATATATATATATATATATATATATATATATATATATATATATATATATATATATATCTCTATTTTCAAGGCTGGGTTGATGAACATTCCATTCAGCACTGGCGAGTGACCAGCTTGTTTCCAACTGATTGAAACTACTTTGAGGGAGTATAAGAAGCCCCTCATATGCATGGCCTAAGGGGGGGAGAAAATTATAGACATTATACTCTGTTGGAGCCCAATTCAAGTCTGATTTCCCGTGCCTCCTGCACTTCCCAGATTTTTACAGGAAACCCTTGTTTCCTGGAGATGTTCATCAACTTACATGTCATCTCATGTGCACAAGTCTTGAAAGAGTCCTAGTGAGGCAAGGGCGGGATGGATCTGGACAACGATCTGTTCGAAGATCGTGGAAGGATTCAGGTGATCTCTCCATTGTTCTATTATTGTACATGATTTTCGTAATGAAGAAGAACCATCTTGTTCCCGAATTCACATGTTAATATCTGCTTGCTTATGTGAAAAGATTGTTAATTAAGCATTTATTATTGTTTATATGATGTTTCACATGGATTACACTGAAATTTAGGAAAGATATATGTTGTACAACTAGATTTCCGTGCATGTCTCTTCTTGATTTCCAGGTTGAAGAGGAAGAAGGGTTGCTGGTGGTTTAGACCCCACGGGATCTACATCAAACGTAGGATCTACAGGTGAGTTATACAATCGATTTTATCTAGTTTTTAGTATACAAGTGTGGTTGTGTGATTCCTTCTTGAATAGCATGCCCTGATCTGTGGAGGTTTTGACCCAACAACCTCTAGGGAGTTATTTCCCAAAACACTCTTGGATTAGAGTTTTGTATGATATTTTTTCATGATCCATGATATATACATAATATATGATAGTGGGGTTTTTAGCTTTATGCTTTCCCGGTAAAAACATCTATGTTATGTGTGATTGATCTTTCTTCATGTGTTTGCAATTGGCGATTAAATTTCTGCAAAGATTTTAGTAGAAGGATTTTGTATTTAACAGTGGCATATAATTGTTAGATCAGGAGAATCCAGGCGATACATAATTGTATTAAAATTTCTACATAGTATCAGAGCAAAGAAGATTTCAATTTTAAAGCAGTAGCTAAGTTTGTTGGTCGAAACAATTAGAATTTGCTGCAAGAATTTCTTGGTGAAATAGTTGAGTAAACATCAAAATGGCTTTTAGTGGCTTGTGGCTAGAGTATGCACTCGAGGGCAGATCTAACAACATTTCTTGGAAGGAAAGGATGGAGGTGGTGCTCAAAGATAATGGCTTGAAGGAATTCATTGACAGAGATGTTCCTAAGCCTACTTCGATAGATGTTGCATTACTTGATGCATGGAAAAAGAAAGTAGCAAGGGCGAAGAGGATTATGTTGGAAGGTGTATGAGACCACATTGTCTCAAGCCTTCATGGGAAAGCCACTCTATATGCTATGTGAAAGGTTTTGAAGGATATTTTCCAAAGCAGCAACGGCCATAGGAAATTGGCACTGAAGGATAAACTCAAAATGATCAAGATGGAAAAGAACGACATTATTCTGGTATACTTAACAAAGTTTGTCCAATGTAGGGATGAGCTTGGGAGTGTGGGAGTAAGTGTTGATGATGATGATTTGGTGAAGTTGACTCTCTTGGGACTTCCTAAGATTTGGCACAGTTATCAAGACTCTGTCAACGGACAGGAAAAACAGCCATATTGGTAACGATTGTGGTCTGATCTAGTGTAGGAGGAGTTCAGATGAAACACCAAAGATGGCTCTTCATCAAAGCATGATGATGAAGAGGATTGTGCTTTGGCTGCCAAGGCGAAGAAGGAGAAGGGGAAGAAATTCCATTCTAAATATGAGGCTGGTGAAGATGTCAAGGAGAACATGTCCAAAGTGAAGTGTTTTCACTGTCACAAGTATGGACATATTGCCACAGATTGTCCACATAAGAAGAAGAACAAGATGGTTGCTGGAGATGAAGCCGGTGAGGCTATTACCTCGCAATTTGAGCTTGACTTCTCATTGGTTGCATGCATGGTGTCTAGTGCATTGGGATCAGGGTGGTACTTGAATAGTGGTGCTTCCTTTCACATGATGGGAGATAAGAAATTTTTCAGTGACTTGGAGGAGAAATATCTCCAAATGCATATTGATTTGGGCGACGATGGACGATACAGTGCGACTAGAATTGGTACCATTACCTTTCATAGGGTGTCATGTAAACTCTTTCATTTAAAATATGTTATGCATGTTCCAGGTTTGAAGAAAAATTTAGTCTCAGTTGCAATGTTAGAGGATAGAGGCTATGATGTTGTCTTTAATGAAGGAAAAGTTTTCCTGGGACACAAAGCAACAGAGCAAGCCAAGAAGGTTGGGATTCAAGTTATGAATCTCTACAGACTTGATGTATATGGGATTTCTACTAAGCTTCCTATTGTTGGGATGTGTGAGAAAGTCATGCAATTGATGCTTGAGAGGGAGCTGGATTTGAATGCAGGTAAGAGTGAACCTCGGGATGTGGAGCAGCCACAAGATGAGGATCATGGAGTGGGAGTAACCACTCATGCAGATAAATTTCATGCCAGATGGGTAGAGGGAGTGCATGCAGCTATACTACCAGGTGAGAGGTGGGGTGACATGCATGATTAATCCCAAGAAGAAATTTCTAGTCAGGATTCATTGAGATGGTGTGGATCTCATGAATTGAACCTGGCTACGAGGAGCCCACAGTACAGCAGTAGCAGGATCAGTTGGATTGATGCAGTCATATGTCGTGAGGAGATGAAATCAAAGTGGCAGTGTCGGATATTGGAGCGCGGATCAAAGTTGACAGCAAGTGCAGAGTGCATAGATGCAGAGGTCAGAAGCGCAATGGATCCAGAAGACATGTGCAGTTGGTACCAGCAGAAGTCAGAAGACTTTGATGACAGATGCATTATACTGATTCAGTTTTTTGGAGGTTATTCAATTTAGGAAATGTTGCATTCAAGCGTTGCATGTGAGAGAAACACTAGAGAAGTGTTGCATACAAGAGTTTCATGGTGCATGCAAAGGTTGCAGTGCGAGTGTATGGAGTTGCATGTCGCATGCAAATACATTCCTTTCTTGTTGAGAGGGAGTGTTGAATTTTGCAACAAGAAACAATGAAATTGGCATCCAAAAACAAAATCCTTGATCCTAGTGAAAATTAAGCACCTACACTAGGTGGGGCCCACACAGGCTATTTTTTAGGTGGATGTCTATTTTTAGAATGGTGAGAAAATTATGTCTATAGCGAGAGTCTATTTTTAGAATGGTGAGAAAATTATGTTTATAGATGAGGTTCTATTTTTGGAATGCATGTGCGAAGTCTATTCGTAGATCGCATGTCTAAAAATAGAATGCATGTCAATTATTATTATCCCTTAATAATAGTTGGATAATAAATATTAATCTATTATCATGGAGCACTAGTGGAAAACTAGTTAGCTAAAGGAATTTTGAGTTCTAAGGTTAGTTGGTGGGACATGCAAGTGGACTTAGTTGTAACTAAGTGATTCGAAGTTGTAACAGAGTTGGATGTGTAGTTATGTGAGTTGTAAAGTAGTTTAACTCAGTTAAGTGAGTTAAACTCAGTTGTGCTGGTTGTAACTAGTTATAACTAAAGATACACTAGTGAGAGATCAGTGAATTAAATATTAAATTAATTCACATGGAGTGATCTCACATGAAAATGAAGATTTATTATTGTTAACTACATGCATGTCAGATCCAGTGGAGACCCAGTTGAGAGATAGGTGAAAGGGACAGTTTGACTATCAGTTGTGAAATTATTGGGTGCACACTTGCAACCAAACACACATTGGAGATGCCTATGAGTATTGCGCAGTCAAGGCAGGCTATAATTATTCATTCATAGGTTCTTGACCATCAGGGATTGTGCAGTGGAGGCAGGTTGTCTGGAGGCAGTAAATTGCTGCACGAATATGCCAATTTTTGTATGACAGTGTGAGACGATTGTATATTGTACTGAGAGCTCTTGGATTAGAATTTTGTATGATATTGTTTCATCATCCATGACATATACAAAATATATGGTAGTGGGGTTTTTATCTTTATGTTTTCCAAGTAAAAACATATGTGTTATGTGTGATTGATCTTTCTTCATGTGTTTGCAATTGGCGATTAAATTTCCACAAAGATTTTAGTAGGAGGAGTCTGTATTTAACAGTGGCATATAATTGTTAGATCACGAGAATCCAGGAAATACATAATTGTATTAAAATTTCTACAAATCAGACTTACCTCATGATGACATTCTCGTACCTTCAACATCCTTATAAAGCATCTCCCCTTGAAAATTCCTTCATGCATCAAATTTCCCAAGGATCGAACCTTATTACCAAGTTATAACTTTTCTTTCGGAGATTATATTGTATTTTAATCACTATTTATATATTCTATAGAAAGTCCTACTCTTCATATATCCATACATTTAATCATATTTTTTAACCAAATTTCTTTTCACGAGATTTTATAGTTATGAATTTCATCCAAATTTTTTCATCTAGCATGCATTCTTATGCTTTTACCCAATCATGTAGATATTTTCCCTAAAGTGAGCCTGCAACCTGACCCATTGAATTCCTTCATCCCTTCAATAGTATTGATTCCATATTACATGGAATGACTACTAATATTGTCATTACACTTTTCGATAGTGGAAGCCAACACCACAATCCTTATGGCTTGTCTTCATGAGAGAAACAGCTACTTGATCTTCATAGATACATGGCTCCCTCTTGTTGAGAAATATAGGGCATTAGCATTAGGTGATTTCTCTTCATTAGTGATTGTTTGTGAATGATTTTTACTTCTTTATATTAGGATATTTTTCTTCTTAGTTTATTAGTGTTCTTCTTGATCAAACAGTAACCAATGCATGAACATAAATAGACAAAAGACACAACATGTAGGCTATGAGCCAAGGCCAAAACCTCTCACTCTTTGAGAGGAAAACCCACATAAATTATTCTTATATAGATTCCAATTGAAGAATACCAAGACCAAGACCCTTGACCTATTTCACCACCCCAAAACCAAAACACAGTCAGAATTATTCCTTGATTCTCTTCCACTTTGACCTTATGGCACCAAGACATCATCATGACCTTCTATATGGAATTTAGGTCTTCATTATATCCTCAAATTGTAGCTTGTATGTGTCCTCGTTTGAACTATGTTTCTACTTTATCATTGAAATCTCTTTCCCATCAAGACAAATATATCACTGATCGTTAGCTAGCACCAAATTGTAATATCAATGAGCTGTGAGGACACCGAATTACACCAAGACTAAGAACAACATCATCACATTACTAATTTTTTTCCAGATCACTGAGACCTTGTCTTTTTTGTAACATCATATAGCACTGAACCTGAAGTAGCAGAGAACCAAACTGTAACATATCACCAAAATTTTGCTTAGTATTTTCATTATGATCTACACTAGATATTCCGAGAGCATTTTTGTGATTCCACCGATCTGAAGGTACCGAAAAACACTTTTGAAATTAGCCCAATATTTCCTGAGGATGATCTGAATTGTTGTTTGTGATTTATGTGAATTCCACATGGGTATATATAGTGGTTTGACCCATAAATAATCTGACATGTCCTTGTAAAGATATGTGTCTTTTATTTGCGCCGACTTGAGTGTTCTTACTTCATTTTGAAGCCGACTTAAAGAGGAGAATTTTGCTTGTCTTTGGAGGGCTATTTTACTAGAATATATTTAACATATGACATTGAATCTTTGACTTAAATGACAAATTCTAATGCTCTCAATGAGAGCTAACTAAAATAAAATAACTTTCTCATGAAACCCATGAAGCAAGGCTTACAATAATAATTTTATTTTCTTCATTACATCATTTACAAAAGTCACAATTACATGTCATTATGAATACCAAACCTAGTTACACTTTTCAACACTCCCTCTTAACTAGGGAGGTATTCATAATGGCACTTAGTCATTCTCAATCTGAATAATTTATCATAAGAAGAATCGGATTGGTAACCCATCTGTATAGCATCATATCAACCAGCATTGTCACATAGAAAGGCCTTGACTAATAGATATATCTATCAACAATGTATGAGCTCAAGGTTGGCAAGACCAATGATTTATAAACACCCTAATCATTGTCTCTCCTGAAACATACCCTACCTTGGTTCTCAGGGTGTGTTCCACTAGGACTATTCTTATCTTGGATTACTAGTCCTCAAAGAATATCGGTCCTCTACAATTACTCTTATCTTGGATGCCCTATCTCATCCTCAAATAATATCGGATGCCAAATGATTACCCAATCCTCCATTATGTCTTCCCAAGTGAAGAAAATAATGACATGTCTATCTCTCCCTCTCAATCAGGGAGGACATATTTCAATAAATGAATGTACTCATTCCTACACAAGGAGTGTACTAGAGATCCCTCTTGGCTTAGGAATTTCCAAGTTTATTCCAAGTAAGAAACTTATTTCCAGGCTCCCTCTTAATCAGGGACCTATAGAAACTCCTCAGGTGGAGATAAAAGGACAACCAGTTTCTTTGAAAAACTCCTTCCTTCGAGGTCATGAATTTCTTCTTCGTTATGCAGTCTTCATCATTTTGGACTTCTTCATAGGGCATAGACCATCCATGATTTATTCATGTCATTATTCCTTTCAACATTAATTTATCCATTAATATACATTTGGTCTTGCTTCATTCCATGTTGCTCTCTTCATGCCACATTTTTGGAAGGATATTACATCCTTATATATGGTCCTCTTGGAATTCATTCACAATTCTTCCCTTTGGCAATCCTGCATAATCCCATCCAGATATTTGTTCAAAGATAAGAAATGAACACTTAAATCAAAATTACTTTTGTGATGGTCTCTCATCATGAAATATTCCTGTAGGTATTTTCATCCTACATACATGTTGAAACATCTCCCAAATATATCTATTCTCAAGGGTCTCCATCTTTTATCAGAATTTTATCATCTTTTATCAGAATTTTATCAGAGTCTTCATATCTTTCTAAGGGATTTTCTAGTCAAGTCTTCTTGGTATTTTGGATGATGATTTCCTTTACCATGGTTTCATTTATCATGATGTCTTCCTTCCTTTTCACACATTTCATTCACGGGAGCTTCCAATCATAACTACTCAATTGTATTCAATCACCTCATACTTCATATGATGAAATATTATGTTGATTTCATCTAGTGTGAAACATGTCTTCCGGTAACCTTTCATAGGAGGAGATCCATTTTATTTGATAATGCTTCTAAAGATATAAGTAGTGATTCATGTTACCTGCAACCATATGACATGACATTATAATATTAAATACAATAATACATACCTCATTTACCTTTAGGTCATCTAGGATTCTTTCAGCAGCTTCCTTGATTTAAAATATCTTCAAATCTTTGATTTGCTTCATCTCTTATGTCATCATACGATCATCCCATGAAATATAAAAGTTGGAGTTCCTGATGAAACCACTTGCTTCCTCTCTATATTGGTGAACCCTCCAATGAGGATTCCATCAAAGAATCTTTAGGATCTTGCATATCCTTACCCGACAGATGTTTCTCATTTTTACTTGATTTATGATGAGCCTTGTCCTGAATGACTTATTCCTTCCAATGAGGTTCCCAAGAGCTATACCCTTCATATTTGACTGCCATAGATTTGGTTCTATCTGTATTCCATAATTCCCTATGGTGATGTCATGAGCTCTTATTTCTAATGCTTCCATGATACCACAATGCATCTTATTATAGCCATATCCTATAAAATATTTAGGAGCTATGACAAGACCTTTTGTGAGGGAGACTATCTTAATCATAGTAAAGATATCTTACTCCCTTTTTCCTTGGACTTATTTTCTTCAGCTTCCTCCCTCTTTCTGGTGATATGAGCTTCCTTTCTGTAATGTTCATAACTTTTCCATGGCATTGAGTCTTAGCTATGCTATTATTTCCTTTCTGAGGACCAAATTTTCTAAACTTCGCTTTACTTCCTGCAAATGTTTGAGTCCTTTAACCTTCAATACTTTTTCCCTCAACTTGTCTTCTTCCATCAAGCATAGAAACCACAAGTTGTTGACTAAGGTAACTTTATTATCCCCATGGACATTTTTTACCTTGATATTTAGAACAACGATGATTATCTCATCCCAGATCTTGCAATTGAGATCTTATGAAGATATTCCTTCATCCTTTGATACCTTCAATTTTGAGTATATTGGGTCTAAGTGATATGGCCTTCTTTATTGCATATTTAGAGAATAGTCTTACGAGCTTATCACACACATGTCTTTGATGTCTCCAATATTTCTATATGAGGGGACCTTTCATAAGAATCCCTTTCTATGTATTCATAGGGTGTGTTTTTCATTGATATGTTTAATGACTTTAATTTCTTCGAGGATCATGTATATCCTTCTTTCTCCAAGAAAGGAGTTTCGATGACCCAACCAACTTATGGATATCCTTGAAAACACAAATTCATTTTAACCAAATTTGATTATAGAATGAAAGATACTTACTAGTGAAGATGAAATTTTCATCTTGATCACTTTGATGGTGGTTGAAGAAGATGTATTGGTGCTTCTTTTGGATGATCTTCTTCCAAATGAAAATTTCTTCTTCAGTAAAGGAGATTTCTCCTTTTATGATGTCAACTCCTTGTTGATGGTGATTGATGAGGATGATTTGATTCTTTCTCGGATGGCCTTCCTTAAGGATAAAGAAGTGAGCCTTGCTTCAATGAGAGGGAACTTGTATTATAACCTTTGAAGATGGTGACAGTGCCTTTAGCCTTTTAGTCTTCAAGATACTTTGACTTCCTTGGTGGTGAATGAGTGAAAATCAGAAATTCTTCACTTGGATGTTCATATTTTGGGATATGTAGATCTCTTCATCTTGATCAGGGTCTTTGTATTATTTTTCTAAATATTATACCCCACACTCTTACCGGTGTAGACTTCTAGTTACCTTGATTTGATTGATGATCCCAGGACCTCCTCTTGAAGTATATTTTCTTCTTCAATGTATATCCTTTACTTTGCTCATTAGGGAATTTTGAGGTCTAAAATGGGCCTCCTAAGAAAAATGTACAACCAAGATAAAATTTATAAGAACCAATAGGATTCAAGATAATGATGACAACCATAAGGGATGATTCACCTATTTTGGAGTAAAAAAGTAAAAATAATAAAAAATAATAATAAACTACTTTTTCAACCCATATTTTCAACTTATCTTCCTAAGTTTTTACTCAAATTTCGATTGAGAGTGCTCGTTGGATGCAAAATTTAATTCCTCATTCAATGAGTACCCATGTTGCATACTTTCGATGGACTCTACTACGCGAAAAATGAGAAATACATGAAAAACGTGATTGAAATAAATTTTTTCATGTATTTCTCTTTGTTCGTGTAGTAGGGTCAATCGAAAGTATGCAACATGGGTACTCCTTGGATGAGGAATTAAA
The DNA here is from genome assembly GCA_034641835.2 of Pinus albicaulis. Classification (NCBI taxonomy): domain Eukaryota; kingdom Viridiplantae; phylum Streptophyta; class Pinopsida; order Pinales; family Pinaceae; genus Pinus; species Pinus albicaulis. Next base: position 1,118,570,974 of record CM076570.1, on the reverse strand, counting down.
TTATGCATCCAAAGAGTACTCCCGCTTGGAATTTGAGAAAAAAATTACGAAGATAAGTTGAAAAAATAATTTTAATATTTATTATTTTTTTTTTTCCTTCAAACTTTGATGATGTAATATAATCTTATTTTACTATTTCCACTATTATTTTATAATTTCCTTAGGAGACCCATTTATACCTCAAAATTCCCCTAATGTTGATTCTATTCCATGAAACTTGATCCTTGAGTGTCTCTTTTATTAGATTCCCTTTTTTTGTCTTTAGCACCATACCTCTGATACCATGTTGAGAAATTTAGGGCATTAGAATTAGGTGATTTATCTTCATTAGTGATTGTTTGTGAATGATTTTTACTTCTTTGTATTAGGATATTTTTCTTCTTAGTTTATTAGTGTTATTCTTCATCAAATAGTAACCAATGCATGAACATAAATAGAGAAGAGACACAGCATGTAGGCAATGATCCAGGGCCAAAACCTCTCACTCTTTGAGAGGAAAATCCGCAAAAATTCTTCTTATAGAGATTCCAATTGAAAAATACCAAGACCAAGACCCTTTCCCTATTTCACCACTCCAAGACCAAGACACAGTCAGCCTTCTTCCTTGATTCTCTTCCACTTTGACCTTATGGCGCCGAGACATCAACGTGACCTTCTATATGGCACTGAGGTCTTCATTATATCCTCAAAATGTAACTTGTATGTGCCCTCGTCCGAATTTTATTTCTACTTTAGCACTGATATATCTTTCCCATCAAAGCATAGATATCACTGATCATTAGATAGCATCAAACTGTGATATCAACGAGTTGTGAGGACAATGAATTACACCAAGACTGATATCAGAATCATCATATTACTAATTCAGTGGAAGATCACTGATACCTCGTCTTTGTTGTAACATCATATAGCACTGAACATGAAGTAGCATAGAACCAAACTATAGCATATCACCAAAATTATATTTAGTATTTTCACTGTGATCCACACTAGATATGTCGAGAGCATTGTTTTGATTCCATCGATTTGAAGTTATCGAAAAAAAATTCTGAAATTAGCTCGATATTTTCTGAGGATGATCTGAATTGTTTTCTATGATTTATGTGAATTCCACATGGGTCTATATAGTTGTTTGACCCATAAATAAGCCGACTTGTCCTTGTGAAGATTTTTTTTTTTTTATTCGAGCCGACTTGAGTGTTATTGCTTCATTTTGAAGCCGACTTTGACATTGACTCTTTGAATTAAATGAAAAATCCTAATGCTCTCAATGAGAGCCAACTAAAATAAAATCACTTGCTCGTGAAACCCATGAAGCAAGGCTTACAATAATAATTTATTTTCTTCATTACATCATTTACAAAACTCACAATTACATGTCATTATGAAGACCGAACCTAGTTACACTTTTAAACACCTCTTTCCTTCACATATATTGTATCAAGTTTGCTTTCTTTCGAGGTGTCATGGAGCCATATTGATGGGATTATGGATCGAATTATTACAAACAAATTGAGCTATGCTTCCTGTAGCTCTTCTCTGAGTAAAACTAACAGAGGATCACCAAGTTCTGTCTCTCAAAATTCTTTTAAAATGTAATTTATAGATTTGTTGAAGGAAGAATGAAACAATAAAAATATATATATACACAGTCTCCAAAATGAATTTTTTGTTGCTACACTTTTCACACAGTTCATTCCAGCATTGCACACATAGAAAAAATGCAATAAATCGAACATAATGTCCAAGGTATAAAATTTGTTTTCAATTTAACATTTAAAACAAAAAACAAAAAAAATATTACATAGCGATCACTCCTCTCTTTTGCATACTCAACAATCAGTATCTTTATTTTTTGTATATAAAAACTTTGTTTTCTGTCTACGCTACTCTAAATCTCTCTGAAAAGCGATCCTATCCTACTTTACACTTAATGAAAATAGATTACAATCAAATCCATGCTGATCTGAACAGAAAAATTACGATCCCTAATTTATTTCACTCCTCAACACCTGTGCTAACCACTTAGTATATCACGCATTAAAAATAGCTTTTGCAATCAACTTGAATGCCATAATAAAGAATTTATTGAATTGATCGGATCTCCTTTGATTTTTCCATGTGTATCGAGCTCTTTGACCATTAGTTATGCATTATCTAGAATATCTAGGCATATTTGAGATGACACATTAGTATGTCAATCATACATGCTCGTTCCTCATCATGACAATTTGGCAGATAAGAAAGTGAGAACCAGAAACAAACTACTGGAACAAGATGAAAAATCAAACTATTGGAAACGGAACTTAACTGCTGGAACTGGAAATTAACTCTCTCTTTCAAAAATAAAATTGACCGTGAGGTCAATCTAGAACACGATAATTTTATGCTTCTGCATTAGAATCCTCGGGAATAAAATATTTCCCCATCAAAACTTTAGGATTTATTTGATATTTCTTTAACTCTGTTAAAGTCATCCAACTAGCATCTTCAATTGGTTGTCCCTTCCACTTAATTAGATATTGATAACATGTTTGTCCTCTAGTCTTCTTTATCACTTTCCTCTTCAAGACTGCTTCCACTTCTTTCCTTGTTGTCTTTGGCATTTGATCCTCCCAATTTAAAGTTTGAACCTCCTCTTCTACAATTTCATCTTCTGATTCTACTTCTGATTCATTGTATGGGTACAAGTCTGCAACATTAAAGATAGGGGATATTCCAATTCCTTATGGTAGCTCAATCTCATAAGCGTTGGCAGAAAACTTCTTCAAGATTCTACATGGTACTATCTTTTTCATTTTTAATTTATTATAAGTCCCTACAGGAAATCTTTCTCTCCTCAAGTAAACCATAACTAAGTCACCAACTTGGAACTCCTTTTCTCTCCTCTTCACATCAGCCCTTTGTTTATACTTTATTTTTCTTTCTTGCAACCTTTGCTTGACATCTTCCTATGATTTTTGCATTTGTTCTGCAAATTCTTCAGCCTTTTCATTCCTTGTCTCTTGCTTTCCCAAATCTCTAAGCTCATATACTCCTCTAGGATTCATTCCAAAAAAAACATCTGAAATGGGCTCATTCTTGTACTCCTATTAGGAGTATAATTATAAGAAAAATTAGCTTGAGAAAGTGTTAAATCCCACTGTCTTGGATTTTTATAAACCAAGCTTCTTAATATGTTTCCCAATCTCCTATTCACCAGTTCAGTTTTCCCATCCGTCTAAGGATGACAAGCTGAGCTAAAACTGAAGTTTGTACCTAGCTTCCTTCATAGATTCCTCCAAAAGTGTCCCGCAAACTTAGTATCCCTGTCTGAAACAATACTCACAGGTAGCCCATGTAATATTACAATTTCTAATAATAAAAAAATTAGCGTTGCATCACTAGTTTTCCTACAATCAATGAAATGAGCCATTTTTTAAAATCTATCTACAACAACATAGATAGAGTCATGTCTTCTTTGAGTTTTTGGCAAACCCAAAACAAAATCCATGTTGACTGTATCCCAAGGCATGTTTGGTATTGGAAATGGTTGATATAACCGAGTGTTTTGGCTCCTTCCCTTGGCATGTTGACAAATCCTACATTTATAAACAAACCTTTTAACATCAGTTTGCAATTTTGGCCAATAATAGAAAGAATTCACTTGAGTGCATGTCTTTTCATGTCCAATGTGTCCAGATAATCCTCCACTATGTTTCTGCTTAATCATATTTTCTCTCATGGAGCACTTAGGAATGCACAATTTGTTGTTTTTGAACAACAAACCTCCTTAACTCATGTAGTCCAACCATTGGTTTCTATTATAAATCACAGGATTTTGAACAATTGAATATATTTCTTTAAAATATATGTCTTCCTTGTACATGTCAATAATTTCTTCAAACCCCAAAATGTCAATCTTAAGCTCCTCCACAACCAAATTTACTCGACTCAAAGCATCAACAACTTTATTTGACTTACCGCTTGTTTGTTTAATTACAAAGGTGAAACTTTATAAAAAATCTACCAATTTCACGTGCTTTTGGCTCAACTTTGGCTGATTATTTATGAACTGCAAATCATGATTATTAGAATACAAAATAAATTCTTTTGGAAACAAGTAGTGCCTCCATTATTTAAATCTTGCACAACATCATAGAACTATTTATCATAGGATGATTACTTATGCTTGGCCTCATTCAAATTTTCACTAAAATAATCTATAGGTCTCTGCTCTTGGCTTAGGACAGCTCTGGTTGATATCCCACTAGCATCAATCTCAACTTGTAAATTTTTATCAAAGCTTGCTAAGGCCAAAACATGTTTCTCAATGATCTTCTTTTTCAACATTTTGAAGTTTCAGTCTTCTGCCTCTGTCCACATAAATGGTTGTTTTCTCTCCTTTATTGTTTCAACTATCGGTGCACAGATCTGACTAAATCTTCTTATAAACTTTCTATAAAAACTTGCGAGACCATGAAAACTTCTTACCTCAAATACGCTCCTTGGAGTTGGCCAATTCAAAATTGCTTGTATTTTCTCTGGGTCCATCTTCAAACATTCTTCTGACACTACAAATCCAAAATAGACAATCTCTTTCTTCATGAAATTGTGCTTCTTTAAATTTATCAGCAACTTCTCTTTTTTAAAAGTATTCAAAACCAATTGAAGATGCTCTAGATGCTCTTCTTTACCCTGACTGAAAATTAGAATATCATCAAGATAAACTATCACAAATTTCCCAGCATATTATTTTAAGACCTCATTCATCAGTATCATAAATGTACTTGGTGCATTAATGAGTCCAAAAGGCATCACTAACAATTCATACAACCCACTATTGGTCTTGAATGCAGTCTTCCATTCATTCCCCTCTCTAATACTTATTTGATGGTATCCGCTCTTCAAGTATATTTTATAAAAATTCTTTGACCCACTCAAACAACCCATAAAATCATCCATACATGGTAGGGGAAATCTATACCTGATAGTGATATTATTTATCACTCTCGATTCGGTTCACATGCGTCATTCACCTCCTTTATTTGGGCTAAGCATTGTTGGTACTGCACATGGCATTAGGCTCTTATTTATCAATATTTTATCCAAAAACTCCTACACCTATCTTCCAACGTCTTAATTTTCCTGAGGAGTTTGCCTATATGCTACTTTGTTTGGTAAACTTGCACCGAGTATTAAATCTATGTTATGGTTGATACTTCTAATTGGTGGCAATGCATTTGGAAATTCATCAATAATAATGTCAACATAATCATTTAGAAGTTTTTTAATTTCCATAGGAAGATTATCTAAATTATTAGAAGTCAAAATTGCCTTGGGTTTACCCACAACAACAAAATGCAGTTCCTTCTCCTTTTGTACTTCATGCGGCAACTCTTTTCCACTGATCATCAAAACATTGTTTCCAGTTGCTCCTTTGTTTGCTTCATCATTCAAAAGCAACAATGTGTGATTCTTCCCATCCTTATCTAAGGTATATGTGTTCATTCTACCATAATTAATGTCTTTCCTATCAAACTTCCAAGGTCTTCCCAACAATATATGGCACACATCCATTGGCATTACATCACACAATATCACATCTTTAAATGCACCAATTTATGTCTCCACTCTGCACTGTTCTGTCACTAAGATTTGATGTCCTTTATGTAACCAGGACACTTTGTAGGGAGCAGGGTTTACCATATTAGTCAATACCAATTTCTCTACCATCTCTGTGGAGACAATATTGTCAGTGCTCCCACTATCAATCACAACCTTGCAACTTTTTTCTTTAGACTTGCATACAGTCCTAAATAGACTTTCCTTTGAGATGGTTCATTTGCTTCCTTCACTGCCTTAAGCAACACTCTTTTTAACAATAAAGACTCTCATGCCTCAAGTGTCTCTTCTTTCCCCATGACCTGAGGTTTTTCTTCTTTTATCTCATTTATAATCACATTTCTTTAATTTTTTGTTTTGTTTTGACGGCAGTCCCATGATCCATGTCCTAATTCTCCACATATGTAACACCGAATTTATCTTCCTCGGCCTCTACCTCTGGGCACAAATATTCCTCTACCAAAGTCTCCCCTTTGTGGTGGTCAATTACTTGAACCTCCTACTTCACTCTGATAATTATGGAATCTTGGTTTGGAAGCTCCTCTTCCTCTTGCTGGACTTTTACCTTTGTTTCTATGACTTTGATTCCTCATTATTTTCTCCTTTGCCTTCATGATAGGCACCTTCAATTTTATTCAGAATTATCAAACTGATTTCATCTTGTATTTCATATCTCAAGCCATTGATATACCTGGCTACCTTTTCTATGTCATCTTCAACATGTCTTGATCTAGTGCTCAGTTTGTAAAACTCCTCCTTGTACTCTTTGACAGTCATCTCTTTCTGCCTTAAGTTTTGTAAATGTCTGAAAAGGTTCAACTGGTAATCCTTAGGCATAAACTTACTTTTTAATTTTCTCACCATTTTATCCCACTGCTTAATCTTGGGCTTTCTCTTTCTTTCTCTGGATGTTTGTAGCTCATCCCACCATATGGCTGCATGGCCCTTCAATATGGTAGCTGCAAAATTCACCTTATTTTTGTCTTCGGCTACTTCATATTCAAAATACTTATCTTATGAACTAATCCAATCTATCAGTTCTTCCACATTAAGTTTTCCTTCATACATAGGTATTTCCACCTTTGGTCTTCCACTTGATTTTTCCAATATCTTGAAAAAATTGGTTGCTTCGCTTTCTTCCTCCTCTTCTTCATCAAAAGATTCTTCTTCAGCACTAACATCTTCCTCATTAGGTACTCTCCTCTGAGAAGTTTCCATTGTTTCCATTCTTGTGCGAAGATGTCTAATTTATTTAAGAAAAATTGCATTGGCTACAAGTCTTCCCCGACCTATGCCATCTCCTCCTCTCCTGGGTGGAATATTTGTTGAAATTCCAAGAACATAACTTATTTATTGTCTGCTCTGATACCAAATGATGGGATTCTAGCCTGAATTATTACAAACAAAATGAGTTATGCTTCATGTAGCTCTTCTCTAAGTCAAATTAACACAGGATCACCAAGTTTTGTCTCTCAAAATTATTTTAAAATGTAATTTACATATTTCTTGAAGGAAGAATGAAACAATAAAAAAAAAATATACACAGTCTCCAAAATGAATTTGATGTTGCTACACTCTTCACACAGTTCTTTCTAGCATTGCACACATAGCAAAAGCACAATCAATCAAACATATTGTCCAGGGTATAAACTATGTTTTCAATTTAACGTTAAAAAAAACAAAACAAAACAAATATTACATAACAATCATTCCTCTCTTTTGCATACTCATCAATCGGTATATATATATATATATATATATATATATATATATATATATATATATATATATATATATATATATATATATATATATAGATATATCTATACATATATATATATATATATATATATATATATATATATATATATATATATATATATATATATATAAACTTGTTTTCTATCTACACTACTCTACATCTCTCCGAAAAACGATCCTATCCTACTTTACACTTAATGAAAACATATTACAATCAAATTATGTTGATCAGGAAAAATTGATCTAATTTATTGCACTCCTCAACACCTATGCTAACCACTTATTCTATCACATGAAAAATAGGTTTGCAATCGACTTCTATGCGGAATAACGAATTTTTAGAATTGATCGGATCTACTTTGATTTTTCCATGCGTATCGAGCTCTTTGACCATCAATTATGAATTATCTAGAAGATCTGGGCGTAGTTGAGATGACACATCAGTATGTCAATCCTACATGCTCATTCCTCATCATGACAACTTGGCAGATAAGAAAGTGAGAACCAGAAACAAACTACTAGAACAAGAACAGAAGTCAAACATATGGAACCAAAACTTAATTGTTGGAACTGGAAATTAACTCTCTTTCAAAAATATGATTGACCATGAGGTCAAACTAGAACATGGTAGTTTGATGCTCCTGCATCACATCTCCACTCTTCATTATTGTGATAGGATCCAAGTCACATTTCTTCATTATCATTTTCATTTTCGATATAAAGTAATTTCATTGAGCCTTCCCATACTTTAAGCTAATCATTACCTCCCTATGAAAGTGATATCATTGACCTTCAGGTTATGTTCTCGCACTGCTACCCTCCATTCCCAAGATGGTCATATCTTGACTTCGTAGTTGCTAGCTATGAGATATTGATATTTCCTCAATACTCTTCATCCATACAGTTGAACTTTCCTCAATTGTTATCATGTATTCCTACAACATTCTTCCAGGTAGTAAAATAATATGTTAACTATATAACCAACAATTAAAATAAGACTTATCTCATCATGATGACCCTATCGTACCTTCAATATTCTCATAGACCATCTCCACTTGAAACTTCCTTCATGCATCAAATTTCCCAAGGATCGAACTTGATTACCAAGTTACAACTTTTCTTTTGTATAGTATATTGTATGTTAATCACTATTTATATATTCTAGAGAAATTCCTACTCTTGTATTCATCTTAAATTAAGTCAAATCATATTATTTTCAAGCATCATATATCCATATACTTAAGCATATTTTATGACCAACTTTATTTTCACGAGATATTATAGTTGTGAATTTCATCCAAAGTTTTTCATCCAACATGAATTCTTATGCTTTTACCCAATCATCTAGCTATTTTCCCTAAAGTGAGCCTGCAACCTGACCCATTGAATTCCTTCATCCCTTTAATAGTATTGATTCCACATTACATGGAATGACTATAAACCTTTTCATTATACTTTTCCCAAAGACCTTCCAAAAATGACTCTCCTTCCTAAATCATGATTATTCAACTAAGCAATATGAAAACTTCTAACATAATGTTAGATAATACATGGATGAGCATTATGCAACAATGGTCTATTTATCTATCTATTCTTCTTTCTATGATGTTATACATGATCATATTATCTAAAGGAAAGAACATATAAAGAACCTACCACACAGATTAATGTCTTTAATAGTAAATACCCTTCACTCCTTCTTTGGCTTCTTCTCGGGTTCTCCCACTTCCTCGGCTACATGAGCTTCTATGATTTCCTTTCTCTTGTTGTTCTGATGACTTGGGCAGTCCCTCTTAAAGTGTCTAAACTCATTTCACTTGAATCATTGAACCTTGGAAATTTTTTTCTTCTTAGACTTACCAAGATTTCCCTTCTTTTGGTTCTTGACTCGAGCTAGAAGTGCTTGAGATTTCTCATGTAATCCAATTTCATATTTTACCTTGATACTTGATTATTCCAATATGCATTGAGCCCACAACTTGTCAAAGGGAGTTGAATATTTCTTGGAGTAGATGCTTATTGTAAAGTTGCTCCATTACGGTGGCAATGCATTTCGTTCACAAATGTTCACTTTTGAATCAGAAAATAATTCCCCAAGTCCTTGCAGATGGACTCTTAGTTGAGAGACTCTCATGAGAATGGATGGCACATCCTCATCCTTTGATTTATTCATTCTATATAATTTATTCCACAAATACATATGTTGTCCTATTGTACTTACAATCTAAAAATTCACTAGCTTTTCATACATAACCTTGGAATTATTTAATTTTGCAAAAAATGGAACAAGATAATCCTTAGTCGATTCAACTATGATCCTTTGAGCCCTTACTTCCCATTACTTGCACTTTTCTAGTTCTTGTGTCTTCTCTTTTATTGGTTCAATAATTTCCCCACTAAAATACTCCATTACTTCTTTTTCTGTCAGTATCAAGTCAATCATTTTCTTCCATGCTAGATAATTTGATGCTCCAACAAGCTTATTTCTCTCCTTGCAGAAAGAACAAATATGACCTGTAGATTCAGACATGATGTAATAATATGATACTTAATTAATAACCAAGATTATTATTGATGATGTCTCCTACCTTCTTGATGCCTTCAAGACCTTTGAAGAAACTTCCTTGAAATATGTTCCCTATAATTCCTCCAACAATAGCTTCCAAAAGTGATGAGTCATAATAAGATCCCTTGATGTTTTTTTAAAGAGGTATGCCAACTAGATCCCTTCTAGAGATAATATTCCTTGTATTCTTCATCTTTATACTTTTAGAGTTTCATTTTTCCTTCCCCTTAATAAGAAAATACTTCTAGCGTCCCTCTAGTTTCCTTCCTTATTCACCTTAGCTCTAATTCCATGTTGGAAAATGGAAAGTGACAGGTTATTTAATCTTATTTTCCTTAACCTTAATATTTTATTGTGAAATTTATTAGTATTATTTATGTTATTTAGTTATATCTCTCCATCAAACAAATATCAATAACAATAAAGGATAAAAATCAGGCTCTCAGCCAGGGAAAAACCCCTCTAAGGAGAAAACACAAAAAAACTCATCTTCTTAGAATATGTGTCAAATGAGATACAAAGATCCAACCCTAGACCAAGTCCTTCTCCAAGTACCAAGTCAACCCTTCCAACCAGTCCTTCCTTGAACTTGCACTAACTAGCTACAACTTCGACCTACCAACCTCAATCCTACAATTTGCATAGCTATTTTGACCCTTCAGTCTATTACCTCAATTATGCACCTTCAGCTTGTTCTACACCCAGTTTTATACCTTTGGCATGTTCCGCACCCAGTTTTGTACCTTCGGCATGCTTCGCACCTATTTACGTACCTTTGGCCAGTTTCACACCTTGTTTTATACCTTCGACCTATTATGCACCTAGTTCTATACCTTCGATCTATTTTGTACCCGGTTATGTACCTTTGGTATGTTATGCACCTATTTTTGTACCTTCGGCAGAAATTTCAGATGTGATGATCGAATTTCACTTGGTTGAATGAGGTCGAAAATATCCTTTATATAGCCTTCTCAAGGGGTCGAATTCCCTCCTTTAGGTTGAGTTGATGTTTCCATGGTCGAATTGTACTTTAGGATATTTTAGGACTTTCTATACTTAAATATAATTATTTTTATAAATACATTTTCCAAAATGGTTGTATAAACATGATGTTGAATCCTTTTCAAGATCATTCAAAAAAAATGAATTAATACTCATTTGATGTATGTCTCAACTATGTTAAGTGGTTAATGTAATCATAAGTCTAATAATGTTCATTTAAGTTGCAAGTGTAAATGATTCCTCATAATATATTTCTTTCTTTTATGAATATCCTAGTTCAACCAATCTAACTTTAAATTTTTCTATACTGTCATTAGAATTGAACTTATATTTGTACACCCATTTTGTGCATATAGGAGAAAAAAAAAATTAGGTTGTTCAGTGACTTCACAAGTGTTATCTTTCATAATCATGGAATCATATTCAACTTTCACAGCCTTCATACATTCATTATTATATTTTGTTTTATCCAAATTTAAAGGTTCTTCAATACTCATGACTTGAGACATCAAAGCATAATATTTATACCTAACTATTTTCTTGATTTTCCTTGTTGGTCTCCACAGTGCCCTATTCTTTGGAATAGCTCCACTCTTTCTTAGTGTACTACTATTCCTATAGATTCAATAACACTTTTAGATTCAATTCATCATATTTATCTTCACTTTCTTATACTTTTGCACTTCCAATGCCTCCATTAGGAAGTTTCCACATCCACACATCTTGACTAGCATCATCTACATACTCATGAAATATAATGTCTCCACTTGCAAAGACTTTATAGGTAACAGGTTCAGACATTTTTGTAAGCTTTATAGTAAGCACAATAACCAATGAAAATATGTTTGACTAACTTTGTATCAAGTTTCTTTTTATTTTCCTTCATGATGTGAGAGAGTACTTTACTCCCAAAAATTCTCAAATGATTAACAATTGATTTATATCCATTGAATACTTCATAAGGATTTTTATTCTCTAAATTCCATTGTCTTTTCAAAACCTTGAGAATTCTCTTGAAGTGTATTCTTCCCCCTAATCTAATCTAAGGATTAAGCTCTAAAATATTTGAAGTGTTAAAAAACATATTTTTTCTTCTTAAGAAATAGGCCCACGTGAACTTGAAACTATCATCAATGAATATACAAAAGATAAGAAGCTCCCCAAATGATTTAGTTTGCATTTATCCACACACATTAATATACATTAATTCAAGAAAATCTATTTTTCATTTATGTCATTATTACAAACTAATTTCTATGTTGTTTTCTTAGTGCACAACCATCACATTCAACATGCACATTCTTAAAAACTAGAAGATATTTCACCATATCTTTTCTTTGAACTAATACTAGATCTTTGATATTTATGTGTCCCCACATTAAATACAAAATTTCTTCTATATAAAAACCTATAGATAAAAAAGATTGATGAATCTTAACAATAACATCAAGTTTGTATCGGCCTCCCACTGAGATTCCTTCTACTATGAATTCATAATGATCTTGGGAATCCTTCACTTGAAAACCTATCTTCACAAAAAAACCTTGATCTATGATTATTGGGACTAGTATTATATTTTTGTAATCACTGGTACATAAATTGCAGTTTTTAATTGTTTCACATGAATATTTGGAAAATTGACATATGCATCACCATGTCCTTTGATTTCATGAAATCTATCATGACCTATATGGATTTTGGCACCCTCACTTTTTACATGGTAGGTTTTAATTCAATCCCCATTAAAATTCATATGAATAGATTCACTTGAATATATGAAGCATGCATTAAAATCATCTTGTTGGTAATGTTGGCATTGATGTCAAATGATCATGGTCATGAATCAGGTTGATAATTTTGCTTTTAATGTTAAGTTTGCTTGATGTTACAAGGTTGATTGTTATTGTTGGTTGCTTAATATGCAAGGGCAGATCAAAGTGATGAGAAGTGCAAAGGTTGATTAATTGATGTGATGTGAAAAGGATTTGATGCTTTTCCATTGATGATTGTGTTGATGTTTCTTTGATTTTTATCCTTAAAAAAGGTAAATATATGGCACATAAGAAATACAGAATGAAGCTTGAAGAACTAGAGAACAAAGAATGAAGAACATATTTCTTTTATTGAACAGAATCAGTTTTACAAAACAATTTTTTTTTTGGCCTTTTTTATAACAGTAACACTCATGATACTATTAGGAACAAGGTGATAACGCAGGTCAATAGTGTCTAAATTGTGTTACCCTAGATAGTAATGCACCCTATATTCAGTCATCCTGCATTACAACATGTTTGTTTATCTTGTAGGTTTTAACCGTGTACAAAAATCACCTGCAAACATATTCTTAAAATATAAAAATATACAATGGAAAGAACATAAAATATACATAGAGAATTTATCCTAGGACCCAAAACCGGGAAAACCATATTGATTTTTCATTATATTCCTTTCAATGTTGCAATACATTATATACATGTCGAAGCATTCATATACCCTAATCCATTAACCCCAAATTAGAACATAATCATAGTTCCCTTTATCGTATCTACAAAATACCATGGGTAGGTATGCCCACCATCCTTGGGTCCACCCAACTACGGTCCGCATGAAAAAAAATCTCAGGGCATTGCCCCATACCCCGTGCAGGGGGGCTACCACCCCCTACTGCACTCAACACAACATAACAACACCTGGGTCTAGTCATGGAAAGAATATAACACATACCTAACATATCTAGGCCTTGTCTTATGCAATAATTAATTATTTACCATGATTCTTCAGATGTGAAAATAGTACAAAGAAAAATTGTCTTAATTTGAGACTCAGCTGAAGAAGAAGAAGAGGTGAGATGAAAATAGTCCTATAATACCAAGAGACAATCCTCATTTTTAAATCTTGGATAGAATGAAAATAGTTAGAGATTCATTCTTATAATAGATTCATTGTTGAATGAGAATTAATTTTTTGGAATTGAACATTTGTATGAGATGTTTCTTAAACAATCCTGGTAAGGAGAACATATGAAGAGAAAGAGTAGCAGAAGTGGAGCAGACCTAAAGAAGATAAGCAGAGAAGAAAAGCAGCAGAAACAAGGACAACAATTAATTGAGAAACAGAGACAAATACTAGGTAACCAACAAATATGATTTGTAATTTGATTGGGGTTTGTAGTGTCCTTTCAAGTTGTAGTTTGATAAAGAATAGGTTGGATATTGTTGAGGTAGGATCCTCCTATGGATTGGAGCCTATTGAGGTAGGAACCTCCTATGGATTGGAGCCTATTGAGGTAGGAGCCTCTTATGGGTTGTCGCTTACAAAAAAATTGTGGGATTTGGAGCTTCCTTGCAATTTGAATCTTGTTGAAGAATTGAGGTACCAACCTCCTATATTTTGGAGTCTACACAAAATTTTATGTAATAAGGGATTAGGATTTTTCCCTCACATCACTTCAGCCAAAAAAATGTGGTTTTCTCCTTTTATGGATTTCCACTTATATTTGTTGTCTTCATGTTTTTCATGTTGAATGTCTCACTTGTGTGAATGATTTTGAATTTTGTTTATATATATATATATATATATATATATATATATATATATATATGAAAATTCTCTTTGGTAACTAATAGGTGAACATATACAACTTCTTACTAGGCCGAAAAATAAATAAATAAATAAATTTAATTTAATTTAATTAATTAATTAATTAAAAATTAAAAATTAAAAAAAAATTATTTGGAAAAGGAAATTAAGCTGAATTGATTAATTGAAAATACACGATTATTGATTCACCCCCCACCCCCCCAAATAATTTCCAAGAATTTATCACATCTATTTTTTCTAACGAGATGCATCTAAAATAAACAACTTCAACTTTTGAGGCAATCGTTTATCTTTACTTCTCTATCAACAATTTTTCCTTCTTGTCTTCTATATTTGCAATAATTAAATTTGTTCTTCCTACATTAATAATCATATTGTCCAACTTAACCAGAATAGTTACATATTTGATTCTTCTTCGTATCAATCATTTCCTTTGATGAAACCCCACCTTGATATAGTTTCATGTCAAGTTGGCCTCCTTTGTGTTTTACCCATGGTTGTCCTTTTTATGGTTTCTCTCCTTTATCAATCAAATCTTGATGTAAAATTTGAAATATGATGTTGAAACTCCTCCTCCTTTCCACTCCTTTCATAAGGATCCTTTTCAAGTCATCAAATAAAGGTGGTTTCTATTGTGCTAAAAATCTAGCAATAATAAGATACCGATATTCCTGCAATATGTCATTTAATGTTACAGTAACTAGATCACTACTTGATACTTGCTCACCAATATCACCCAACTTTCTTTTATATCTTTAATTCTAAATAGATAATCAATAATGTTTTCATTTTCTTACATTTTAATTGAAAGAAGTGTGTCCTTCATATTATCACTCTATTTATATTTTATCATTTCATATAAAAAAATAATTCCTCCCATGTCTTACTTGATGTCTTACATTCCCCTCTATGAGGAATGATAGTGTGTTTCATAAGTGTTTTTAACATAACATTTGTGTTGGTTTCTCTTTTCCCCAATCTTGAAACCAAGGTTGAAAGAGCAATTGGTTTATCTTGAATTCTACTCATAATTACTCATGTGCATTGTGCACTTAAAATTCCAATTTATATAATTCATTTCATCAAGCTATTTGATTCATTTATATAAAATCCATTATATGGCTAAGTGGAAAAATAAATGAGTTGAAATTATCTGGAATAGCAATTTTACTAGCATGCAACATTTTTTGCAATTTTGTTACAAACACACCATCCAACACATTGAATGCACAATGTGTTTTAATGCACAAAAAATCATCCTCTTGTGAGCAAACTATCTCTAATTGTAATGAATCCTCTAGACATCACATAGATCCTCACATTAACCAATATCTCTATCACTCCATCACAAATTCTATCACTCTCATAACATTTTGTACTCTTCTCACATAGCACCTCTTCCTCATGGCCTCTTACACCAATATTTGTTACCAAAACATAAATTGAAAATGCAGTGGAACAAATGGAACTATATGCTGAAATATTTGGTTCTCCATTTCATATTTTAAACAAGGAAATATACATGCATAGATATTTTATTTATAGAGATCAACTAAACCCTTGAAAAAATATATGAAATGGACATACCTATCTAACTAATTATTCTTATTTCCAGACTCTATCAATTATCCATATACATTTTATTCTTACTACCAAACCATATCAATTAAAATTTTTAACAACACCATAACAATCCTGTAAAAATTACATTTCTTCCTTTTATTTCTAATTTTCCATTTTCTATTGAATCATCAATATCTATGTAAAATATCCTAAGCTCAACCTAATTGTAGAATTGGGCCATCAAAGAGCCTAGCCAAAAAGTCAACTATTGACTTTGTAGTCAGTCCCTTGGATGATCCAAATCTACAATCAACTTAAGCATGGCCCGGTAAATAGCATTGCTCCACAAAACTCTATCATTGTGATTTTCTTATGTGTATGACATTGGATCTGCAATCAAACTATGATATTTTAGTTTTGATAGAAGAGACAAAACAAATATTCATTGCCAACACTTTTTTAGTTTCCAAATATGGTAGCTTAATTATTCCACCTAATATTTTGTATGACCATGTAGTAAACATGTTAATTATTGATATGACCTCACTATCACATAACAGAGAAATCATTTTTCCTAAAAAAATTCCAACATAACATGCTCCCCTCCTTTGTAATTACAAAGTGTACACAAAATAATAAGAGGTTAATAAGGAAATCAATACCAAATTACCCAAGGGGGCTTATTTGCAAGGAATTTGTAAGATAATGAATTCCAAACTGCCCACATAATCTATATGGGATTTTCTTCTCTACAAGGATTTAACAATCAATTCTAAGTTATCATCCACTAATAAAAAAATAGAAGAAAAAAAATGTGTATATAATAAAAAAGCACAAAGTGAACAAAGTATGACAAGAAAAAACATTGATACTTTGATGTAGTGTATCTAGGTGAAGGCATTAAGCATAGAATGTCGATACCTTGGGATCCTAGTTGTGCCAAATTTTAGCAAAAGTGTGTTCTTTTTAAGAATAGGGATTCATCTGTATAGATCCATGGCCTATTATTCATTAGGTTACTTTATAGGAGCTCCACAAAAATGAATCAATGCTAACAATCCATGGCCATCCAATAGAATTTTCTACTTCCATGTTTGATTGCTCAAGTTAAGAGAGGAATCCATCGTTGATGAAGCAGTAGGAGTGGGAAAAAAAGGCACTTTCTATGCAAGGCCGAAGCCAAATTTTGATCAAAACCTCTCTAACCAATCTTCCACTATGAGGGATCAACCGTTATAGTAGACAAAACATTACTACAATGTTGAATAAAAATTGTAGGCTACACAACATTCCTACAACATTGAATAAAAATTGTATGTCTCATGCATCATTGTGTGGAGAGATAAACATGCACAAATCTTGAAGATTCACATACAAGGTGGCACCTTCAAGATATTTTTCTTTTAATTACACAATAAACCTTTACTTGGAAATTACATATGAAAAGGGATTGCATCATCAAATTCACTCAGAAATCAATGATCACAATACTACTCTATCCATAGCATGATTAACCATGGAGATCTAATTGAATCATGTGCATCAATGTTGACATGATAACACCAAAATGTTTATATATTTTTTTCACATATGTAGATCATAGATGAGTATGTTCATGACACACTAGGAATAAGCTCAATTGATTGATAATCTGAATTGTTTGACAAGTTGTGAGGGTCTAACATTTCCCCAAGCCAAACCTAGATATATCCAAATGGATACATTAACCCTTTATAAAATAGGGAGATTCAAGGCTAGCATGATATTCTAATCACATTAAGTTTTTAGTTTTGTCAAAGTACAAAATACCTCGCAATGCATCCATAGAGACAACTAATCTAAAATGCTCGAACTATCCAAATTGAGACACTAAGGGCTAGAATGATTCTCTAATCACATTAATATATCATTTTTGTTAAAGTGAAAAATATCGAACAATGCATCCATAGGGACAACCATTCTAAAATTATTGAAAAATATAGTAGGAAAACATTAAATTCCTCCTAAACTTGTTAAAGAAGTAAACTCTAATCCAAATTTTCTAGGGGTGCCCTTGTCTTTACCTTAATCTATGGCTAGTAGAGTGCCTAGCAAGTGAAACCTCGTACATCACACATAACCATATTTATTACTGGGTAAAACCGCGAAGGTGGGTTACACTTTCATGAGAATCAGGGGCGGAAAAGTCATTTTCCCAACAGTTCGACCGAACATTTATAAAAATTCTACCAAATTGTTTTAGAGTTCGGTCGAAATTTCTAAATTATTTCGGCCAAACTAATTCTACCATTTTCATTGATGGCGTATTAATGACATGGGAAAACATATTTTTGGCCGGAGATGGGAAAACCAGCAACCAAAGTTCGGTCGAACTTTTAAAATAATTCAGTCGAACTTTAGTTTATAAATATACCAGCCCGCAAACATGAATAGGTTTCAGGCTTATTACCATTGTCGCATGTTGTTGCAGGGTCTTTAGTTTCTATTTGTTGTTACCGTTTTCGCATGTTGTTGTAGGGTCTTTATTTTGTTGTTTTTTGTTGCAGTTGTAGGGTCTTTGTGTTGTGCAGATGAAAAATTTGTTGGTTTTATGTTTTGTTTTTTTTGTGATTTTTTTTTGTATTGTTGTTATGTTGTTCTGCTCTTTTAATTTTATAGTTGTTTTTTTGTTTGCAGGTAATCTGTGATATGTGTCCTCCGCGACATCCTCGCCAATCTCCTGCTTGTATTCTTATTGTGGCCTCGACGTCTTCAGCAATATTCTGCCTCGTCTTCTCATTGCGGCCTCGTCTCCGAATTTCCTAGTTGGTACATGTGTCAAAGTATTGTTTGTGTATATTTTAATTTTCAGTGCTCAAATGCAAAATCGTTATTCATATGAAGCTATTCAAAAAATTTAGAATGACTACCTCATGGAATTTGATATTAATTGGAATTTGGAATATAAAATATTCTGAGTTTAGATGGCTCTGCCCTAATTAAAATTCTTTTAATTGTGTGAAAGTATTAAGACCGGGGCTTAAGCAGGGACAACTGATAAGTCTTTGTAGCCTAATAGGATTTGCAGAATATTTTCTCCATGGCCTAGCTTGTTAGGTGGTACTTTGAAACCTCTGAAAAGCAGTGGCTAGCATCCCAGCAAGCACAAGTCTAAATAATGAAAAGTAAGTTTTAAAGCTAGACTCAGTTGGTTGTTTTTCATATTTAAGGGTCGAAACTCCTTTTCCACCAACAAATTATTCACCTAGGTTGAAATTGAATTCACTAGTCTTCCTCGGGCCCTTTTCTAAATTGTTCTTCATCTACTTCTAGTGTATCTGTATCTCTCTCTAGACCTGTAACTAGGCTTGCTCTTGGGTAATGTCTTTTTTCATGTCAATATTGAATAAAAATTATAACGGTTGCAGCAGGAAAGTACGAAATGATAATGGGGGGCTAGGAATCCACAAGAGAGGAAGTAAGGGGGTTGATGTAGTGCAGGTTAATGTGGCATCAGTGAAATGTTTCAAGATCTGTTCTAATACTATGCAACTGATAATTGTCCATTTTTTCATAATATTTTCAAGCCTTAATAAATCCAATCTCAAGAGGCCTTTCATATGCAGAAGTATTGTTGCCTCCAAAATCTCGCTGATGATTATCCTTAGGCATGTTAGGCTAGAAACCGGTCGATTTGTTGAGTCACTTTAATCTTTAAGCTTTGATATAAAAAATGCTATCTTAATTCTTTTCAAATTTTGAGAAATATTTGTAACAATTAAAAGAATGTAGAAGCATCAAATATAAAATTGAAATTTTTTGAAAATATCGATCAATTTATGGTCAAATCCTTTCCATGGTGAATTTGATCTCTTCTGCATGGTCTCTATTCTTATGTCTTATCCAAATGTATTATCTGGCCTAGCTTTCTTTTCAATAATAATTCTGGTCCCTTCGAATAATAGTATCTGGGTTATCTAGCCCTTCTGCAGCTTTACTCAGAATGAGATCATCCCTATTTGCTGGAATAATCCTATTTTCTGGAATAATGGCATATTGTACAAATTTCAGGCACTTTTGGCAGGGTTGATATGAGGGAAAACTTTAGAGTTAAATATAATTGTTTTTATAATTTTGCATTTCTATTTTCACAAATAGATTTTCTATTTTGGTTTATACTTGGGCATCTTTACTACAAATTTGGTATAACAACCATAGTTACCATGCTACATAAGTTCTGGTTGTGGGCTCCTGTCTATTTTTTTTTTAATCTTTACAGAGTCTTTTAACATGCTCCATTTTCTTTACCAATTCATCTTTCTGTGCATTCTCGTTTTCATGTTTAAGAACTGCTTCGATATTTTCAACATCTTTATTCTCCATATTTCCTCTTATTTTTTCCCTATTCAATCTTATCCTCATATATGTTTGTATATTAATGTCCTAAAAGAAAACAAGAAGCGAAATTAATAGGTATGTTGTCAATCAGTCTCTAGATGTATCTGCTCTTCAAGTTTTCTCCAAGAAACATATAGTAGCTTTGTCATCCTCCGTAGTATAAGCCACATGGTACATTCACTATTAGTTCTATCCCTCCAACATTTGACATGGTTGTATTTTATTAATATACCTAAATTTACACATTCCATGATGCTTCTAATCTTGTAAAATGTTAAAAGTGGAGTGTTTTATGATGTAATGGATATTAATAATCTAGATTGACATGGTTGTATTTTATCAATGTGCCTAAATATACACCTTCCATGATGCTTCTAATATTGTAAAATGTTAAAGTGGAGTGTTTTATGATGTAATGGATATTAATAATCTAGATTGACATGGTTGTATTTTATTAATGTACCTAAATTTACACCTTCCATGATGCTTCTGATATTGTAAAATGTTAAAAGTGGAGTGTTTTATGATGTAATGGATATTAATAATATAGATTATCATACTGTGATATGATGATAGTGTAGGTTGATGTTCAAGTTGTAAAATTCTTGTACATATCAAGGATGAATGATAGTACAAGCCAAAAATAACATTATTATAAATTATTAAACAATCTGTTAGGTGCTAAATCATACTTCTTATTAAGGACATAACTAATGCAAGTTGAAAATTCCTTTTTAATGTTCTTAACCTATTTATAGATGTCAAAGTAAAGGTTTCTAGATGTGATTTCTCCCATAAACTTCAAGGCAAACCATGTACATGTCATTTCTCGTACAAACTCATAAATGTGTGACTTTTGACATAACTTCATCAACCACTACCACTAGTTGTTTTAGTAAGTGCATAAAATAATTTTGCAAACCATGTACATTTTATTTCTCCCACAAACTCATCACGATGTGACTTTTGACATAACTTAATCAACCACTACCACTAGTTGTTTAAGTAAGTGCAAACCACTACCACTTTAAGGAAAACCTTGTACATGTGTCATTTCTCTCATACATGTGTCGTTTCTCCCATAATCATTTAGGAAAACTTTAAGGCATGTGTCATTTCTATGTAATTTCTATGATAAACTATAAGGCAATGTCATTTATCCCGTATACTATAAGGCAAAATTTAAGGCAAACCATGTACATGTCATTTCTCTCTTAAACTCTAGGCAAGGAAAACTTTAAGGCATGTCATTTCTAGATGTGGTTTCTCCCATAAACTTTAAAGCAAAATTTAAGGCAAACCATGCACATGCCATTTCTCCCACAAACTAAAGGCTTTCTCCCATTAATTCAAGGCAAACTTTAAGGCCTAAAAACTGAACCTAAAGTGGTTGAACTTCTATAGGATTTTAGTCTATCTGTTGAGTGTTAAATTCTACAAGTTCTAAAGGTAGAGTCCTCAGAAGTATTGTGTAGGCTCTGATCTCATATTTTCTCATGACATATCCTGTTAGAAATGTCTGCATAAAATACCCTCCTCTGGAATAAATTCCTAAATAGAAGTTCTTTCTTTAGACATCTGTTTACAAAGAGCAAGAATATTCCATAAATTTCAGTGGTATTTTCATATTTTTGGAACTGCCAGCTGCTGCCTATGTCATTTCACCCATTTCTCCCATAATTTAGGTATGTATAAAATAATTTTGCAAACCATGTTACATTTCATTTCTCCCACATGCTTTAAGGCAGCAGAAATTAGTTGGAAACCATGTACATGTGTCATTTCTCCCATACATGTGTCATTTCTCCTGTATAAAAATTTTAGTAGGGCAAATTTTAGCATGCCACATAATTTAAAATGATCAAATAGTTCTTCATTTAAATATCCATTTTTTAGTATCCTTTATTTTCCCATAAACTTTTAAGGCGTCATTTGCTAGTGTTTTGGAACCATGTACATGTCATTTCTCTCCATAAACTTTAAGGTACAAACCAGCGTGCTGCAGCATGGTAAGCTATTTATCCCATTTCTCCCATAAATTTTACCAAGTGTGTAAAATAATTTTGCAAACCATGTACATGACATTTCTCCCATACACTTTAAGGCAAAACATACTATTTATATGTCATTGATTCATTTCTATATGTCATTTCTCCCATGGAAAATATATGGGCAAACTTTAAGACAAACCATGTACATGTAATTTCTCTCTAAACTCTAGGCAAGGAAAATTTAAGGCTTCAGTTACTCTATGTCATTTATCCTAATTTCTATGTCATTTCTTCCCATAAACTATAAGGAAAAACTTTATGAAAACTTACATGTACATGTCATTTCTCTCTTAAACTCTAGGCAAGGAAAACTTGGATACTTGTGTCATTTCTATGTCATTTCCTTCCGGCATTTCTATGTCATTTCTCCCATAAACTATAAGGCAATGTCATTTCTTCCTTAAACTATAAGGAAAATTTTCAAAGGCAAACCATGTACATGTCATTTCTCACTAAACTTTAGGCAAGTTAAAACTTAAGGAATGTCATTTCTAGATGTAATTTTCCCATAAACTTTAAGGAAAACTTAAGGCAAACCATGCACATGTCATTTCTCCCACAAACTCTTCTCTTTCATGTTTATACATTACTTTCTCCCATAAACTATATGGAAATGTCATTTCTCCTAAATTATGTGCAAATCACAGTAGACAAACAAGCTTCTCTTAAACTTCTAGGCAAGGCAAAACTTTAAGCATGTCTTTCTAGATGTGACTTTCTCATAAACTTTAAGGCAACCATGTACAAGGCACATCCAATAAACCTTTTCTTTGACACATAAGGAATTTCTCCCATAAACTATAGGGAAAATGTCATTTTCTCCTAAACTATAAGGCAAACTTTAAGGCAAATCATGTACACACATTTTCTACCTTTTAGGTATATGGGAAACTTTAAGGCATGCCATTTCTAGATGTAATTTTTCCCATACACTTTAAGGCATTTCATTTCTTATATGTGATTTCTCCCAGCAACTTAAGGCAAACCATGCATAAAATATTTCTTCCCATTAACTGCATGTGAAAACTTTAAGGCCTAAAAACTGAACCCAAAGTGGTTGAACTTCCATAGGATCCCCAAACTCAAGGCTTCTCCCATTAATTCAAGGCAAAATGAAGGCCTAAAATAGAACCTAAAGGGAAGAACTTCCTCCATAGGATTTTGTTTTTCAAGGAGGTTAACTTCTACAAGTTCTAAAGGCAGTATGAAGAAATACAGCCTCCTGACTTCATCCTTCAAAGATATCCAAGAAATGCCCCTACATTCAATCTCTCAGAATCGTATATAAATAGAAGTTTCCATATATCCATTTCATATGCCATTTCTCCCATAAACTTGAGAAAACTTTAAGGATAAATCATTAAAGCATACATTCCCATAAAATCATGCAACTTTAAGACAACGTACGTACATGTTACTTTGCTATTTCTCCCATAAATTCTAAACTAAACTTTAAGGACAAATCACAGTAATGTAATTTTAGCAGTCATTTCTCCAAATTTTGTTAAACTTTTATGATTGCAACCATGTACATATATGTAATTTCTCGCATTTCTCCCATAAACTCAAGGTAAAATCTTCATTCAAGGAAAACTTTAAGGATAAATCATGTACAAGGCTATTCGACAACTTTAAGGCATGATTTGCCGTTGGCTACTCCAAAAAGAAGAAAAGAAATATCAACACCTTAGAAATCGCCCACTTCAAGGGGTAAAACCTCCAATACATTACATAAAGAACAATTTTAATATACAAATGGCCAAACCTCCTTCTATATATAGGAGTCCATGTGTCAAAATAATATAATCATAGCCGACCTAACAATAATAATGTAAGGGCACAATAATAACAATATTGGGGTTACATGGGTACAACACACATGAAGGGCTACACCATTAATAACAATAATTAAACTAGTAATATAGGGACCTAACATGCCCCCGTCCTCAAAAAGTGTTGTCCTCAATGCTTCGTTATCAGTTTTTATAAAATTCTCATCCTCCCATGTAGAATCTTCAATGGGTAAGTTCTTCCACTCGATGAGATACTCTAAAATCGGAATTATCGCAATTACTGAGTTCTGTTTCTGATCAAGCCTAAGTTCCAATGATTTTTCCTTCCTCATCAAGTTCGGCAATATTGTTTGAACTCGAATATTTTCACCTATAACCTTCAAAGTAATAAAACATGGAAAAACCTGATGCAATTCATGTTAAGCTCCAATTTGTATTCCATAGTACCAATCTTTTCGCAACACTTAGTGGTACCATATACTACTTTAGCTACAATTGTTTATCCTTCTTAGCTGTTTTGAGTATGTTTTGTAGGTGGTATGTTGTAGCCGTAAAAAATTCTATCTTCCTACATCAAAATTTCTCTCACAAGTACGTTAATAAGGCTCCAATATTTCATTCGATTTTGTGCTGAATTGTATTATCCTTGGGAGTTGGATAACTTCGTTGATGTTTCGATGTGATCTTCCACTCCATGAACTTTAGAATTTTCTTCTTAAAGATGATGTGATGGACAAGGGATGATATCCATACGTTGCCACAAATTGTCATTTTTATTGGCAAAGATGGAAGGAAGTTTTATACCACCATTTGTGTGAGAGGTAAAATCACTTAACCCATTGTGCTTTGTTTATTAGATACAAAGGCACTTAGACATGAACTCTTTCCAAACATTTATTCACTATCTCGGGCCAATTCATCGCATTGAGAATGATAAGATGAGATACGAGCTAATTGAGTACCCAAACAAGAAAATAACTCCGTCCAAAAATTTCCAAGAAATGGGACTTCGTCGCTCACAATAATATTTTGGTTTCCAATGTAGCTTTTCTTGGAATCGTGTCCATAAAATGTAGTAACAACCCTATTTCGCATTTAAATGGATGAGATAATGCACAAAATTTTGCATACTGGGTAAGTCTATAAACTACCACCATGATGACACTTCTTCTTCGATCAGGTAAACCCTATAAAATCCATTGAAATGTCCTCCCAACATTGACTTAGGAATGATAAATGTGGTAGAAGACCTGTGGTCTTAATTGTCTCAACTTTATTTTGTCAAGTACCAAACATTCCGCCACAAACTTTTGAATATCGATTTAAGGCCATACCTAAAAAAATCTTTCTTCACCCCGTGGTAAGTTTTTAAAAAGCTTGAGCTCTCTCCTAAAGGAGAAGTGTGCAATTCCAAAGAATCTTTGTTTTAGTTGGAATTTTGCCATGTTGGAGAGTAAGCGATATTTGTACCATAAGGAGTCATTTTTCCAAATAAATGTACTGCATGTACTAGATCTTGCCGCAACTTTTGAATGAGTGTCCACACTTCTTCGTCCTTCTTCCATTCATCCCTTTCCTTCGGTTAATCACTCAAGTTGGATAATAGAAATGGCATAAATCAAGGTTTCCACATCTTCATTCTTTCTCTGAGAATCCATCCGCAACAACATTTAGTTTTCCCTTTTTGTAGATTATTTCAAAGTCATAACCCAACATCTTTGTGACCCATTTTTTTTGCTCTTCTAAAGATAGTATTTGTTCCAAAAGTGTTTAAATCCAGCATGATCGCTTTTACTCAAGTGTCTTCCCATTAGGTAAGGTCACTCATTTCTTTAAGGCACGGTATTGCTAACATTTCCTTCTCATAAATAGCTTTTTGTAAATACTTTCCTTTGATTCTGCACACTTTCTAAAAGCAAAATGGGTCCTCCTTCGTAGGTTTTAACCCCGAATGTAAATTATCTACACACGAATCTTATAAATCGTATCATAAACAATAGCTATATATTAAAACATAAACAAGATAAACACGTATATTTTCCCTGATCCCAAATCGGGACGACCAACTTGATTTTTCATTATATTCCTTTTAGTGTTACAACACATATATATACATGTCGAAGCATACATAAACCCCAATCCATTAACCCCGGATTAGAACATTAACCGTAGTTCCTCGACCGGATCTACAAAATAACATGTGTCAAAAACCATCGCACTCCAAACCATGTAAAATCATGCACAAAACATGGGTGGGTCTGCCTATGAGTGGGTCCGCACACCAAAAAATTGCCTCTGCGCCGCCCGGACCCCAACAATGGAGGCTACCCCCTTGTGACCCCCTTGCCGCACCCGTGCAACGTACAACATGGTGGGGCTGGTACTTTCATGGAAAGAATATAACACATACCCAACATTCTCCCAATTTGTTGTTTTATTTTCCACAGAGGCCACAGGAGCACTTAGTCATTGGGCCAATTCTTCAACACCCATTATTTCTCTACACCAAGAGAAATTCGAGTTCACACAACCGTCAATGCATCTGCACATTATTCAAAGTGTCCACCTTTACCAACAACACCCTTTTAGCCTCAACCATATCTCTAACAAAGTGATATTGAACATAAATGTGCTTTTTATTTGAATTGGCAAGGTGGAGCCAAGAAAAATCGCACTTTGCCATCACAATCTATCCTTATAGCTTGTTGTACCAACCCCATATGATCCGGATTTTATGCAAGAACGCAACAAAATATAGAAATAACCATGAACATAGAGATGCAATGGGAAATAATGCTTCATTTCATTAATATCAAATAACGTAAATATGCTTACAGCATAATGGGAATAAAATAGCTGTAGCTGTTAATCTCTCGAGAAGAGATGTGACGGCTACGTACCTCTCCGAACCGTGTTACAATGAGGCTCAAGGGCCTATTTATTGTTGAGAAACAATGTAGAATATGAAACGTCCAAAACCTAACCGTAGGAGATGAGGCGCCAAAACCGTGGGCGCCCGTTTGGGTAAATTGGTGATCTGAACTTCCCAGGGGCATAACTTTGGCACCCGATCTCCGTTTACGCGCTCAATAGCTCGTTAAAAGATCTATCCGAGGACTACAACTGTCGGGACGAATTTTATCAGAAAATTCGTCAGCGCTTTCATACCCAAAAACGCTCGTTTAGGCCTCAAAACGGCTCCGAAGTTCGGGGACCGAAAATCGCTAAAAATAGTAAGTTTTCATGCAACTTGAAAATTGAAAGAACCAAAGATGGGGGTTCAAATGGAATAGGCGGGTGGCCACCAATATCCACCGATCATTAAGCCCCCAAAACGGCTCCGAGAGGAGACCCCAAAACTACAAAAAATAGTAAGTTGTGCCGAATGTGAAAAGTCGTTAAGAATTGATGTTGCCGGTCCAAATGGAAACAGGGTGGCATACCCATATCCACCGGATCATTCCTCCTCTAGGAAGCAATGGTCCCCATTGCGTTGAGATCCTCCATGAGATGAGGTCAATTCGTTGAACCGAGTATTAGATGTGTTGAAGATGTCATGGACCCTGCGACATGCCTGATGTGCTTTTTTAGTAAATTTGGTTTCTTTATCACCTCATACAAGACATGTTTGGATTCCGTATGTGTAGTTGCAAGATGTATGGCAACATCAGGTGGTGGTGCAATGGGGAGTCGATCAATGGAGTGCTTGTCCCGACAAGCAGAGGAACCTCTATGAGTGAGGAGAAATTGTCATCGTATTCCTCTATGAGACGAACTGGTCTGCTTGCACTCGTGAAAGGGAGCCATGTTTCGAGGAGGGCTGGCTGGCCATTCTTCCCGTGAGTGAGTCGTAAGGAAAAAAATGAATTTTCGGTTCCGGGGAAAAACAATCTTATCGCGTTGTTTCGCAAGAAGTCAAAGAGATGCAAGGTGAGGCTTTCGTACTACCTCCGTATCCCCATACATTTCCCAAAGTAATAATAACAAGACGAGGCCTAGACTCATACAACGCATGTCGCCTCCACAAGTATGGTTGGCCCAATAATACATCGCCTACATCAAGAGGAGCAACATCACACAATACCTCATTCGTGAATGGCTCGATACCGTATGGAAGTCGAGACCGCCGGGCGATGCGAGATCTCTCCCCCGGGTGGAGCCACCCGATGGTATACGGCGGTGTGCCAGGTTATAGGCCGAGCCGCTTCACGACAGCCTCGCTCGAAATGAGGTTCTTTTGGCTTCCGTTACTCCACGAGAAATCGCAACGGAGAACCCTTCACCCACATCCGCGACCGGAAGAGGCGCTCCCCTCCTCCGGATCCTCCGGACCCTCCTTCGGGATCTCGTGGTGGCAACAATGGCACCGGGATCCGCGCGTCAATGATCCTTTCCCTTGTCATTGCCTTTGTCCGGTTCTAACTCGTGGATCGAAAATGTATCCGATTCGTGTGCCTTTAGTTCTACCCACCAAAGACCGTTTGGCCCGACACTCGTTTGTGCTCGTGAGTGGGGCCGTTATGAAATTCACACCACTTCCTCGTGTCTTTCTTTGGATTTGTGGTGTTGTTCCGAGTCGCATTGCTTTGGCCTTGCCCCCTCGTTCTTCGATTCGGGGGCACCTTTCAAATTGCAATCCAAAGTCTCGCTTCTTCGCTTTTAAATTTCGCTCGATCTTGGCGCATAGCGATATGTCGTGGGGCCAAGCGATGTAATGTCGAGGAACTCCATTTCCTCCTCGAATGCTCAGGCAAGTATTACCGCGTACTTGAGCACCAAATGCTCCTCTCGAATCTTTAATACCCAACTTTGTGCGCAAAGGTATGGAACAGATTCGCGCTCTCGTGCACATCTTGATCCTTTGTTGCCGCAACATAGGTCCATTGGATGTATTTGTCCTCATAGCCCCTTACCTGTGGCAATATTGTTCCTTTATGCCGTCTCTCGAACGAATTCCGTGGGTGTGGTCGAGAATCGCAGAGGGTTCCCCTTCGCCCTCTTGCTCATCCCGTAGGGTTTCCACCGCCTTTGACATGGGGGCTATTTAGAGTGCAAAAATAATCTTTTCTGCCGTATAGTCATGGACCGAGAAATACCCTTCCAACAAATTTAACCATCCGTCTACGCTCGTCGTATCTATTTTTCCTTCAAATATAGGAATGTCAAAGTTACATGTACTCAAGGAGTGGCGACTGCAGAGTGGCCGTTGGATGCAGATGCGCCATATGTGCTAGCCATGCTAGGCGATTGACGGTGCAGTTATCCATCATCGCGTTCCTTTGTTTCTCGAGGGCCTTCGAGCGCATTTTGATGTATTCCCCCCGTCTCCCCGTCTTCTTCTTTCTTCCGCCATGGGAGGTCGGCCGTGCTCGCAGGCCGATCTTGCAAGGGTTCTAAACTTATCGAGGCCCTAACTCCTTATACCCCCGACCGCGTTGGGGACATGCAAAGAAAAACAAAGAAAGAGCGTACCCGCTTCCGATACCATCGATCCGATTTTAGTGCAGAACGCAACAAAATATAGAAATAACCATGAACATAGAGATGCAGCGGAAATAATGCTTCATTTCATTAATATCAAATAACAAAATATGCTTATTGTGCATAATGGGAATAAAATAGCTAGGGTGTCAGTAGCGAATCTCCGAGAAGAGATGTGACGGCTACGTACCTCGAACCGTGTTACAATGAGGCTCAAGGGCCTATTTATTGTTGAACAATGTAGAATATGAAACGTCCAAAACCTAACCGTAGGAGATGAGGCTGCCTAAAACCGTGGGCGCCCGTTTGGGTAAATTGGTGGTTCAACTTCCCGGGGCATAACTTTGGCACCCGATCTCCGTTTTACGCGCTCAATAGCTCGTTAGAAAGATCTATCCGAGGACTACAATCGGCTGACGAATTTTATCGAAAATCTGCCGGGCGCTTTCATACCCAAAAACGCCGTTTAGGGCCTCAAAACGGCTCCGGTTCAGGACCCGAAAACTCGCTAAAAATAGTAAGTTTGCCATAACTTGAAAATTCGGAAAGAACCAAAGATGGGGTTCAAATGGAATAGGTGGTGGCCACCAATATCCACCTGATCATTAAGCCCCCAAAACGGCCCGAGAGTGAGACCCGAAACCCGCTAAAAATAGTAAGGCTACTGAATGGTGAAAAAAGCCGCAAGAATTGATGTTGCTGTCCGGAATTGTAGCAATAGGTGGGTGGCCACCGATATCCACCCGGGATCACCATACTTGAACACAATCTATGAAACCAACCGCTTCCTCAGTTGTACGAGTGGCCGCTATGTATTCTCGTGCCTTCCGTGTTTATGGATTACCATACACCGTCTTTACTCATCTAATCGACTCGCGCTCCAAATAGGTTAAACACATGTTCCACCAGATCTTCTTTGGTCTAGATCTCCACCCTTACCGCATCAACAAAACCACGAATGTCCAACATTCTTTCCAATCCTGGGTCTTCCCCGGCAAGACAAGCCATAATCACTAGTGCCATACGAAAATATCCGAAACCCGCTTCACTACCGTCCAATGCTCCTTCCCCCTGGCTCCGATAAACTCGCTCAACATCGCATGTGGCACTTCGGTCTAGTGGCAACTATCGCATACATCGTACTACCCACTCGCACTTGCATATGGAAAACAGACATATCCTCCTCTTCTTCGTGTCTTGGGACATTGTTCAATAGACAAGCCTTTACACCTACATGAATAGGAACATTCACCGGTTTGGCTTATCCCGCATATTGAACTCGCAATATAGTCTCGACATACTTCCTTTCGTTTAACCAAACTTCTCTTTGTCTTGATTCCTCTTAATTTCCATGCCCAAAATATAAGCCCAGAAGACCAAGATCCTTCATGTCGAATTTGAGAACACTGTCTCTCTCAAATCTTGATAATTTCTTTGTCGTTTCCAATCAACAACATATCATCCACATACAAGACCAAATAAATAACACCTGGCCACCAATTAATTTAAAATAAACATAGTGATCCTCCTTCGCTTCAGAAGCCAAGTCCTCGTATATAGGTATCAAATTTCTAATACCACATCCTTGGTGACTCGTTTTAACCCATATAGAGACTTCTTCAACTCCGCACACCAATTCTTTCTACCCTTCACCATAAAGCCTTTCAAGTTGCTTCATGTAGATCTCCTCTTCTAGATCCCCATGAAGAAATGTTGTCTGTAACCATCCGTTCTATCTCAAAATCAAATGCAAGAAGAATGTGATAAAAGTAATCTAATAGAAGTAACTTTGGCAACACCAGGGAGAAAATATCACTAAAATCAATTCCTAGTGACTCTGGGAATAACCTTTATCCACCAAATTCAGACCTCCTCCATCTTGAGCTTCCATAACTCAAAAATATGACCATTAAATTTCTCGATCTCTATCTTTCCTAAGCGCTCGCCATCTTCACCGCAAGAATCGACCCCGCAAATCTCCCACTCGAATGGTCTACCAGCCTCAGCAAAACCCCGTTGTTAAAGGCGTCCCCTTGAATCAAACAAATTGGAGCAATTAAAAATGTAGGTTTTAACCTCACCGTAAATTATCTACACACGAATCTTATAAATGTAAAATAAACAATAGCGAGAGCATAAAACATAAAATAGATAAACAACAGATATTTTCCCTCGATCCCAAATCTAGACGATCACCTTTATTTTTCATTATATTCCTTTTAGTGTTACAACACATATATATACATGTCACACAAGCATAAACCCCAATCCATTAACCCTAGATTAGAAAATAACCCGTAGTTCCCTGATCGGATCTACAAAATACTAAGGGCCGAAAACCATCGTACCCCAAAACCATGTGCAAACTCATGCACAAAACATGGGTGGGTCCACCTATGAGTGGGTCCGCACACCAAAAAATCGTGGCGTCGCCCCGACCCCGCTCTATCCTTCGTACTCCGCGCAACGTACAAAGACGTGGGGCTATTTTTGGAAAGAATATAACACATACCCAACACTTCGCATTAAAACAAAGACCAATTCTATTTCCCGAGGCATCACATTCCACAATAAAGGTTTTTGTGAAGTCTCGGCGTAGTTAGTACTAGTGTTAGGCACATTGCCTCTTTAAGATGTTCAAAGGCCTTAGTTGCTTCAGAGTCCATGAAAATGCATCTTTCTTCAATAATATTGTTAGAGGTGCCGCTATTCTCCCATAATTCTTAACAAACTTGTGATAATACCTTCGTTAACCCAAGAAATCCTCGCAACTTCTTTATGGTTTGGGGACTTTCCATTCCTTAATGGCTTTAATTTTGTTAGGGTTCACTCTAACACCTCATGTGATACAATATGACCTGTATATTCCACCTCTTGTACCGCAAAGAAACATTTGGATATTTTTGCATATAATCGTTTCTCCTACAATAGTTTGAGCACTCGTCAACATGTTGAACATGATCCTTCCAATACCTAATGTAGATTAGTATATCATCAAAAATACTAGCACAAATTTTCTAAGGAAGGTTTTGAAATGGAATTCATCAACCCTTGAAATGTAGAAGGTGCATCGGTAAGGCCAAAAGGCATGACCAAAAATTCATAATGACCCTCATGAGTTCAAAATGCTATTTTCGGAATATCTTCAATCTTCATTCTAAATTGATGATGTCCCGAACAAAGATCCAACTTCGTTAAAAATAAATTTCTCCATGTAATTCATCCAATAATTCATCAATCACGGAATGGGAAATTTATCTTTAATGGTGAGCTTATTGAGCTCCCTATAATCTGGACACATGTGCCATGATCCATCCTTCGTGCACCAATACCACCGGGAGCAGAGAAAGAACTTCACTAGGTTGAATTATAACAAGATCTAACATTTCGCAATCATATGTTCAATTTCAATCTTTGGACATAAGTTTATCTATAAGGCTCCGATGTTTGGAGGAACACTTCCTAGAATCAAATGAATAGCACGATCATGATCATGAATAGGTGGGGGTCCTTTGGGAGTTTCAACACCTTGGAATGATTGTCCAAGACTATTTGGAGATCCGCGTAAATAGATGATTTTGATGTTGGAACTTATATGAGTATAATTGTGCACTTGCACCTCATTTTTCTTTCTAATATTTGTTATTACATTAGAGCTTATTATTTTTCCCAAATTTCCCGCGATACCCCGTAATTAGAAATTCTTTACTAAAAAAAATTTCAAGAAAAGTTCTTGAAAATTAAAAGCTATCATCCCCAAAGATTGTCACCATTTTATTCATAGTACAACATCGAACCTCCCATCAAGAATGAAAAAATTATTGGATTATTCAATACATATTCCCCCATGGTTAGCTTGATATTATGGCATTTTCTAGAGTAATTTATAAATTCTCCATTTCCAACCATCACTTGACATTCGGATGCTCAAGATAGGAAACAATTCAATTCCTTGGCTACCTTACAATGAATACAATTATGGGTACTACCTAAATCAATCAAAACTATTACCTTTTTCTTCTTGATATGTCCTTCTATCTCGAGAGTTTGAGGAGCAAGAATTTCGCCAATGCTTTACATGATATGATCGACTCATTTCTTCCTCTTCTTGGGTTGGTTCGGTGTATATCCTCTTCTTTTTGAAGATTCTTGTTCATTTTCTTCTTCCTCTTCACAATCTATGTGTAAAATAGTTTCTTCTCAAGACACTTATGACCTTTAGTGTATTTTTTATCATTGTACTCGTAGAAAATCCCTTTTTCTCTTTATCTTCCAAGTGTTTCTGTCAACCTTGTAGGTTGTGGAAGTCTAGAAGAGTAGCAAACTTCCATCTTTATATGTGAGGAGGTAGGTTCCTTGTCGCCATAATTTTACATTCAATTTTTCTTGCCAACCCGAATGCCTTTTCCATAAACGTTCCCAAATGGAATCTCCATGTTGGATGTTATCCTTTAATGTCCCTATGAAAACATCAATCTTGTGTTCCTTTGGAATATTAGTTACCCTTATATGTCCAATTTTTGGAAGTCCTCAATGTGCTCCACCACCGAACCCTTTTGTTTGAGATTTATCAATTGCCAAAGAAGGTGTTGCTTTTTGTATTCTCATAATGTGCTATCAGCTCTCCATAAAATCGACCAGTATATAATTCTTTATGAGCAATCACATCGATACCATACAAATGTATTTTTTTCTAAATGTAAAGGTAATGCGTACTTTTCGTGTTTTGTACATTATTGAGATCAAAATATTGCTCCATATATAGTATCCATGTTACGGGATCCTTGTTATCAAAATTCCTCATATCCATCTTTGGAATATGGTGGTTCTTCCATCCAACATTATAGTTTATGAAATCACGATTAAAATTTATTTTGTTCTCATCATGATTTTCGTCACTATCTTTTCGCCATTAGAAACATTTCTTGTATCAACTTTGTCAAACCGTTGATGTATACTTAGATCATTCTTCATGTTTTCCATGTTGTCTTTAATTTTTTAATCGATTGTAGCTTCCATTTCATCCATATTAGTTTCCACGCATTTCTTCAAAACTTCCATTTCACTTTTTTGTCGTTTCCTTTCACATAGCTTAAATTTGGTGCACTTTTCTTGTAATTTTGATATATCATGCTTCATTTCTTAGTCTTCATGAGTCGAGTAGAGTCAAGGCTTAATGGGTGTTGAATCTTTGTGGGATTTTAGAACCCAATACCGATATCTGGCTCTTCAATATGCCTCGAATAACTAAAATCCAATTTTTTCAAATGAAACTTATGTAATTCAAAAAAAATACACACCTTTTCTTTCTTTTGAGAGCTCGATGTATTTGCACCGACCATTCGCTATGTGATTTCTCATATCTTCAATATTTTAATTTGGTTCGTAGTAGCCCTCCTGAATATTTTTCAAATTCCGTAGGTCTAATCGATTTGGATTCTTCAAGGAAAACTTATGCCAGAATTTCCACAATGACCTAATTATGGACTTGCTCGTAGAACGAATCCAAATAACGTACAACATCGTTTCCTCCTTTGGCTCGAATTGAGTACAAAGGAAACTACATTTTGTGTACTTGCAGCTCACTTTTACATAATTATAATCAAATTCTCAAAGAGAGTTATGAGGATTTTCCCACGATCACCTCTTTGAGATGAAAATTCAGAGCCTAAGAACTTCCTAACTCATGCACTTACTCCGTAAATACCGTGAATCAAGCTCTAAAAATTTTCCATGACGTTCCTCAATATTTTGGTTTCGTCTGGGAAAATTTAACTTCGAAACCTCGTAGGAAAAACGTTATAGTGAAAATCACAAATGACAGTTAGGGCAGTAATCGTATTTCCACAAAATTCATAACTTACTGCATCAATTCGAAAAATGCAGTGCCAGGAACCAAGACTTTAATTCTTCCACTATGTTCCTCGATTTCGTCGTCTAGAAAATAACTTTCAACTTTTGAACCTCTGTGAGAAAGTACTGAGTAGAGAAAATTCCACGATGACTTGTTTGAATATAAAACCTTTTGGAATCCAAAGCTCTAATACCAAATGTTATGAAACTACCTATAAAAATAAGAAAGAGAGATAAACGCCTTAGAATACCACTAAAGGGAAACCTCCAATACATACAAATGAACAATTTCAGATGATGTGACAAATGACCAAAAACCTCCTTATATATAAGAGTCCATGGGGCCACAATATAATCCTAGCCAACCTAACAATAATGGTAAAATAAATAATAACAATATTAAAGTGCCACAGTGGGTACAACAATAATTAAATAAGAAAGGGCTACAAATTTAATAAATTACAAGACCAACTATAATAGGATTCATATTTTGAACCATGTATGTCATTTTCCCTAAATCTTAGTGCAAGGCAATCTTTAATGCATATTACTTTCAGATGTGATTTCTCCCATAAAATTTAAGGAAAACCATGGGCATGTCATTTCTCCTAAGGTATCATAATAAATGTTAATTTAATAGATTTTATTGAATTTATTTTTTTCAAGATTAAAAAAAACCCACTAAATATGGTTGAAAATGGACATTATGCGTAGATGTTTCTTTCTATCCCAATCTAGTAGCAGTGATTACATATGTGTTTTGCAATATCGCGACTAGCAAGGTCCTCCAAAGGAAAATTGAAGACACGTGGAAGATCAAAAAACAACAAAGAATATTATATTGCATCGATAGAAGGCTTGGAACATCTAGGGAGTATGATCAAATGGAATTGTAATTTTCATTAATAGAACTGTGCAACCAAATGAAAGGCAAAGCTATCAAGGCTAAGAAGGAAAGGCTAAACAACCGCATTGAAAATCAACAATTTTATTAACAATTTCAATTTTTAGGTAAGATTATCAGACAAATGTTGAAGATGGTATGTTGATCTATTGTGTGAGGCAATGTCAATTCAAGATTTATCTACTCGCATACTAATAGATGAATTAGTATTATACGGACAACAAAACATCTCCTAAGATTCATCTCTCAGACAACTAGTGTTGAGATGCTCTCCTTCAAAATTCTCCTTTATTAATGGACATTGTAACATATCTTTGATATGTGTGTTTTTGCATTATAATTGTGTCTTTAATGCAGGCAATGTGTTTTTTTCAATTATATATTATGTGATCCTGTTCATGTAAAGCTCAACTCGGGTGATCTTCACATTTAAATCTGAGGAACTTCACATTTTTATAAAATTAAATGTGAGGACTTCAACAAGCTTTTTTGTTGCAAATGGAGTTTCACGTACATCTTTATTAATGACTGTATTGTTTTTTTGATTATATACCAAGTGTGCTCCCACCATGTAAATCACAACTTGGTGAACTTAACATTTTTATAAAAAATTTAAATTGAGTTTTCACACATCAATTAAAAGCTAAGGTTTGTTTGCTATAATTTTTGTACACTAATTACATTAATTTTGTGAATTATTTTGAATTTCTTTATTTTAAATGGTAATTTAAAACTATTTTTCCACTCTAGATATATCCAGAGACCAAGTAGAGGAGAAAGGCTAAGATCAATAGAATCTCATATCTCTAAGGAGAGGGGGATCATGGATCGAGGGATGTTCATGGTGATGAACATAATATGATCTCCATACATACATGTGTGTACATATGGAATTGTTTTTTTATCAATTTTAGAAAGGTAATTAGTTGTTAATAAGTTTTATTTTATTTTAGGAAGTAGGAGGACAAGGGTGTCTACTCCATCAATAAAGCATGGTTCACGTGGCCAGTGTTCCACGCGATCGTGGTATGGTTCATGCAATTTAATCAATGAATATGTACATGTATTTATATGTATGAATGTATCTTTGAATTGATTATAAATTCATATTTTTTTATTAAGCTTCCTCTCGTCTCGTGAGGTTGGTGGTGATACACATTCACTTGGGAGGCCATCAATAGGTGGTGGTGAATTTATATAGTGTGGCAGGCGGGCTTCCCCTGCAGGCCAATAAATTGGCTGGCCCACGGGTTCTCGACCATTTGGTGGTCACCAAAGTGCTCTGTATCAGCCTCGTGGTGGCAAGACGTTACAGCCAACCGTATCGAGGCAGTTGTATCAATCCGAATATTATTTTCATTTTTATTTGTACAAATTTGTTTACACGTTTTTTTTTAGTATAAAAAAAATTTATATATCGATGCAGAGTGAAAATGTTACTGTACGTCGGGTCAAAAAGACAAGAGGATGAGAAACATTACTATTCAAGAAGGAAGGTTGTACACCAACCACGACTTATCTATCCGACATTTCCGATATACCTTGGGAATCAAAATGTAAAGAATGCACCTTACAAAGGTGTCAAAATATTCATTCAAAATTGAAGAGAGATCTCGTGTCTTCACTCTCCTTATTGAGAGTCGACAAAGATTGAGTAATAGTTACTCACTTTTTTAAGAAAACTAGTAGATGTAAATTTGGGAAGCTTGGGCCAACCACTCATACTTTTGTAGAAGTGATGAGAAAAATGGAAGAAAACAGTTGATGGATCTCTATACGTGGGAGGTTGTTAAACAAAGAGTTACAACAGAATGGCCAAGTCTATGTTTAATTTCAGGTGAAGGGTCGAAAAGAAAGATGTTAAAGGTGTAATATTTCAAGCACCCCGATATAATCGGCTATTCAGATGATAGAACCTTGCCGCCTATGGAAGACTCCCATGGAACGACGAGGTTCCGCTTTATTTTGTAAAATTATTTTATGCGTAATTATTTATGGGAATAAAACCCAATTGAGGAATTAATCTTACCTATGAATTTTTTGGTCCTAGGAAAGGTCAATTGTAGTATCGTAGGGAAGCTAGGCATGATGCCTGAGGTCACTACCCCGAGCCACCAAAGGGTTAATTGACCTCTTCGTATTGAAATTTTGTGGTCAAAGATGGATGTCACTTCTCAAATTAGTCAAGAAGCAAGGATGCCAACATGGACAATATTCCGTATAATCGGGTGGAGCGCATGTTTGTCTCAATCGGTGAAAGCACATGAAAACGCACGTGCTAATTTTGCATATACGTATAAAGAAATAGTATAACATATGTTGTAGATTCTAACATATGCAAAGAATTGTCGGAATGTTATACACCCCACTATTCTAAGAGAGAGAAAGAGGGCATGGGATCGCATGTGTTAATGGTTAGGATGATTATTTTAACACATGTACAATTTTAATAAATACGTATATACATACATTTATTTGTATACATTAAGATATAACAAAAATGTATCATTATATGTTAACACCATTCGTTAGCTTTTCATGCTTGATGAGCGAAGATGATGTTAATATCATGGTTCTGAGCTCTCCGATTCACACAATCAATATGGGTCTCACCACTAATCACACAATGAATATGGCTCTCTCCATCAAGATGATGTTGAAAATGCTGAAGTGTTTTTAAGTGAACATGATGATGTACAATTATTTTTTATCTATTATTATATATATCGAAACATGATGACATATTTTTAAAATAAATAATTAGGCACACATGTACATGTATATATAATTAAATGTTAATAAAATCATACATTTCGTCCGATGTTTTTGGGATGGGGTACCTTCTTCTTCCTTGGGAGATGTGCCAACCACCATCACAATTATAGAACACTTATCACTTTTAAATATGTTTTTAAGTTATATAAGACTTCAGCCTCTCAAAAAACATTAAAAAATGAGATCTCCAGATTCTGAGTTATTTTGAAATTTTTGACTTTAGGTTTTTGGAGATTTTCTTTTCGTAGCCAATTCTTGATCCGTCGTATCCACCATCACAAGTATTCAATTTTTCACTTAAATATATGTCTAAGTTATAAGTTATAAATTGAAGTTCAAAAGTTTTACTATAAATCGAGAACTAGATCTTGAGTTATTTTATACTTTTAAATTTTTTGAATTTGGGTCTTCTTTGAGATGATTTCTTTCTCCACGGACTATAGCGATGGAGTGTATGATGGAGATAGGAACATCCACAATTCATTTGAACCATTTGAAATGTATTATATAATTTTTTTTCTAATATTATATTGAAAATTAGTTTATATATGTTTTTTATTTGAAAATTTTAATAAGTATATATATATATATATAGTTGTACATGTATATTATACATTTTACTCGTGGAAGATGTTCCCGTGGAGGAATTTTTAATGTATTGAGCAACAAAACACAATGGAGAGGGAACTCTGAGGGTCAGTTTTCTGATTTTTATTTTTTTTTTCATTTTTTTACATGAAGTTCTATATTCTCATTCAATTTTAAAACATTAAATTTTAATGTTCGTAATAATATTATATGTATAGTTCGCATGCTTCACAGATAGCTCGAGGATCGTGACTTTGTTGGGAGAGACACTAGATCCATCTATATTCGATGTACATGCACATGTGTGCAACATTATATTTGATAGATCTAGTCTTGAATTTACTTTTTTATATATAGTCTTATCTAGATGTGGTCATATATTTACTTGTACAGAATTGATACTTGTGACACTATACCTTGAACTATATATATATATATACTTATTTTTCATGTGAGATACAAATTTTGGACATATTTTACTATTTGGATATATAGTTTTAACTACCATTACTCTTGTCAAGAATGATTTTTAATTTTAGATAGTTACATTTGACATGTGATCACATGTTGTGATATATATAATGTTTTTATTTTTTAAATCAAGTTCTCATTTTATTTTTAAACCATGTACATACATGTGTATATTTTGGATCTAGTTGAACTACATTTGGCATGTAATCACATGTGATATAATGTTTTGTTTTACGATATAATGTTTTGTTTTTAAAATTCAAGCTGTCATTTTATTTGTTAAATATAAAATGAATATCTAGATGGAAATTTCAAATTACATTTTCACAATGTGATATTTGGATGGTTGAACTACATTTGGTGACGGATTGTGATATACTTGTTTATTTTCAAATTCAAGTTGTCATTTTATAAACTTGTTAAAAATATAAAATGAATCTCTCTAGATGGAAATATCGAATTACAAACCATATTTTGGATAGTTGAACTACATTTTGCATGTGAAGTAATGTTGTGATATAATGTTTTTTTTTTAAACTCAAGTTTTGGATGGTTGAACTACATTTGGTATAAAGGATTGTAATATAATTTTTTGTTTTTATTGATAGTTGAACTACATTTGGCATGTGAAGTAATGTTGTGATATAATGTTTTATTTTTTAAACTTATGTTTTGATTGTTGAACTACATTTGGCATGTGATTGTGATATAACGTTTTGTTTTTATTGATAGTTGAATTACATTTGGCATGTGAAGTAATGTTGTGATATAATGTTTTGTTTTTAAAACTCAAGTTTTGGATGGTTGAACTACATTTGGCATGTGATTGTGATATAATGTTTTGGTTTGCTTGATAGTTGAACTACATTTACATGTAATAAAATGTTGTGATATAATGTTTTGTTTTTAAACTCAAGTTTTGGATGGTTGAGCTACATTTGTCATGTGATTGTGATATAATGTTTTGTTTTTAAAATTCAATTTGTCATTTTACAAGAAAAAAAGTTCACATGAATATATGTACATAAAAAATATTTAAGTACATGTTTGAATATGTTAAAACGATTGAAGTACAATACATATCGATGTATATATATCTAAAAACAATCATAAGATTTTAGCTTTCTAGATGGTCAAATATCCATAAAATTTTAAAATTGCATTCTAGAACATATATATCTAGTACGTGCAACATTTTTCATCAATGCACCTAGAAAAGCTACTTTGTGTTGATGTAAAACCTGAAATTACAAAAAACGTACAACACATTTTGCATTCAAGAATGAATATTATAATTTACTTAATGTATACATACTGCCGTGGCAACAAAATCGTGCAACTTCAAAATTTGCATTATATCAACTATGCTAGATACGTATATGTACATTTTGCAATAATGACATTCCGAAAATTGTAATTTGCAGAATGTATGAAATCATTTAGATCTTAGATAATCTTATATGTGTATGTGTACATGTACAGTAACATTTATGCATGTACCAAAACAATGTACATGTGTGAAAACACTCAGATAGATAACATAAAAAGGTAGTTTAATTTTTAGTTGAGTTCTGGAAGTTCTAAAACATGAATCCAAAGAGAAGAAATACCTGTTGCGTCTCAATCAAAAAAAATTCCAATGGAATGCCATCTTCAATGATCCGTTCATGATCGGCTTTTGTTATTTTCCATTTCTTAATTTTCATTTTTTTTCTTTTCGTATCAACTTCTATCAACTTTATGTGTGCCGCACACACCAAGTGACTATATTGGCAACTTATGACATCGTGTTCATAGTCTTGAGTGTAAACAAAATCCCCACTTCGATTAGTTTGTCCGAAAAATAACCTTTCAATACTATAGACCCTTTGTCAAATGGAAACCCATGATCATTATAGTTTTCTAATGATTTCATCTTTCGTTCAAAGGCAACGC
Source organism: Pinus albicaulis (assembly GCA_034641835.2). NCBI lineage: Eukaryota > Viridiplantae > Streptophyta > Pinopsida > Pinales > Pinaceae > Pinus > Pinus albicaulis. Next base: position 1,118,528,650 of record CM076570.1, on the reverse strand, counting down.
ATCAAATAGTACTTCACATTTTCATCATCGATAGTAGGTGAAATTACAAAGAAAAACATCTCCCGCGCAATAAAACAAACTTATGTATTTAAATTTAGATCATAATTAACATGAAAATTTAACTTTAAAATTAACATACATGTACTTGATTTTATTATCTATTTCTAGATCTCTCACATTGAAGAATGAAAATGCTACTCTTCTAACAAGATCGTAAACTTCCATCACCATCGATGATATCAGAAGTCTCCTCTCGATTTCATTTCTTCAAACCTTGCAACGGACATTTTCCTTTGTATTTAGCTTTGTATGTTGCCAATCTTTTACAAACATTTTGTTTTCACAAACATCATTCGATTTTTTGTTGTTTATGCAAACATGACAAAAAACAATAATATTTTCTTTATCCAATGAAAAAACACTTCAGGACAACTTTGTTTTAATCAATGCGATTTCGAGTCACTTTTATTGTTTCAACATCATTTTCAATCGATCTATCTACATTCCAAACTCAATATTCCAAAAAAAACTATAATGAAATCTAAAGAAGAATATAAATATGATATCAAACTACCATCAAAGATAATCATTGTGATAAATGTACATCGTTTAAAATTAGAAATCCACAAAAATTGAATTGAATGTACCTTCGCACTTCCCTTGATTGGTTAGTCTCATGGCTTAAGCAAGTGCTGATGCACCATCGAACAACATATTTAGCATCCACAAGTCGGTTTGCAAGAGGGGTCCATTTGATATCCTTGAAGTCTTTGTTTTCTTTATGCATGCTCCCCGCACCGTCATGTTCTCCTTTTCCATGACCAAATTTCAAAGAACCAAAATGGTTAATGCGAGTTCTCATATGAAATAATACGCAACCAAAAGAATGATTGTGAAGAATTGAATTGACCCGTGCATCCATCCGACCAATGTTCATTGAGTTTTATTCCATGACTTTTCAAGGAGTCATAAATCTTTCCAATACAGTTGTCATATTGCATATGTATCATGTGCACGATCGTCACCGATATAAAAGGAGATCTTTAAATAATATGTTGATTTTCACCGGTGATTTCTATATGATCAAATGATTTGTTCATCATGTCTATATGAAATATAATGCAGCATGGAGACTTGGTCAAAATGATATTATTCACTTCCGAATTTCTTTTTGTGGGACAAATGTGTAGTTTTCTCAGAAATAAATTACCGACAAAATGGTCCCCGTGGAAAAAATTCACAGGATTTTTTGAATTACAAGTCCTACCATCGAGCTCTATGGGAATGCTTCGTGTATTTTATGAATTTTCTGCCTCTCAAACTTTCTCAAAAATCTATCACAAAAATTTCTTCTTCTCTTTGTAAATCAATCTTTAGCACTTGAACCTTGAATCGATGTATGGATATATTCATATCTCTTCCATTTCACTTTCATTTTGGATAGTGATTGATCATTTATATCAAGCATTTTATATTTGTTTTTAAATTTAGTTAAATTTCCACAATCATCACATTTTTTAGCACTGAACACATTTCTTTTGGTAAAATAATTCAAGGCTTTCTCTTCCACATAGAATTTGACATATGAAATCATGGATAAGGTAGGAGGAGGTGAATCTTTCCAAATGTTTTACTAAAAATTAAGGAATGTGTCATAATATAACTAAAATTCCACATGATGATGACAACAACAAGTGTCGCTGCATCCTGCTATAAGTTTTAGATACCATAGTTTTTATTGCACAAAAGAACCGACTGAGACATCAATTTCACGATTCTCTTCTTTGAACTTCATGGAACAAATCTATCCGAGTGGTGTCCAAGAAATGTTTTCGATGGATCTTCGTACCGATTTCGTGTTATTCTTCTTCGCATCACATCCCTTTCGCTTTTGGTGAAACACATGAATTTTTCATCCAATGTTCATATATTATTTTTTTAACATTTTCTCCAAGTATATCTTTGTATGCTCTTACAAATAGTCAGTTCAATGTTTAGGTTCATCATTTACATCTATTTCTGGCAACCAATTTTCATGTCCGTGCAAAAATTTTCGTGAGGTTCCTAATGCTCGTGTCATAGATTTTACCAACCGATTCTCTTTAGTACTTGATAAAACGATCGCCATATGTATTTCTCTCGCGTGCATCCGCCCATTTTCCCCGTCTAGATCTTCTAACTAAATTTATATCACTATTTATATTTAGTATCACATTTTCCTTCATTTTTTTTATCTTTTGTTGATTTTTGAATACCCACAAATTCAATGCGCTTCTTTTAATTTCCTGCAATGTTAAGAGACCTTTCAACAATTGGGCTTGAACTGCCACAATTTACTTTATGAAGAACAACCTAAAATGTGATTAACACGATATTGTATAGCATGCTTATCTTTTTTATCTCCATATGTGTGAGTGTCAACATTTTCTAATACATCTTTCATCATCGATATTGATTTCATCTCAGACATATTCGAATTAATAGTACATAATAAGTTTACATATTCAATAAATAACTAAATTAATAAATATGTATAATTTCAATAATACGTGCATGTGTTCAACATATATATATATATATATATATATATATATATATATATATATATATATATATATATATATATATATATATATATGCACACTCGGTGATTCAATTTCTTCACTTCTGAATTTCTTTCAACATTTTCACCATCTTCAATCAATGGTTCAATATCTCTTTCTAATTTCTTCAAAATTTTTTATCTCATCAATGCCTCTAAGAATATCTCTCTCGTTTACATTGCAAAAATATTTTTCAAATTAGTTTTTCAAATAAAAAAACTAAGCTTCACAATCTACACTAGGTAAATTTTAAATATCAAATTTATAATATTTACATTTACATACCGATTCAATCCTAGTTGAGGTTGATTTTCCCTTTCAATATTTGAGCATTCTTTTCTCTTTTTTGCTAATATTTTCCCCGTTCTCTACGTTCCTCGTGTCTATTGTTCGATCATATTTTCTCGTGCAATTCTTTTCGATTTTCCCATGATAATTGAGTATGAAGTTCAAAAATTTTCCTTCAAAATTTGGACAAAAACTCAATTAAAAAAAGCATCACAAAAAAAAATTAATTTAAAAAATAAAAAAAAAATTAAAAAATAAATAAAGTCATTTTAAAAATTTTGCACAAAAGACATACTTCAACTTTGACACTTACTTTAAAATTATGAGAAAAAATATCTTCTAAAATGAAACGGTTTGCAATATTTTCTTAGGTCCTTCCAAGTCGTGCAAAAAAATTCATTTAAAAAATTAGACAAAAAACTCTTTTTAAAAAATCATTATAAAATATTTACTTCAACCCAAAACACATACTCTAAAAAATGTCACTTCAAAAATACATCAAAAAAATTCCATTGAAAATTAAGCCCTCAAAAAATACCTCAAAAATGTCCATTGAAAACTAAGCCTAACTTCTTAAAAATGTCACTTTAAAAAATACCTCCAAAAATGTCCTTTGAAAATTAAGTCCAAAACCTCTAAAAAAATGTCTCTAAAAACAAAATACCTCCAAACAATTTCTTTGAAAATTAAGCCCAAAAGCCTCTAAAAATATATCACTTTAAAAAATACCTGCAAAATGTCCTTTGAATATTAAGCCTAAAGAAACTCTTCGAAATTAAGCCCAAAAAAGTCCAAAAAAATGTCTTTTGAAAATTAAGCCCAAAACCTCTAAAAACAAAAATACCTCCAAAAAAATGTCCTTTGAAAATTAAGCCCAAAACCTCTAAAACAAAATAATTTAAAAAAATGTCCCTTGAAAATTAAGCCCAAAAAGCATCAAAAAATGTATCACATACCTCCAAAAAATTTCCTTTGAATGTAAAGCCAAAATGGAGTCCTTTGAAAATTAAGCCCAAAAAAATCCTTCGCAAAATCGACCAAATGAAGAAATGTGCGAAATAAAGAAAATAATGAATTCATTTATGCTTATTTATATTGTCGTAAAATGTTTTTTTTTTAGGGACTTCATGAATTTTTCTGCTGTACGTAAGTCAATTAAAAGTCGACCGAACTTTTGTAAAAATTTCGACCGAACTTTAGTTGTTAATTGACGGTCGTCGACAAACACCAAATTAACTTTTTTAAAGTCTTGGCCGAACTAACACGTCTACAATTACACAGAGCCGAGACTGAACACATTTCTTCAACTGATTGATTAAACTCATGAAATTTCATAATTAAGTGTCTAACCAAGACAAGCATTTGCATAATCTGAATCTACTTTCGTGAAATATAACTTTTATGGAATTTCATAAATATTTTACTAATTTTAATTAATTTTGTAATAAAATGGGTGCAAACAATTTCGAAGGTCACTATGATTCGAAATCAATATTTTGTATCTTCCAAAATACATTGTAAAAAAAATTGAAAAATTATGGTGCATTACATTGGTTTGTCATCCGTAATGGGTAGTTTTTATATTTTTAGTTTATAACTTATATGTTGAGAAATTTTGTGCGAGACGAAACATATTCAAAATATGCGCTTTTTTCATATTGAATCGGTTCAATAAATTCTAGTAATTATGATATGCATCAGCTTCGGGTTTTGTAAATATAACGAAGAAAAAAAAAAAAAAAAAGTAGACTCTCGTCTAGATTGTTGTAACACATTTTGTTTCTCAAAAACACAAAAGTTTTCAAAGAATACACCAACATGTTCGAACATGACTTTTTATGAATCCTTTGATCATAAAGGACACACACTCAAAGGAACGCTAAGTTGATGACATTGTAAATGTGTATAAAAATCTGAAAAAAATAAGTAATGGAAAGTTAATAAAATTCTAACAACTTTTATTTTTATCGCAAAATGAAATTTAAACAAAATTTGTTTTGGCTTGCGTAAAGTTGAAGAAACGTAAAAATAATAATAATTAAATTAAATTAAATTAAATTAAAATAAATAAATAAATGATATTTTTTTTCTCAAAAAGGGAAAAAAGTGTAACCCAACTTCACATTTTCACCAAATTCTTCAATGGAGGAAAAGTGTGAATAATCCTTATTATCATGAGGGAATTTATATGGGTGGATTTCAATCTGTGACTAAAATGATGTGTGGCAACTAAAATTCTCAAAGTTTTCGTTGGGAGTTTTGTTTAAATATCTTAGCCAAATTTTACTCGAGACATTTCTCAAGGTCAGCATTATGTTATTGAAGGCCCTCGCAGAAAATGCATGTAAGATACAAAATATTCATGTACATAAATAACTTTATCGCTTCAATGCTTTCAATGGAGGAAAATTGCAAGAATCCTTCTTACCACGAGGGAATGTATATGGTTAGAGTATCTAATGTGAGACTAAACTTTGTAGCAACTACAATTCTTAGGTTTCCATCGAGTTGTGGATTCAATCTCTCGAATTAAATGTTACCTCGAGATTTTGCTAAATCAATATTATTTTATTGAAATCTTTTAGAGAAAGATTCATACTCCACTAAATTTTCTTGAAACATATTATTCCCTTAAAGTTTCCCATTTAGAGTCAACTTCCAATAAAATGTTTCCTATGTTGAGCCCACTCCAAGTAGAAATATTGAGGACAAGTACTATTTACATCAAACCCTAAATCAAGCATTCAACCTTCAAAAGTCAACATGAATTTCTTTCAAAAACATTTTAACACTTAATGACATCAATCATGTAATATGTAACATGCAATGACATTAAATATGCATCCCTTTCTCAACCATATAGTAAATTAACAACGAAATGCCAAAAATGACAAAATTAAGGCTACCTAAAACAAACTCGAAACATACCATTTTCCTTTTACACACTAGATACCTACACTCATTTCGAATTCAATTTAATCACCCTAAATCTGAACTAAAATTCGCATATGTGCTCAAATCGCTTCTGTAATAACCAAACCCCTTCAACAGCTTCTCATTAAAACACATCTTAAAATTTTCTCTTTTCAAAATTAGTAGGATTAGAGTAAATTGTGACAAACCGAGAATGATGTGTCCTAATGAGATGTAAAGATTAAAATAATAATGAAAATTGCATGAAGCCAGTTTCCAAAATGGACCCTAAATGAAGACAGTTTCGATTCTCTACTCAAATTATTTGGGAAAATGGGTAGTATCAAGAAAGAGAGAAAGGAAAGGAGGAATGTAGTGGTACCGCAAATTTCTGATATCACTACAAATACCAAGAAAAAGATAAATAAAGAATAAAATATGTTCCATATTGGCCACTTACACATCTACAAATACACAATTTGAAAGGTAAATAACCACATGATGTACATGATGCCAAAAAACAATAAGAGAGTCAATTAGAGTCATTCACTAAAGAAAACATACACCGATGTTGGTTTTAATAATGAGAAGGCAAGGTAGTGCAAATGTTCTTCCAATGGAAAACAACACCGCAATGGTTGCAACATTTTGCAAATAATAATGCAATGGTATTTGAAACCAAGGGTTGAAGTTTTTTTTAGAAACACAAGTTTCCCTGCATATAGGTCTATAATATAATTATTATATATAATACTTTTGATATTATTATATATAATACTTTTCGATGATCGCAAACATGGAAATAGTACTTGGTCCACAACTTTTGATCATTAAGCTCATTAAGAGGTACTGTTATTGAAAACACATTAAATTTTTTTAGTTTAATAATTTTATTATCTAATTTTTAACGAGAACTATTTAAATAATTAAATTATAGTTTTAATTTCTATTTTATTTTAAAATGATTATTTTAATTATTTAGATTTATTTATAAAAATCATTATGGTTATCAATTACACACTAATATAAACGCTCTTAAATATTATTTTAAGAGGGTAGAATTAATTAAAATTGTTTTTAATAGCTAATAAATTAATAAGTTAAAAATTGGATATAAATGTTGATAAAGAGACATTTTTTAATTTAAATTTAATAATAAATACTTAATAAAAAAAATTAAACATTTTGATAGAAGCAAAATTATATATATATATATATGAATTACAGAAATATTAATAGGTATAAAGGTGGTCATTGTAATATGTTGTATCTTCATTTATATATTTGAAGTATTTAAATATTGACGTGTAATATATATATATATATATATATATATATATATATATATATATATATATATATATATATATTACATCAATATTTAAATACTTCTAATATATAAATGAAGATAACTTTGGCCACAATGACCACCTTTATACCTATTAATATAAAGTTTCAATAATAAAGATCATTAGCATCATAAATTCAGTTATTATACTTGCCCATGGCATGGTATATAGCGATCGATATCATTGCCACTAGCATTAGTTTGAACCAAAACAATAAGCTCAATATAAAGTTTTCTATATTCATATCTTTTTATGAGTTTTTTCAGCCTATTAGATACTTCAACTACTGACAACTCTGTTAATACGGTTTGGAGTCTTATTGCTAATGATCCTTGTTTCTTGACGTGAACTTAGTTATAAATCATATATAAATCAAAATTCGATCCCAGGGTTGATTAATGTTATCTTTAAGGCTAGCATTAAAACATAAAGACAACATTCTATGTTAACTACTTCGGATGATATATTTTTTTATGCTTTGCAATATGATAGCGTGCTTCCATGTGCCCATGCATGTGTATGTGACTGTCGACATCTAGTTGTTGGCATGTTGGCCAACCAACAACTGGTGGCCGGGGCAAAATTTTGGATTTGTTTAATCAAATAGAATTCCATGCCAAGTAACGTAAGCATGAATTAAAACAAAGTTTGGCCTAACAATGATATAAGATTAAAAAACAAATTCTGGAAAAGTAACATAAGTATGAATTAAAACAAAGTTTGGCAAAGTAATTAATAGACTTGAACGCAATTTTTTTATATTAATCAATAAACTTGACCGCTTCAATTCTAATCAACAACTAGGGCATCGCCACACTGCTTCTCCTACCATAGACAATGCTTCTTCTACTCTTCTCTACAGTCGCCGTGTTGAGATACATCCAAATTTAGAGATACATCAGCGTGGAGGAATTGTTAATTGTATTTCAAAAAGAGAATTAGGAAGAGGATCTGTGAAAACTACAACAAAGCTAGTATGATTTGAAACTAATATAGATCTGATTTTTCTAAATGTGAAGCTTTCTTGTTAATTCTCTGAAATGCTTTGAGTTTTCTAAATATAGATTTTTTTTGTTACTTTTCTTAAATGCTTTGTCTTTTCTAAATATAGATTTCTTGTTAATTTTATGAAATGCTCTGCTTTTTATAAATATAGAACTTTTGTTAATTTTCTGAAATTCTCTAATTTTTCCATATATAGACTACTTGTTCTAGATATACAGTTCTTGTTAATGTTCCCTTGAGCAGTTATCCTAAATTTGCGTTCTTTGTTCATTCTCGAGTTGTAAAACGAAGGCATTGCCAACCTAGTTAGCTTGACCTCTGGATCTCCAAAGTGATGTCTTGCCTGTTTAAAATAGGGCGTTGGTTATTTTTACATATCTAGCTATAGCCAAAAATTGTCAGGGAAATAACCGTAGATCTATTTTGAATTATGCATATAATAACTACACAAGAGTAGCACCTCCATTTAGGACAGTTGGAAAATATATGTGAAGCTTGCTGCAAAACCAATAGAAATAGACAGTATTTATGTTATATTAGAGGTAAAAAACAGAAATCCAACAAATTAATGCAATATATGATCATTTTCAATTATAAGCAGCAATAATTGATATGAACCTATAAATGAAATACAAATTAGGTGAAAATATGAGTAGAACACCAAAAACTAGTTCCAAAGATGGAAACACAAAAACTAGAAAGTCAAGAAGAGGTAATATTAGATATTTAGCACATCTTTATAGATAATGACAACATAAATTCATATGGATTATGGACTATGAATAGATTAAACCCTAAAGATTTTCTTAGAAAGCTCAACATTATAAGATGGGTGAACATTTAATCAAATCCAAGTATTTTTTCAAAAGATTTATAGTTGCAATGCTATCGCAATGCCTCACTACAAATAGCATAATAATATCCTTAGAAAGCAACAAAAAAAGTTTGAACATCAAAAGCAGTTTTTCCTTTTAAATTACTTACGATTTGCAAGAGATTAGTCCTTGGTTTCTCTTCATCCTCCATGGATGAAACCGACTAAACCACCGAAAAATAAGCCAGGGAGAAATAATAACGAAGAATCTTCATGGGGGATAAAAACAGTACAGGTGACCAGTAAGAAACCAGGAGAACCCAAGGCAAGAATAGGCAGAACTTTCCCAGGTTCATAAACTACGATCCCAACAACTCAAGATCCTCTAAGAGGCTTTCTTCAAAAGCAGGAAGCAGAATAAAGATTTGCATTCATTGTAGCCATGTTCACCACTTGTCTGACTGTCCACCTGTCTGATTTTACTAGTTGTCTGATGCGCTGGGGCCAAAGATCTTACCACTTGTATATCTTGGGATGTTCCAAAATGCACGATGACAACACAAAGCGGAGACTCCCCCACTTAAGATTAAGACAAAGGGAATTCGTAGTTAATGTTTTGGTTTCCTTACCAATTTTTCAGAGAGCATATCTCAGCTTCGACACTATAGAGAAATCCATCAAGAGAGATTGGACCCCAACTCCACAGAATAAAACTCCCGCGAGAAAGTATCGGGACCCCCAGCTCCACAGAAGAGACAAGAGCGTTATGGATCGGGGTTGAGCCTTAACTAATAAATACGAAGACAACTAGCCTTTTTTTATTATTAGTGGGCACAGACATATAATAAGATATATGGTACTATTGGTTCCACTTGGTCTACATAATAAATATATTATAGCACATTCCAGGGTTATCAAGATCATAGGTTTAGTGGCAAACCAACCAAGTCACAATTGTTGATAAGTCAGTGACTGATTAGAGAATTGTTAATTGATCGATTCTCGCTAATTTATAGTGAGTTATATAACTGGTCTTAATTGATCGATTTCTTCTTCACTCAAGTTATACTGAGTTATATGTAATTGGTGTTAATCGATTATAGTGAGTTACATGTAATTGGTGTTAATATCTGATTTCTATGCTAAGTTAAGAGTGTGAGTTATATGTAACAGGTTCAATGTAAAAATATTGATTAACATGCACTTAAACAATGTTCCACTACAGTTTTAAACTAGTTTCAAGGATCTACGATCATGTCATCAAGCCAATTCAACACCAACTCGTGATACACACACATCAAAGTTTGTCATTCTCAACATAAGAATGAATGCAATGTTTTTAACACTAGATATATCATTATCTACATAAAATGGACTTAGTTATTGATTTGGTTATATGAAAGAACTGCTACAAAGTTGGTTTACTGCATTATATCCTAGAGTTATGGTGAAAGGCAAAAAGAGTCAAAAGAATTATGACAACATTGAATGAAGTTAAACATATAATTTCAGTAGCAATATCAAACTATACAAAATATGAAATTTTAGCAAGATATAATTCAAGATGTATGTAGAGTTATTTTTTTCTAACTTCACCTCATAACACAACAATGACCAATTGAATTGCGCTATAAAATCACCGAAAAATAGATTTTTTAAAACAATTTTTTAAAACTTTAAACATGTATATTTTTCAAAACATATATATACTTTCCCCAATGGGGGTGTTGGACACATGGAGCTCCTCAACATGTGAAGCATGACATATGTCATTTGACATGGGTGGAGTAGGTAAAGATGGGGATTTTCCATTCCATTACATTGTGGTTAATGACAATTTTTCAAATGTGTAGTTCATCACCCCTCACCCGCGCACTAGGGAATAGCAGCGCTCCTGGGATCCAAGACATCTTCGATAAGGTGGTTAAGTAGCATTACATGTACCGAGGTATTAGGATCTCTCGTGGGATACAAAAGAATTTTCCGTGTTTACATCTCTCGTGGTCGTGTGGGTTTGGTGGCAAAGGATCATTCTCAAGGAAGCCCAATGGCTCTCGGTGATCGGGCCGAGTTTATGGATTCTAAATGTTTAGATTTTCTCATGCTCACCTAGGAGGTGTTCCTTTGTTCCTTTCCAGGTGAGGGGTCGTTTCTTTGGAAATGTTAGTTTGGATTTTATTATTTTGTAGGTGAAATTGGATAGAGGAGACCAACGAGGCTAGGATATCTTGGCTTTTTAGTTTGTGGCATGGAGTGTAGGGTTTCGGTGGAGATCGAATTAACCGGTAGAGTGTAGTGGTTGGTGGGAAGGTTTTCAGTTCTGATCGGGTGGACTTTGGTGTCGATTTGGGTTCGTCTCTTGAGTCCGGGTTTTGACAAGGCTATCAACATGAAGTTGGTTCTCAGGTTCCCTTGTGAACTCTCGTGTCAAGCAAGCTGGAATTTCCCCCGCTTAGAGAGGATTCAAGTGAGCTTCGATGGAATCTAAGGTGGAAGTTTGGGAGTTGGTGCTAATATTAGTAATGTGGTGGGAATTTTTGCGAGGCAACGTGCGCTAGGATTGTGGAGTACGTGGTGGGAAAATATCTTCACCTGGAAACTCACAATTGATTTTAATGATAAATATTATCGACATTATAAATCAATCAATAGTGCATTTCTTTACCTCACATAAAAGGTGTTAGTAATACAAATTACTATTTAATTTATTATGAAATATTTAAATTTAAAAATAAAATAAAATAAATAAATAAAGTCTTGTTCTATTTCTATTATTTTAATAATTTTGGTTATAAATTTTAACCCTATACAAGACTTGCAAACGGATTCTTAAAATAGAAAAAAAAATAAATGGCAAAAACACAAGATGTATATACATGTATTTTTCTTTGAATCCCAAACCATATACATAGAGATTTTCTTCTCCGAATCTTTCTCCGGGTCCCAAAACCGAGATTACTAGATTGATTTTTCATTATTTTCCTTTTAATATGAAGTATCTATAAACTCTAATCCATAGCCCTAGATTAGAAAATAATCACAGTTCCTTTGACCGGATCTACAAAATACCATGGGACGAAAAACATCATGCTCAGTCCATGTGCAAAGCAATGCACAAAACCATGGGTAGGTCCACCAACCATCTTGGATATGCCCCCATTCTTGGGTCCACCCAACTATTATTAAGTCCGCACAAAAATTAAAATAAAATAAATCCCCCTGGGTGTTGCCCCAAACCCTACATTGTAGCGCCACCCCACCCCCTTGGAAACCCCCCCCCCCCCCCGACAAAAGATATTGTCGCCCTAATCGTGCATGTGGGGCTAAACGTAGAAAGAATATAACACACACCCAACATTGATAAAGGTTCCTCTAAAATAAATCGTAATACAAAAAAATTATTTAGTATTTTTCTCGTGTCTAAAAGTTGGATTTTGTGCAATGATTTTATTTATTGGATCAAATCTTGTATCGGTTCTCCTTGGATAGCGCTATTTAATAGTCAAAATTTACCCTTGCTTAAATCTAGAGGACTAAGTGTTGTCCAGCAAATCCCCTCCGGGAACAAAGGCGATCCCTCTAGCCCTAGCATGGGTCTAGCAACTACGAGAACATACTAACATCTACCTTCCTAGATTGTAAATGAAATTAAAAGCAAAGAAGATGGCCTACCCTCGTTCCGATGCTATGTTGTCGTCTTCCGTCGAAGCTTTCGATCTGCCGCTCTTCTTAAGCTCGATACATGTTGTTACCAATGTCTGACACTGTGTATTAAATAAGACACCACGACAGCATAAAACCACGACAAACATAAAACAATTACAACCTATCTAACTGATCAATGAATGCTAGAAATCTCATTATAAATGTAAACAAGAGTGGAAGATAAACATCGATGCATTATATTATGATAAAGACAAGGGGGATTTTACGACCAAGCCTCGATGTTGAGGCTTCCTAGGTCTATATCCTGCCATCACGTTGTTACACCCTCATGAAAAAAGGTCCAAGATCTCACTATGTTCTTAGCACACACAAACAATCGACACTTTGCGCTATTCTCCTAAGCTATGATTATCTTTCTCTATGCTAACGTTTACTATTTGTTCAACTAATATGTTCAACTATTCCACTCATTCGCCTATAATTTTTTCGGGCCTTCACTAGCTTTCATAAAGAGAGAAGGAAGTGAGCATATAGAGGAAGAGGAGGTTGGGATCCCTACAAAGGTGTAAGGAGGCCTATCCTTTAGGAGTGTTCCAAGGGAGGGGAAACTACTAACTAAAGGAGGAGGCCCATGGTTGTTTTCAGCCTAACCACTCCCAATGACTCATCCAGGAGGTGGTTGAATGGAACCTCTCGCCTCTATTTTTAAAAACATTTCATAAATAGCTTGGTGCATTACATTTAGGACAGGCGCCCAACCGGCACGGCTCGTTGTTAATTTTCCACTGACGGAGTGTAAATCGGCTACTGCCAAGGCAAAAAACAGTGTTTTTGAGCGGCCTTATTAGGGAATGGTCAACAGTAGGAATGTTTCTCTCATGGCAAGGGATGCAATGATGGCATTACAGCATGACACCGCTATCGATCACATAAATGACCCTCCAATGGGCGATATGGGGATTGGAGGGACAAGCCACAAAATGTTGTGTAACACTAAGGCAGTGGTTCACACCTCTCTTTACATCATTATTGTTGAAGTTTGCAACAAGAAAAAATGAAATTGGCATCTAGAAACAACATCCTTGATCCTAGTGAAAATTAAGCACCTACACTAGGTGGGGCCCACATAGGCTATTTTCTAGGTGGAAGTCTATTTATAGATGTATGAGAAAATTCTATCTATAGATGATGGTCTATTTATATATGTATGATCGAGTTCTATTTATAGATCCCATGTCTATTTATGGTATTTGCATGTTGACTATTATTATCCCTTAATAATAGTTTGACAGTAACATTAATCTATTCTCATGGAGCACTTAAATCGCTAATCAAGTGGCAAACTAGTTAGTCAAGGAATTTCGAGTTCAAAGGCCAGAAGTTGGTGAAATAAGTGCAAGTGGACTTAGTTGTAACCGAGTGATTTGAAGTTGTGAACATATTTGGATGTGTAGTTATGAGTTGTAAATTGCTTAACTCGCTTAAGTGAGTTAAACTAATTGTGCTAGTTGTAATCGAAGATACACTAGTGAGAGACGATGAATAAATTATTAATTAATTCACAATTAGAGACTCTACATGGAATCGAAGATTTACTATTGTTAACTACATACATGTCGATCTAGTGGAGACCCAAACTTGAGTTCTAGGTGAAAGGGAAGATAATTATCATTGTGATATTAATCGACTACCGTGTGTAGTTAAAACACCACCAGATGCCCATAATACTCAACGCAATGGAGGAAGGTTGAAATTATTTGTGATTAAGATTGTATTCATCAAGAATCGTGTGAGTAAGGCAAGACTGAGACAAGAATTGGCTAAGGAACTTGCCAATTCTTGTATGAGAGTGTGAGAAAATTAGCTAATGTACCGAGAGCTCTCGTGATTAGAGTTTTTTATCTAAGTGTTTCATGATTCCTTGGAATATACAATATATGATAGAGGGGTTTTTTAGTTGTAAGATTTCCCGTGAATATCTCGTGCTGTGGTTTTGATATATTCTTCGCTTCATGTGATTGGAAATTGTGTTGTTTTTATTCCACAAAGAACAGAGAAGCGATTAGTATTTAAATTTATCATAATTGCTAGATCGGGTGAATCCAAGATATGCCATACATGCATATTTATATCTTCATGGTATCAGTAGAGTTGTGTTATAAATTTTCTACATGATATGAGAGCAGAATTATTTGGGTGCACGATTTGTAGGTGGAGAAGATTCTAGAAAATTTGATGCAAAATTTTCCAAAACAAATAGCATATTTGGATTCCTTTGCGGAAATACTCAATTTGAAAAAAATTCAACTAAATCGGAACTCCTGGGATGAGGGAGATATCATCGATTTAAAATCAACTCTTTGTTAGAAAATTTTATGCATCAAGCGGACAATTACAATGTGCGTGAGCCAAGAACCTACATGCATCGAGGTACAAGATGCACGCAAAGCTTTCGAGGAGCAAAGAAGAGGTTAATGACTTGGTGGTTGAGAGGGAGCCTCTCAACATGCACGAGAAGTCATTTCCAAGAAGGTCAGGAGCAACATAACCGGAGATGTAGAAGAATCATATGCAGATTTGATGTAGATGTGATTTCTACAGCTTCCTACCATTAGGAAGAGAGTAGAAGTCATGGCATCTACCCCGAGAGGAGTTGGATTTGTATGTAGGTAAGATTGAAGTCACAGATGTTGAGCAGCCATAAGATGAGGATCATGGAGTGGAGAAACCACTATGTGATAAATTTACGTGCCGTATGGGTGAGGGAGTTTGCATGCAAATATACCAATGTGATAGGGGAGCGAAGGATGGACAGATAATCCCAAGAAGAATTTTGGGAAGGATTCATTGAGATGGGTGTGGATCTCATGAATAAACCTAAGCACAGGAGCCCAAGGAGTGCCAGCACAAGATCGCCTTGACGATGGGGTCATATGTCGTGAGGACATGAAATCAAAGTGATAATGTCGCATGCATCGGAGCAGTTTACCCAGTTGCCACTGAATGCATGGATGCAGGGTACCATGAAGGCAGGATCCAAGGATATGTGCAGAGTTATGGAAGCTTTCAAGACTTTGATGACAGACATTATATTGATTCAATTGTTTGGAGGCTATTCAATTTCTAAGTGTTGTGTATGCAAAGGCGTTTGCATGTGCGAGAACACTAGAAGTGTTTGGTATGCAGGTTGCATGGTGCATGCATGGAGTTGCATGTCGCATGCAATATTCATCATTTTCTGCTGAGGTGGGAGTGTTAAGTTTGTAACAAGAAACAACAAAATTGGTATTTAAAAGAAATGATCTCATCCTAATGAAAATTAAGACCCAGGTAGAGAATCAGCCATGGTGCTATTTTATGTCTATTTATAGATGTATGAGAAAATTATATTTGGCGATGATGTCTATTTTATAGATGCGTGTTCTATTTATAAATTATTGTCTATTTATAGATGTGACAAGCACTTATTATTATCCCTAATAGTTTACTACAAATATTGAATTGCCTATGGAGCACTTGGAATCGCTAGAACTGGGAAGGGCAGCACCGCTTAGTTGAAGGAATTTCGAGTTCAAAGGTTTGGCTTGGTGGGACATGTGGACTTAGCTGTAACCGAGTGATTCAAGCGAACATGCATGGATGTGTAGTTATGTGAGTTGTAAAGTAGTTTAACCTGCTTAAGTTGTTTAAACTCTGCTGTGCTGTTGTAATCGAAGGTACACTAGTGAGAGATTGAATTAATTATTAATTAATTCAATGTAATCGTTGGTCTCATGCAAATCAATATTTAATATCGTTAACTACATGTATGTCGACGTAGTGGAGACCCGGGGCTGAGTTCAGGCAGTGAAGATAACTATCCGTTGTATTATTATCTGCCAACTGGAATTAGGTGTGTAGTAAAGCACCGTCAGATGCCTATGATACTCAACGCAAGCTTGAGGAAGGCTGAAATTATTTGTGATTAGGATCGTATCTAACACGCAGGACCGCGTGAGCAAGGCAGTGTTGTCTAGAAATAGTAAATTGGATAAGGAACTTGCCAATTTTTGTATGAAAGTGACACTAGTCGATGTACCCAGAGCTCTTATGATCGTAGCTGTGTATATAACGTGTTTCATGATTCCTTGGAATACAATTATATGATAGAGGGGTTTTTTAGTCGTAATTTTTCCTGAATATCTGGTGTTGTGGTTTTGATCTATTCTTCGCTTCATGTGATCGGGCAATTGTGTTGTTTTTAATTCCACAAAATATTTATAGAAGCGATTCAACATTTAACCTTATCATACTGTAAATCGAGGTGAATCAGGATATACATGCATATTGTAGGAATTTCTACAATTACACTTGGAGCCCAAGCAGACTGGAAAACAGCGCGGTGGAAGGTGTTTGTGGACCCAGTATCGTTCGGAATGTTAAGGTGGTGAATCATTCCCGCTCGCAAATGATGCTCTCCCCGCTCGGGGGGAGCTTCTAAAATAATAATAGTCTCGCTCTGGGTGGCATCCTAAATTTTTATCTAAATCTTTTCAGATGGATGGTTAACAAAAATAAATGTCAATTATATGGGTAGACGGTTTGTTAAATACATTGACTCTCATGCACTAGAATACTCCCCATCGCTTCCGGAATGTTGGTCATTTAAATATTTTAATTACCAATTTCATCGGGCACATCCAACGCTTTGATTGGGATGGTAATTTTGCAAAATTAAGAAAAAATAATTCAATCTTGGATGCGTAATAGCTAAATGTCACGTAAAAGGCAGATTTATAAAGTGAGTATTTTCCTCCCTTCTATTTTATATCGCTTAGGACCTTGCTCCCAAGGGAATAATTCATCAACCTAAGGGTTCTGAG
Organism: Pinus albicaulis; assembly: GCA_034641835.2. Classification (NCBI taxonomy): domain Eukaryota; kingdom Viridiplantae; phylum Streptophyta; class Pinopsida; order Pinales; family Pinaceae; genus Pinus; species Pinus albicaulis. The sequence continues at coordinate 1,118,511,150 of CM076570.1, read as the reverse complement.
AGTTCCTTAGAAAGTAGAGCAACAATGAAACAAATTTCACCTAGTAAATTGGAGCATTGTTCATTTCAATTACAATATTTTTCATGGGATTAGAAATCTAAGATCTTGAACTCATGAACCCGTGTTCTAGTAAAGGTGTCTTCTTTCAAACTCTAAGAATTGTGTAGAAGGTGGCCTTTATTCGCAAATACTTTCACAAGAATAAACTTCTTATGCCAAAAAGATAAATTTGGCCAGACTTCAAGGATCTAAAATATGGAAATTATGTAAAGTGGTGGCCCCTCTTAAACATTGATAAACCTTGACAGGTTGGAAATGGGGAGCACGTCAATTTATGGTATAATTGAATCTACCTGGGCAATTTTCGTGGATGAGAATTGAGTAATGAAATCGTCAATTGATGATACTGTATGCATAACATACAGATCGTTATACTTTAGTGAGATGACAATGGCTGTTAGATTGGTTAGGAAAAATCTATCTCTCCAAATCTTCAACCTCATTGTTTCATTTGATTTGCTTATAGTGGTTTTGCACCATCATAATCTCTAAGTTAAATTAAAAAACTGGACAGTAGTCAAAGTTTGGAAGTGGTTGCACCAATCATATTCTCCACTTGGATTAGAAAAATTGGTTAGGCAATAAGAATAATTCACTCATATGAAGGAATATGAATCATCGATAATAAAATTTCATGCATCCTCCTTCAAATCACAGTGGAGTAGAAAGGTAATATAGAAATAAGGATATATACGCTCTAAAATTAATCTATTATGTCTAGATTTGGTTTATGGGAAATTTTTGACATTAGAAAATCACAAAAATAAATAAATAATAAATAATAAAAAAATAATAATAATAATAAAAAACAAAAAAATAAAATAAAAATAAAATAAAATAAAATAATATATATATGTATGTATATATATGTATATATATATATATATATACAATTATATCCGTTTAGATGTGTTCTTTGCGAGAAGTATGTATAGAAGATATCTAGTTATTGTCTTTCTATTGCTGTCTTCGGTAATGAAGGTCTCAGAAAGTGTCTGCCTGATAATGTCATAGAAATCCCAAGCATCCTTTAGACTGCATGTGTAATGTTTGAGCAAAGGAACAAAAAATTTATGGTAGCCATTACTTTCATGTTTTGGAAGCCCCTCCACTGGACTAGCGGTTGGTCTCATGCACACACTTGGAATTTCCTCAATCAATGGACAGTGGATGAAGGTTCAAATTGCTATCAAATTTGATGGCTACAGAGTGAGGGAATTCTCATATTTGAGATGTTTTCCACACTTAAGCTTCTCAGCTTTAATGGGAGAAGAACATACCTAAAAAGGAGAAGTGAATTTCCGTGATGGACCCATCACTCCAAGGATTGTGGGAATGATTTTCCTTTTGAGTAAAGTTGTGATAATCGATGGGTCGAGTGAGGATTTTCGTATATTATAAGAAGAGAGGAAGTCTCTCTCCATGATTGTTTGGTTTCATCCAAGCAAAGGAGGTTAAAGTAGGAATTGCCACTCAATTGGTTCAATTGATCGATGGAATCCACGCATATTATTTGGACAAGAGTAAGTGTAAGCTAAAGTTGGTAGAGTCCTAAGCTCATTTTATGCTTCGAATCAGAGAATTGGTGTAGTTTCATACAGACCAAAATGGAAAGATTACAAGTAGCAATTGAAATATTACATCGCAAGATGGACAACATGGTCTTCATTCGAATTAGTGGAAACAAGGAAGTTATTTGGAGAATCTTGGTTTGTGCTGTGCCAGGCCTCGCATCGCCCGCAGGGAGATGGACGCTTGTTGCAGGTAAATGTGGACTGTTTCTGCTCTTCTCGCCGATGACCGGAATGATGAAAATGAAGGCACAATTTCTGGATCTTGGGGAATATTGAAAATATATCGAATTTTCATCTTTAATATATGTTTCAAATATATAATGTATATTTTATGAGTGTTTCTGGAGTATATAAGTTTAGTCGCATTTTTGAATATTCGTTTATGAGTGTTTTCGAGGCTATATGTTGAAGGTCAAATTAGAATATTTGTATGTAGTTGTTTATGAGTGTTTGGAGGCTATATAAGCTGCAAGTTAGATTAGATTAGAATATATGCTCAGAAATAGAAAGTTAAAAATTTAGTAATTTGTGGATATTTTTAAACTTAGAGGAAGAAAAATTGTTAAAATTGTAAAAGTATTTATTTGAAAATTTGAATTAATAGAAAAGTCATAAACATTTATGTGTATCTGTTATTTTAATTTTATTTTTTTTGGGTTGTGATTCCTCTAAAATGTGTTAGTAATATAAATAAATTTCATAAAAAAAAAAAGACACGTTGTTTGATATTACTCATATTACAATCTCATCGATGTTTAGATTATCTTATTTTAGAATGAACTTTCAATCTTGATCCGGATTTTATGCAGAACGCAAATGTAATTACGTAAATAACCATGAACATAGAGATGCAAGTGGAAATAATGCTTCTTTTCATTGCATACTAATGAATGTAAATATACATGTGCATAATGGAAATAAAATAGCTAGGTATTATAAAGCAGAATCTCTGAGGAATATAAAGACATTCATTGTTCTCCGTATCAGGCATAAATGAGTTCGATGGCCTATTTATTATTGGAGAAACAATGGAGAACTCTAAACTTCCAAAAACTTAACCCTAGAGTATGAAGCGCCAAAACTATGAGCCGTGTTTAAAATTGGTAGGCCCGAACTCGTGGACATAACTTTGGTATCCGATCTCCGCGCGACACGCCAATAGCTAGTTAGAAAGATCCGTCCGAGGAGTACAAACTTTGAATGAGCAAGGTCAGTCCATGGACCCATGTCGCTCTCTCGTTTTCCCAAAAAAACGCCGTTTAGGCTCCAAAACGGCTCCGAAGTTCGGGACCAAAAACTCGCTTAAAATAGTAAGTTTTGCCGCAACTTGAAAACTAAAAGAACTAATGGTGGGGGTTCAAATGGAATAGTGTGTCACCACGATCTCAATCGGATCATTAAGGCCCCAAAACGGTTCCGAGAGTGGAGGACCCCAAACCCCGCTAAAAATAGTAAGCTGTGTCAATGTGAAAACCGCAAGAATCGATGTACTAGTCCAATGGAATAAATGTGGGTGGTCACCGGAGTATCCCACTGAACAAATTTGGTAAGACTATTCATGACTAATATGAATTCTCCACTTTTATCTTTCACCATATTATTAATGTCAAAATACTTTATTGTCTCTGTTGCAAGATCTCACAAGCCTAATGCAAAATTTCACTTCTGTGACAACCAAACCTTATAAGAACAAGAGAAAGGGTCAAGGCTTCACCTCAACAACCTTTCTCCTACTCCTTAATGGTATTTTTTTACCGCAAGGAAGCCTCGCCCTAAGTCACCTAAAAGATAATCAACTACTATGTCTCAAGATGATATATATACATGCGCCTATAACATGGGATAGAGTATCGAAAAAACTTAAAAAGGCTTAGATATTCTATGCCACAATTCAGTACTTAATTCCTAATTAAAGTTATGGTTATTTTTAAGCTAGCATTTCATTGATTGGAATGATAGAATGCATGTATAGTAGCCAAAGAAAAGCTCTTTCTAGGATAATCAACAAAAGGGAGTAAAAACCTTCCAATAAACACATAGGGTTATGGCTACTAATGAATATTGTGGTTGAAAATTATGCATAAAAAAAAAAAATTAGGATGACGTCAACCCTACTAATGATTTAGCCATGCACAATGCTAAATTTTTATTTTAGATAATTTATTTATGCAATCCTAATTTATTAGACACAAACATCCAACACAAATTCAGCTTTTATGCAAATTCAACCCTCAAATCCTAGCAACTAACCCTGCATATCTAGGAACAAGGAAAAGAAGAGGAAATTCTAATAAATTTTACATATGATCAACACAATAATGATTAGTTTCTTATCGTAGATGGGCGAATGGTATTCTCTTCTAGGGATAAAATTTCATAAAAAGGTTTTTATGGAGCAAGGAGGGATGACTCTCACGGTGATCTCGCCAAAACCCTAACTATTTTCCTCGTAAAAGGAGAAATTAAATATAAAAAATGCATAGTCGAAATTTTATAGGTTTCAAGAGAAAAAAAATCAGACAATATAATTAAGCAAGATTTCAAAATAGAATTAGCATTTAGTCATGGCACAAAATAGAAATCCCACTATCGCAAAACACATAAATATGAAAATATACATGAACTTACAAAGTCCATACAAGAACACTTCTTTCAATCCCAAAAACATATCCATACAAAATAGCATCTCCATAAGAACACACCACATAGCAATACATGTGTCTGGTTGTTTTAGAAAAGGACTAATTCACACGCTTTCCTAAAAGAAGAGTGATAAAATGTGTGATGTGATGTAATGAAATAAGGGAGCCTCTATTTATATGAGGCTTAGAACCCTTATTTTTTCAAAAATACAAATAAAAGCCCTATTACAAGTTTACTTGAATGTTCAATGAGGTTACAAGCCAACCTCATAGTAGCTCAAAAACATAACAAATAATCCCAAAGAACCCTAACACGGTAGAAGAAGCCTCCTCCACTATGACATCATCCTCCAAAAAGACCAAAATGTGACAAGCAAGTGAAAAATAGGCCAATAAATTCCCCATACTTCAAAAAGGAAATTAAATCTTCCCCATAAGTATTTTCCAACCATGACACCATCACCAAGGTGCCCTATGTCAACCTATCAATGACAAGAGGGGTGATAGACACCAATATACTAAAGCATTTGTAGGTCAAATAGAGATGCAACTTTGATTATCATCTCAAGGATAACCATCATCACAGAAAATCAAAGGCAATAATCTGATAATATCTCTTGGTGATAATTATTAATTTATGTTTTCTTCTTTTATCTACTCTTCATCAAGCAACTATCAAATCAAGAGAATATGAATATCGCAAGAACAATAACATACCTATGGTAGGTTTCCATCAGTGGAAAACCTCTCTCCCATGTACTACCCAAACAAACTCTTATTCTATTATAGAACCAACCAAATGAGACAACCAAAAGATTTCAAATAGGATTTCCACCATACACCAAGTCAGCCTTTCAAGATATCTTCTTTCACAGAGTCAAATTCTTTCCTTAAAATTCAACGAGATTCGAATGTTGTTCCTTCCTTCAAAGTATTTTCTTCAAGGAGTCAAAGTCAACGAGAGTTAAAGGTCCTTCCTTCCTTCAAAGTATATTTTCAATGAGTCAAATTCAATTATATTTAAGGTCCTTCCAATATGCAATGTACAAGGTTTCGGTCCCTTACTCAAAATCGCAACTCCTGCTTGCAATCTACAACCCCGCAACTCGCACGAATTCCTAGAAATATTGCACGTGAGCTAGTCTTCAGGTAAAATTCATACTTTTTTCTTTTCACTTTAGATTCTTCCCTCTTCTCTTGCCTTTGCACTTCGATTAAATTTTGTTTTGATGCATATCAGTACTGATTGATTTATTGATTCCAAATGAGGTCAAATTCTTTTCAATATATACCCTTGCTTGGTTGAATAGGCCTCTTTTAAAGCCAACTTCACTTTGAAAGGTCACTTCTGGTGATGGGAGCCCACAAAAGACATTTTAAAATAAAAATAATATTTATTTTCGATACAATGTTCTACAAGGGCCCGTACAAATGACAAGGAAAATATTGAGCTCATAAATCAAAGCATGAAGAAATATGCTCGACCTAGTTGACCAAAATGAAATAGAGCATGAAACCCATGCTTTAAAAAATATTTTTTCTCTTTCTTGTTTTGATATATAATATTAATTATGAAGATCGAGCATAGTTATATTTTCCAACATTCCTCTAACTAGAGAGAGGTATTCATATAATTAGACAAAGTAGTACAAGGATAATCTCAAGTTGAAATTTCCTAAGAAGAGTATCACAATAAGAGAAGGCAATGATGAGGTACTATCTAGCCAACTACAAAGGTATCTAGGCACCATTTAGGCTACCTCGCCAAGGTAACATCCCAACCGGGATGTAGGTGTCATCTTAGGCTACCCCGCTAAGACACTAGGTGTCATCTAGGCTACCTTCCAAGAAACTAACCCTACACAGGTTCTCAGACATTTTAGGCTGCCTCCTCGCCAAGATACTCAAACTTCAATAAGCATCCTAGTGTCATCCAGTCACTGGCCACACCATTTTCCCATGGATCCAAGTGTCATCTAAGCTAATTCTACAAGACACTGTGTGTCATTTAGGCTACCTACTAAGACACCAACAAGGTTCTAGGTACCATTTAGGCTACCTACCAAGGTACCAACCCTCACAGGATCTAGGTATCATCTAGGCTACTCGCTAATACCATCCCTTGAGTACCATCATACTGTAGTTTTAAGGTAAAAAAATGTATCATCTCTCCACCTAAGGTTATCAATTCTTCAGACATTTTTTCTTCAAGTAGCAACAAGGTATGGCTTCATCTTCAAAAACATCAGTATGAAATTTTCAATATTATTAGGTTTTTGAAACCCTCTCTTTCCTTTTCATCCCTTTATATCATGTTTGTATCATGTGTTGAAAAGTGTAATTAGGTTCTATTTTATATATTGACTATGTAATTACGCATTTTTATGTAATGAAGAAGACAAATAGATAATAAAATGTATTTTTGAGCTTCTCTGGGTTTCGTATAAGAATTTTATTATAGGTCAAAGACTTCGATGTCTTTTAGGGATTTGTCATCTCTCATTACATAAATGTATTAATTAGAAATAAGAAGGAAGTAAATCAATGATGGTGTGCCTCAATACCTTTGTTAATCATCTTCATAAATATGGCTCAAGAATGGTGCTAATTCTCATGATCATATCATCATAACAAAAGTTGGAAATACTCCTCACCAAGTTGGCCTACAAACACAGACAAGTCGCCTCATGAACAAATATAACCTTTCATGGTCGTTGGCTTATTATAAAGCTCGACCACTATAAATATCCCATTGGATTGCAATATACCGAGCACATACTGGATTGGTCCGAAGAATTTTGGACATACCGAGGCATGATTACAAATTTCTTCACTTTAAAATACGCATAGATTCGAATTAACATAGCAATTACAGAACGACAAAAAGTCAAAAGAAGGAAGAGGAGACCACTCAACGAAGATAGAAGGATATATAGCGAAGCAAAGAAGGATCACATATATATGCATCCGAGTTGGTATATATTTCTCGGTCAAGTGTTGATTGCAAGTGTAATATACATGTGATTGTGTATTGATAATAGAATATAAGAAAATAAGCATTCATTGTTTGGGTTGCAAGTACTATCTAAAGAAGGTCGAAAGGTAAGACATTGTTATCAAGGTGTTGAAGTATATCTAGGAGGTCGAGGCTAGAATAAGATACTACAAGGTGCCGAAGAATATCTAGAGGCCGAAAGGAATTCACTAGGAACCAAGTTTCTTAGTATTGGAATTTGGTGCAGAAAGTGTGGTTAAAGGAAGGATCACCAAGAATAAGTCAAGAAGAAAGGGAAGTGATGTAAGGTCTTAGCATACATAGGTCAAGGGTCTAAGTCATGGTCATGGTACTTGTCAACTGAATTCTATAAGAATAATTTCTCAGGGGTTTTCCTCTCCAAGAGGGAGAGGTTTTGGCCCCGGCTTGAAGAGCCTAAATTTGTGTCTCGTATGTTTTGGTAATTGACTTGATGAAAGACATAATAAGCGCAATTAAAAGAGAAGACACATGAGTAAGAGAAGTAAGTTCACAAGTAACACACATATAGAGAGAATCTGAATTAAACCTAGCCCTACCTAATTCTCAACATGGTATTAGAGCTAAGGTGTTGAAGTCAAAGGGATACTTGACAAGGAGACACTTAAGGATCAAAAGGATCAAGAATCAAAGTCAAATTCAAAGTCTACATTGAAAATTCAAATCAAGCTATATAATATTTCAAGCTATCTTCAAGAATACCTTCAATCTCGATTCAAAGGATCCACTCTCCAAGGAGATAATATTTTCCATCAAAGATTCTTAACATTAGAAGATCAGAGCAAAGATAAGACATACCATCAAGCTTCATCCAGCCACCATCCAACATCTTTGAATACATCATCATTCTAAAAGTAATAAACTAATACATCCTTGATCCAAGATCACCTACCTTTCAAGAATTCAATCTATAAAGTTTATATAAGGAGGAAGTCACTCTACTCAAGTAAGTATTTCAATGACCTCTTTGAATCTTTCAAATGACTTATTGCAAAGAGAAAGAAATTGGTTGGGTCATCAACCTTTAGTGCATGAAAGAAGAGGATGGATTTGAATCTAATCGAAGATGAATTTATGGGCTACATTAAAGGATCTACAACTCAAACCTCAAAATAAGATGTCTCAGCTCATGCCAAGTACATGAAAGGATCCCAGAGATTCTCATGTATCCATTAAGGACTCACTCATACTCCTATGTATCAAAACTAAAACAAAGAAAAGAAAATACAGGAGGAAATCGTGGAGCTATTCTCCTAGTACCGCAAGAGAAGTAATCTCTCCCAGACAAGAACTATACAAGATGAAATTGTCAAGAGAGGAAGGAATCACTTCATATTTTATGATGATTTCCTAAAATACGAGACCAAGCAGGTGAATTGGGAGAAGTAATGTCTCGATATTAAATGACTACAATGGTGTTGAATGCTCTACTGAAGAATGGGGCAACTTCACTTCAATATTATACGGAAGAAAGAAGCAACACCATTCCATGATCTATAGACCATGTAAAAGATAGAAACAAGATTGAAAGCCAAAGTTGATATATGATCAAGTGAAGGGAATCAATACTTTCAAGAACAAAATGTCCAAAGAGAAGAAAGGGGAAGATTCTAGAATTTGGTCCTCGAATAGAAGGAGAAATATGGACAAAGTAATATCCTTTGGTTATAATGAAATTGGGCATTATAAAAGGGATTGTCCTAAATCTGAAGGACAAGAGGAAAAATGAAGAATCACATGTCACAATGAAAGGAACAACCTAATGCAAAGAAATCTAAGAAAGAAGAAGGAAAGATCTTATTATGATTGAGTATCTTCCTCTTTAAGTGATTTCACGTTGTAAAATATATTAGGATAGAAGCATCAGATATCAATGGCATCATGATAGAAGCATGGAAGGAGCACTTTTCATAGGATAATGTCTCGAAATACAACTATGTTATGAAAGAAGTGGATCCCGGGGAACCTCGCCTGCTAACTACATCGATGAAAGACAAATATCTTAACAAGGGTCATCTATGAACAGGGTATTATTTCCTATCGGAGTCCTCCTCGATTCACCGGTTAGAAGGAAGCAAAATGTTTCATCTGGATTATATCTTGCGTAATTTAGGATTACATGCATCGACATATCGATGAAGTAGTCACAAGGAATGATATTCTTCATTCTAGAATATTGTCATGAGGTGACTCAAACTGAGGTACATATATGTCGATTACTCAGATGTCGTGAAGTCATGTCATATGATTGCGTATGATGGACTTTGCACGTTAAGTATGATCAAAGGGAAGTGGTGGATCTCTTCTTCCGTGCATAGTTTGTCATTAACATATGAAATCAAATATGTCCTCATATGGAATATGAGGTGGTTATATGCTTTTAAACAATAACTAGGTATGGAAGTTCCCGGGAATGAATGAAACTATGGAGAAAGAAAAGAAGAGATCATGAAGTGCATCCATGTCAAGAGGTGATTATCATCCGAAGCCAAGAAGATGTGACTAGGAGATCTCCCAGGAAGATATGTAGACTTCCGATAGAAGTATGGTAAAGAAGAAGACCCTTGAAAGTAAATGCTATATACCTTGCATGTGCCAACTGATAAATGATGTCGAGTTTGCCAGAATATGTCATGAAGAAAATATCATCATTGAGGTAACTTTTGATTTAAAATTTATTATGTATATATTTCTTCAATAATTTTATGTGGGGTCGCTTAACCATGTGGAAGGATGTAAGCATCCTCGGGAAATGGTTCAAGGAAAGCAAGATGGCATAAAGGTGGATCAAATAAGAAATATTGGATAAATCACTTTCTAGGAGATGACATGACTCATGATGAAAGTGATGGATGATTTGTGCCCTATGAAGCTAAATTTGAAGATTCCTCAAGATTGAAATCCATGACATCGAGGGGAGGAATTATTCATGAGCAAATGGGTGTCTCAATTATCAAGGCTTCTACGTGTCCCTAGTTAATAGGGAGTTCCGGTGGTAAGTTTCTACTTGGAAGCAAAACCGTGTTCCTAAGAATGAGATTAGGTACATTCCTTTAGGCACAGAATGAGTACATTCCCTTGTGGAATAGGTCCTCCCCGAGCTAAGAGGACAGATAAACATGTCATTCTGTCTTCAACTAAGAAGTAAAAATGGAGGATTGGGTAATCATCTAGCATCTAATACTCTTTAATAATGAGATAGGAATTCCAAGATACAAATGTGGACCGATATTCTTTTAGGGCTAGCTACCTAAGAGAAGAATAGTCCAAGAAGGTCATACTTTGGGAACACTCAAGTGGAGTATGTACCTTGGAGAGACACGACGATGGTGTCTATAAGTCATGTGTCTCACTGCACTGTAGCCCATTGTCTCGTTGAGAGATGGGGTTGTTAGTCAAGGCCTCGCACTAGGACAATGTTGGACGGACATATGATCTCATATGTGATTATCAATCCAATTCTTCTTATGAGATTATTCAGATTTGTACAACCATGTAATTAGAGATGATAATGCCCTCCCTAGTTAATAAGTGTTGAAAAGTGTAACTAGGTTCGGGTCTTCATATTTAATTATGTAATTATGTGTTTATGTAATGAAGAAGACCTGACAATAAAATTTATTTTTGAGCTTGCTTCATGGGTTTGCAGCAAGAATTTTGATATAGGTCAAAAGACTTCTTCTTGATGTCTTTAAAGATTTTCTACCTTGTCATACATGTGAGCACTGGAGTCATGTATATGACTTAAATTCAATGATGGTATGTCATAATACCTTATCAATTAGCTCGTTAAATATGGATCAAGAATGTTAATTTCACCTTACAAGCAGAATAAAATGTTGAAATACTTCCCACTGTTGGCCTACAAACACAGACATGCTGTCTTCAAAGAATAGTCACAACCTTTCATGGCAGCTCAGCTTATTACAAAATGGTCTTACCACTATAAATATCCCACTCGGACTGCATAGAACAGAAAATAATACAACGGACGTTAGTCTGAAGGGACTCGACATACCCTAGGCATGATTACAAACATAGCTTTGCAACAATTTTGGATAGCTCGAGTTAACATAGAAATTAAAAAGGACAAAAATTCAAGATGTGAAATAGCGAAGTGAGGAGACCAAGCATACAAGACAGAAGGACAAATATGTGAAGCAAAATAATGACTGCCATATCAAGGCTTCGAGTTTGCATATTTCCTCTGCTCAAGTGTTGATCAGTAAGTTTAATATACAGATCATGTACTTAATAATAGAAGAAAGAAATAATCATTCATTATTTGGGTTGCAAGTATCATCTAAAGGAAGGTCGAAAGGTAAGACATTGTTATCAAGGTGTTGAAGTATATCTAGGAAGCCAAGGCGAAGAATATACTAAGTAAAAGGAAGAATCTCCAGAGGGTTTTCCAAAGGAATTCACTAAGGTCCCAGCTTCTGGCATTTGTGCATAGTAGTGCCGAAGGAAGGATCACTAAGAAGAATTCAAGAAGAAAAGCAAAGTGACAAGGTCTTGGAGGCATACATAGGTCAAGGGTCCGATTCATGGTCATGGTACTTGTCAACTCGAAAATCTATAAGAAGAATTTATTGTGGGTTTTCTCCTCTCCAAGAGGGAGAGGTTTTGTCCCTAGCTCAAAGAGCCTAAATTTTTGTCTCTTGTGTTTTGGGTGATTAAAGGCTTACCGCATTTACATTGCAGAGAGCTAGAAATTTGTAATATACGGATATGAATTTCATGGAGGAAAGGGCCTTCAAATGAAATCCCGAGATGCCTTCTACTACGCGTGTTCGAGAGGATCCGTCGTCCAACCACAACGACCTAGGTAATACGATTACCTCTCTAAGGCATGGGGGTCAAAGGGATACATCTCTCGAGGACTTGTAGGAAGGAGAGCTGTGAAGATCCACCCACTACCAAGTGTGACAAGAAGGGACTACGAAAAATTCTTAGGGACGCAAAGAGTTTTCTGGGAGCTCCCGTAAAATGAGAAGAGGCATCACAAGCAACACAGGTATCAGTCGGGTGTGTGGGTTGGGGGAACCCTCTAGTTTTCGGGAGACATCTCACACTCAAGTATGGCCGGAAGCAAGATGGTGAGAAGAACATGAAACACGTACCTAATGATGTCTTCAGAAGTGGACTCGAGGCCTCGTTACTGTGAGCAACTGTAGGTTCGAGATGGACTGCTATCATCATATATGCTCTCTAGCACGCAAAGACGTATACCCAGCATCCCGTTTGTGGCTAAGGAGTACGCTCAAATGGAAGGGATAGATTGGCGGAAGAGATCTTTTTCCCCAAGAGTTCGATATACTTCTATTAGATCAAGATACTCCCTTTGCGCATATGGGATGGGATTCTGTTCAAAATGGACGCTGGTCAATGTGCGTCTCGAATGGGGTGATATGAAGAGCGAAGTATATATTGAAAAAACTAGAGGGTTTAGAGAATGAAGAGTAGAAAAATTCATGTGTGCAAAGCCAGAAGAGGGCCTTGTATAAGACCGAAGCAAGCCCTTAGAGCTGGTATGGTCAAATTGTTACCAAGTAAGATGTAGGATTTTTTCAAGAGTGATGCAGATCAAACTCTACTACTGAGAGTAGGGATGAGCTTCAAGATAAAGGCAGATGATCTACCTGGTTTGTGGACTGTAGGCTCACAAGGACCTGAAGGAGAATTAGTCACAGAATTTTAAGGATGGAAGATCTGAGTCAAGGTACTACTTCTGGGAAGGAAGTCTTTGGGTTAGAAGGGAGATCTCTCCTTTCATTAAGGTGAAGGTATACTAGAGAAGTTCTCAAGAGGTTTTAGGTGGAGGACAAGGACCCCATGGCTACCCAATTATTACCAACTCGGAAGAAAATGGACATCCGAAGATGATGAGGTTGATCCTACTTTGTATAGGTAGCTCAGACAGACTCTCCTCTATGACCCTGTAAACACGAGACTAGACATCCGTTATATTGTCAATACTCAAAATTTAAACTCAGTTTTTAACCCAGAGGGGCCTATCAAGTGCCAGCCTCCAAACATGTTCTTCGCATATCTACAAGGAATAGTCGAAACTTAACTAAAATATACCCCAGACAACACATCAAAAGGAGTGGCCTCATTGACGCGATTGGCTAGGATCCTAGTGGATCTGGAAAAGGGCAACAAGTATCGTTTCAGTTTTGGACTGAACAACTTCCAAGGTGCTGGTAAAATATGGTGTGGGCTTGTGGCTCGAGGCTCCGCAGAGGGCCGAATATATGGCAGTTACACCGATTTGGAAATTTCTTAAGAACCTACCAATAGAAAAGATGGAGGAAGCACACTTACGTGATAATCAAAGCCCATCAAGCCCCCGAAAATCCTATGTTCTGGATCTACAATGACACGATGAATTGCGACCACTTCTGACTTGACTATGTCCAACGGAGTTGTACAATTGCAAGATAATCTACAGTGATAACAAATGGCGTATATCCTCATGAAAGCTCTCGGGGGAATACTAAGTTTGTCTATTTCGTGAGAATGGGGATGATCAAAATCCATTTAGTGAAGAATGGATTGTTAAGACTAGTAAAGGTAAGATAGAGTGAGGCAAGATAGTGACATATTCTGGGCAAGAAAGACATAAGGAAATAGCATGAAGGTGAGGTGAATCACCGGGGTCAAAGACTATCAAATGGGGTAGATGCTTTCAAGATAGAGCAACATGCAAGTTATGCATTTTGTATATAACATTTTCCTCATACAGGGAGTGTTGATTTTTTCAGAGCATCGAAAAGTGTTCCAAGTCTCAAAGAATTTGTAAGGAGGCTTGGAAACTTGATTTCCAAGTGAACCCAAAAACCATTTGTGGAAATTCCACTCTGCTTATTTTTTTACAAAATAATTAATTATTTTAGTGAGGCCCCAGTCTAGAAAAATCTCTAGGAACAACAATTAAAGGGATATTAATAAAATGGAGTGTGAATCTTCTAGAGTCCAAGATCAAATTCAAGTTTTAATCTTGGCCATCATTAGACTTCCAATGATACCGTTGATTCATCAAATGAGAACACATAAGTCTCGAGGGTCATTTGGAAAGTAATCCGGCATACACTTGAACTGTGTCAATTAACAACAGATTCTGAGACTTCGGAGGTAGAGCCGTGCGTTGGGCGCAAGAAGAGGGAGCCAGTGACAAGGACTGGTGAAAACAAAGGAATTTCTGCAAGGTCTTGAGAACGAGCGCAGAGCCCTTAGAACCGAGCGCGCGTCCCCCCCACGCGTAATCGACGGTAGACAGGCGAAGGACAGCCGCAGGGAAGTCAGAGTCTTCTCTGGCAGCTGCAACAATTCATATAAGTTCAGAGAATTTATCTCAAGCTTTTCACCGAAACCGCGCCCTTCTTGTAAAAAATTCATTATTTTAAGAATAATATATAAATCCCCATATTGCATCAGTTTCCTACTATTTTTTCCAGGCAATTATCCGAAAATAAGTGTGTATATGTGATTGATTATTATGCTTATACTTTTTATTATTTTATTCTATGCATATACTTGATTAATGCGTAGGTATTTATTTCTTCAATTCATCAAGAATTTGTAAATAAAATTGGGACTTGAAATGACATATGGATAAATAAAACTTATCCATCATACTTGTGATCAACTCTACACCTCATGGTGGAATTACTTATGTAGAGAATTTGAATTAAACTCAGTCTACCTAAATTTTAACATCGTATTTCATCTTCTTTACTCTCTTAACTGGTGACAATATTCAGGATATCACTAATATATCATTTTCTATCTACTGTATTATTATCACATGTATTTAACTTCTTTCAAACTTATTTAATTACTACTTCCATATGAATGGTCCCATCTTTCAATCATGGAAACATTTTTCTCTATAATTTCCAAAATCATGTTTGAGTCTCCACCAACAATATCTTCTAGGTGGCAAAGTATATACAATCAAATAATTGATATCATAAATATTTGGACTTGCCTCACTCATGATTACCTTCATCAAAGCATCAATGATCTCATGGTTCATCTCCTAAAGGTGAGCTTTTCCTTCATGTATGAGAATGTCTAAGACTAATTCTGATTACCTAGCAGAAATTTTCTTTTTGGAGACTTTGCTCCATCCTTTTGAATAACTTATTTTTTATTTTCAATTTTATCATTAAAGGCTTATGTACCTACAATATTGATCGACAAGTATAACCGAGCAAAATATACAAAAATGTAGACATTATGTCAATTTTACTAATCTAGTATTTTCTAAAGATACTACTAGGGTTTCCAGTTACATGTTCCGAGATATTTTCCCCCATGACCTAATCTTAAATAGGATTTTTACCTTTTAGCGGAAGCATATACTCCTAGAAGCAAGTATCCTATATTTATTTTCATTTCAACCCTCATTAGTGTTTTACTATAAAACCTAGATTCTAACTACAAACCTAGAAATCAAACTTAGGGTTTTATATAATAGGAACAAACAATAAACACATAATGACAGGGTTGAATCAATCTAAGGGTTAGAAACCCTAAAATATAAAAAAATTTGTAACCCCAAACAAACCTTTAGGTACTAGAATAATAGAAAAGTTATTAACATAAAGAAATCCTCCATGTACCTTCCTTGATTCATACCCCTATCTCTTCTAGAATGGAGAGGGTTGCTTCAAATTTCAACTTTAACAAAAGACATATCTTCAATGGTTCCCTATGAAACAAGGCTTTCCTTCAAAATTCTTTCAAGATTCAAAAAATTCCTTCTGTGCTCCCTTTCGAATTAGCTACAAATTCTTGATTTTCATTTGAGGAATAGTTTTAGAATTTATCTAGAATTTTCTTATAGCAAATGTAAAGATAATTTATAATTATAAAATATATTAGATAAACTATGAACTAAAAAGACAGGAAAGAAGAAAAGAGATGGAATACTTATCTTTTGTGAACCTGCAAAGCAATTTCGTATTTGGAAATGATCTAGACATTTTTTAGAAATATCTAGGACATGTCTAGGAGTTTTGACAACTTCTTATTATTAGATTTACAAAAAATAAACTAAGACTACAACCAAAAATGCAAAAATGCAATAGTAATATATAAAGGTGTTTTACAAAATTCTATATTCTGAAATTAAAAGGATATGAAATACTAGCATCCAAACTTGAAGGCTCTTTCGATTATATTCCATTGGCTTTCTTTTGATGGTTGTTTAGTTTCAAGAATGTTTGCACTATCTCTTTTCTTTCTTGTTACTTGCTTTGGTTTTTTAGGACATTGGTTTTTATAGTGCCCAAACTTATGACATTGGATGATTGAATTTGATGATTGGTCTTCTTGATGATTCCTCTTCAGCCCTCGTCGGATTTCTATTCTTCCTCCTTTCTTTCTCCGAAATGGCCGATTAGGAATCGAGACATTGTTTTCTCCTTGAGTCCTCCTAATAGACAAGTCGAGCTTCTTGAGTACACAAAACCATAAATTCTTCAAATGATATTTTCCTTCAACTATGGATGTGCTACCGCAAAGGCATTCCATGGAAAACAGAGAACCTAGTATGGTTGATATCACAAGTTCCTTATCGTGGATAATTTCATGAATTGCTTAGAATTCATCTCTTATAGGGGATATTTTCACAAAATATGAAGATATGGTATCTTCCTTTGTCATCTTCATAGTTCAAAGTTCATTATTTAGGTTGGGAACATGACCAATATTTTTTATTGTGAATAATTTAGAGAGAGCTTCATACAAATTTCTCAAGTATCTTTAGTGGATATGTAATGAATTAGATTGTCTTTAATTGAATCCACAATGAGGCTCATGGCTAAAATATCACTCTCCTTGAACTTTTTCTTTTTCCAAAGAACATCGCAGGGTTCTTCTTTACTTTTCCAAGCACAATGTCTACTTTGTGTCTAGTAAAGATAAGATCCATCCTTGTCTTCCAAGCTTTAAAATTTGAAGCTCCTCAAGCTTGTTCTCAGATTTCATCGATGATGCCATAGGTACACTTGTTATTGTCGTAATCTTTTCTTCTAGCTTTCTTTGATGATTTCCTTGATCATCCTAGATAACTTTCCTTCTTCCAAAAACTTTGTAAGATTACCAAAGATGTATTTAAATGTCCTCTTCAAAGTAGTATTTCTTTTCAGAATAAAAAATGATCTTAGGGTTGCCTTCTTTTCCTCTTCCTTACCTTAGCTCGATACCATGTTAGAAAATCAGAGTGAAAAATTATTTTCTGCTTATAATAGCTTGTAATAATTATTAATTTATGTTGTCTTATTTTATTCTAATTTTATCACACTATCAAATCAAGGGAAATTGATTTTGGGAAGAGGCTCTAACTTTGAAACCCTTTGGCCATGACCTAGGGTCAGGGCGTGCCTCGAGCTCGCAGCCATCTCCTTGCGCTCTCCTCTACGATCGGATTCTCCCTATCCTTCTCCTCGTGCACCCGCAAGGCTTCACTCCATGGAGGATCACAAGAAGGGGGCGGTGGATCCCCCTCCTCTAGCCCTCCTATGAATGGCGCAAGGGTAGATTCTAACAATGCCCGCCGCATACCTCCGTCCCGCCCCTTTGCCCTACCTGACGCCTCCCGCAATGAATAATCAATCCGTAGGTGTTGCATTTGCAACAATTGTCACCTCTTCCACTTGTATTCCAAAAGCAAAGCACGACAAAAGATCTATTTCGTGCACCAAATCAATGCGAAAATCCAATACATGAAGGATCACACCTCGATAGGAAAGTTCATGGGATTCTAGTCGACCGAAAACCCTCCTGATGCATCGCCTCCAAATGAGCCCGCGTCACATCGGCCTCCACAATCGGTTCAGTGGTTTCTTCAAAATCATCTTCACATGCATTGAAGACAAGAATATGATCATGGATGGTGGCTCACTTTCAACCCGACAGGTCTTTTCTCCAAAATTGGGTCGAGCTTTTTAACACCGATAAAGAAGACTTCATGGCTCCGCTTTGGTTTTGGCTTTGCCATTTACCCAAGACTTCCTGGGATTAGACTAACTCGAAAGAGATTGAAACACTCTAGGGAATTCATAAAAATCATAAAGACGAAACAAGAATCAACAAGGACACAAACATTGTGTGATCCGCGTTTACATGCATACAGGCCAAAACTCTTCCCTATTATAAACCTCTTCTCCGATGATATCTGAATGATACAAATCTCAGGATTTATGAACATGTTGCCTTCATATGCCGGAATTCACACGCATACATTTTCGTGGACTTCCCTCTCAATCAAAGCTCCACCACGAATAAAGACTATAAAGCTCGCCAAAGAACGTGAGGGCTTTACAAAAGTCACCGTACGAAGAAGACACACCAAGAAACCGACCACAACAAACTACCAAGACTCCTTCAACGGCCAATAGCTTCGATGCGTTAGCCAATTTAAAATACCGAAACTTATACTATTCCTACTCTTCAAATCCACCCATGCAGAAAACACACCACGGCTCCTCCTAAGCCTCTCGATCCCCCCGAAAGCACCCTTTGCAATGCCGGACCCCGCATCCTTCATCTATCAACTCGATAGCAGGCTCTACTCTCAAATCACCCACAAGAATGGAAGAGGAACGGAGAGTATAGACTCCGCGTAGATCTCGAGGGCCTCATCTACTTCGAAGATGCATGCAAGTGAAAGGATTATCTCTTAATCCCCAATCAATCGTATCCAAGACTGAGGAAGTCCTCTCTCGTAGCTCAATAGCTCCCCACTCTAACAATCCAAGGAGGAGCATTTCTCTAACACCGAACACATTCGAAATAACCCAAGAAAAGAGGAAGAAGAATTGATCTCCAGTCGACTATTTGGGAGAAGAACTTCAGATAATCCGGAAGATATCCAAAGTTAACCAAAGTTATATTATGTCATATCCCACGTTCTCAATGAAGCTCATCTGCTGAACATAAGAGGGCTAAAAAAAAAACCCTCCAAACACCCGCTAATCAAGAAAATAAGAGGCTGGCAAACCCCACAATTTTTATGCAAGAAACTAAATGCCTCCGCATCAGCCTCCGGATACGTATCCTACTATACTTTGGAAAGGTTGCCACACCCTAGATATACGCATGTGGATCCCCAAGCGGCCTAGCGATCATTTGGAACTTGCAACCTGTTGCTCTGCAGAGAACTTCCATGCCACCCACAACTCTTATCTCGTGCCTCTTTCCACCTTCTCGGGGGCACCAAAATTCATGGACATCTAACAAATGTCTACTTCCCTCAAGCAGCGACGCAAAAAATAGAATTTTTGAACACTATCGAGTTTTCTCAAACTTCAACACACACAACCTCTCCGGTGTTGGGGGGAGACTTCAATATGATAATGATCCTTCAAAAAAAAAAAAGTGGAGGATGGCCCCCTGCCCTGACACCGATGTCGCATTCAAGGACTTCATTCAAGGACTGGCTAATTTACCTCCATACCTAATGGGTTCCTCACTCCGGAATAACCAACGAGGGGCTCACACCAAATTGCTTCCCGCCTCGACCAATTTATTATCACTAACAACTTCATTCAACTGTGGAAGTTGGTCGCAACCATCTCACCTACTTCGGATCGTGGAACCATTGGTCTATTCAACCTTCAATGGGTCGGACGGTAGTTCTGCACTCACAAGCCTTCTCTTTCGAAATTTTAGTCTCCATGATCCGGCTTCAAAGACCTTATCTCAGACAGTGGTCCTCTTAAGACTCTCCTGATGGGTCAAAATGTCTAGCCCAACAAAAGTTCAAAATGCTCAAAGGTAAACTAAAATTTTGAATCCAACCCCTCAAGTAAATATCAATGAATCCAAAACAAATCGAGCAATGAATGGCGGAGCTCCAACAAAAAATCATTCCTAGGTTGAAGAACTGCAGATTCAGTTATCCTAGAAGCTACCTAGCACCAATCGTAAGATAAGGCATCAAGAAGAAATCTGCAGGAAACAAGAATCCAGGATTCGATGGCTTAAGGAGGGAGAGAGGAAAACATACAAGATTCTTCCATCACACCACCATCCGTCAAAGAATGGATGCACCACAAGACTTCTATCCTCAAGACTCAAAATGGTGAACTCCTGGAGAATCACATGGACATAGAAGAGGAATTATTGTTTTACTTCAAAGAAATCCCCGCATTCAATAATGACAGAACACTTAGGAATATAACCCTAAGATATCCCAAAGTTAATGCATGAAGAGTACAATCAGATGCGCTCTAAACCCACCACCATTCAAGAAGAATGCTAAATATTCAAAGCTTAAAGGAGGTGCTTCCTTGGTCTACCTGGCCACCCACCGACCATTACTATGGATGCCCAAAGCAGAAGTTTGGGACCCGTTGAAGAGTCACGCAATCTCTGATGGTCCTCCCGCTCAATCACATAGAGTGAAATTTTAGCTGGGAAAAGTGGCCTCCTAAGGAAAAGAAGAAATTAATAAAACACCATATAGACATTAATTTTAATTTATCATGTTCCACAATATTTATTAGCACAAGATTCAATGAAATTTTTTAATATATTATTTCTATTTTTTTTTATTTTATCGAAATCCCTAAATATATGGCACTTTTATTAAAATAATTGTCTATAGATATTTTTTATATTTGAATATAACTATCTATATTTATATTTTATATTAACTATCTATATTTATATTTTATATTTAATTGTGTATATGTATAGTTTAATTTAACAATTTTTTTGATGTTTTGTTTAAATATATTTTTTTTTTGTTAAAATCTCGTAATTTTTTCTTTCTAGAATAAATTTTTTTAACTATTTAATTATTTTATATTTAACTTTTTTTTAACTATTTAACTATTTTATATTTAATTATATTTAATCATTTAAATATATATTTTATATTTTTGGCTCGAAAATCCTTTGGAATACGTTTTTTAACTACTTTATATTTGATTATATTTGACTATTTTATATTTAACTAATTTTTTATATTTTTGGCCGGAATTTGTAATTTGTCATTTTGGAATACGTTTTTAACTATTTTATATTTAACTATATATTTTATATTTTTTGGTCGAATCGGTAATTTTTCCTTTCGAATAAGTTATTATATTTAACTATTTAACTATTTTATATTTAACCACATATTTTATATTTTGGTCAATCGATAATTTGGTTTAGTTTGGAATACGTTTTTTAACTATTTTATATTTAATTATATATTTTATATTTTTTGTTCGAATCCCGTAATTTTTTCCTTCGGAATAATTTCTTTAACTATTTAACTATAATTTTTTTTACAATTTAATAAATTTATATTTTATATTTTATATTTAACTTTTAATTATTTAACCATAATTGTATCGGTATTCTTAATTATTTAACTATTTTACATTAACTATAA
Organism: Pinus albicaulis; assembly: GCA_034641835.2. Lineage (NCBI taxonomy): Eukaryota > Viridiplantae > Streptophyta > Pinopsida > Pinales > Pinaceae > Pinus > Pinus albicaulis. Next base: position 1,118,489,442 of record CM076570.1, on the reverse strand, counting down.
TTGTCTATATCTATATTTTATATTTAACTATTTATATATATTTTTTATTTAACTAATTTTTTGCCATGATTATTAATGTCAAATGGGCTCATATTTTAATTTATATTTTTTCACTAATATCTATGATTTACATTGCATTAATAATTTTTTCAATATTCTAATTCATATGTATATAGTAAAGTAACATTAATAAAATATTTCACAAATACCCAAATTAAGAATAAAATATTTGATCAAGACCGAATTAATAATAACAATTTAAAACAAATTATTTAGGACATGTACCTCTTTTTAAATTTAAAAGATTTTGATTGGTTTACATATTATGACATGGAAAGTACTTCTGAAAATTTCATGGGCGCTTTAGGGTGAAATTTCCTCTAATGGCAACCTTTTCACTCTCATTCCTAAGGAGGATCAAGCCGTGTCTCCAAGCAAGTAATACGTACCAATAGCTCTTTGCAATGTAATTTCCAAAATCATTTCCAAGGTTAAGGCCGGCGAATCGATTGAAGCCGCTCCTTCCCCTTATATCACCTAGAGCAAACAGATATGTCAAGGCAAGCATTCTTGATGGCATTATCCTCACCCATGAAGTCATCCACTCCTTAAAAACTTTGAAACAACCCTTTAAGTCTCCTCAAGATTGACCTATCCAAGGCTTTTGATAAGCTCAAATTTTGACCTATATCGTACATGTTCTCTTAGCCTTTGGATTCTACCACACATTCTGTCCGATGGATCATGAGCATGCTCACCTCTCCATTCTTCTCAATCCTTGTCAACATGATCCCTTCATACCTTCACCCTTCCAAAGGCATCCAAAGAAGGAGACCCGCTTTTCCCCATTCCTCTTTGTGTTAATGGCAGTATGTCTAGGTCGTCCGATTAAGCATGCTATCAAGACCCAAACTCTCCAAGGCCTTCCGTCACAACCAACCTTCTACTTCTCACCAACAGCTTGTGGACTACAACATGATCATGGGTCATCCCTCTAGGCAGAAACAAAACTATTAGATCCCTCCTCGATCGCTTCTCTCGGTTTCCGGAAGCACCGTCAACTTTGAGAAATCCAAATTCTTCTTCTTCAACACGCCCACCATTTCTGGGCCGTAACATCGCCAGATCCTGGCTTCATTGTTGCTACCTCCTTCTAAAATATCTTCGGCGCTCCTCTCGTCGCATTTTTCTTTCATCAAGCACACCTCTGAAAAGAGTCAGTTGACAAGTTGGAAGTCGACTAACCTCTTGGACCTATCACTCACTCAACATCGTGGGACGACTAGTCCTCATCAAATTGCTCACAGCTCATGCCCCCAAGTATCTCTCTCGCTTCGTTGCTCCAAAGTGGGTCCTCAAATCCATTCGCAACCTTCGCAGAACTTTCTCCGGGGCTAAGAATAAGGACAATCGAAATGGGCATTTGTTAACTAGAAGGACATACACTCCAAAAGCCCAAGACTACCAAGGCAAGAGATCCCGAGCACATCAACATTATCATGGTGCTTGTATTTGGTGGAAGTGGGTTTCAGCACTCGCATGCCCCCGTGGGCTCATTTATGGGCTACCAAATACGCTCGCAAATTGGCCCCAAGGGGACTTAATCAAATTCAATCAAGAGTTTGGAGGCTCCTTGATTTGGAAGGTGTCCATTCAACATAAACACCTCATCCAAGCTCATAGCTTCGGGAAATCTCTACGAATGCAAGCCAAATTTTGGGAAGATTCATAACAAATGTTTCTCTGCCTCTCCTCCCCTTCGATCGACTCTCCGGAGCACCACATTGCAAGCGAGAGGAGAAGAACAATGTCCAGGACTTCGGCTCAAGAGGTAACTTAAGGATTTAGAAATTGGCTTCAAACGACTATCAAGGATGTGACCGGCACAATAAACAACACCTGATATCTCGACCGAATTAAAATGAAGAATGAAAATCCAGGAGGGACCGGATATTCTTCGCCGGGGCCACTTCCTTTCCGTAAGTTCTCCACCAAGGAGGCTTACCACCGCTTCAAATTTCAGATCTGTCAACAACAAATTGAGGATGAAGATCTCAGGGACGCCAAACTCGGCCCAAAGTCACTACTTTCTCTTTGGTCGCTCAGAAAAGACATATCCCTACATGGGACAACCTCTTGAAATGTGGCTTCGTGTGACCTTCTCGATGCCCACTCCGTCGAATGACACCGAATGTTCCGATCCCTCTTCCTGGACCTTTTCCCCCTATCATCCAAACACCTTCTAGACATGATTGCAATTTTATGCAAGAACTGTCGCATCTTAGGGTAACATCATTCAAACCCTCAAATACCTGGCAGGCAGAGGGGGATCCTCTTCGTGCAACCTCCTAACCGCCTCTCGGTAGCTAATTCCCCGAGCTCTCAACATGGACTCTCTAGAAGGAAAGCAACAAAGCAGAATATTCAAGGACACTTCGAAGCTACTCAGAAATGATATGGACCACAATTTTGCAACTATATGAAGGAAACTCTTGCCCTCACACATTGGGAAAATTTCCGACTTACCAACAACCACCGCAAAACGCCTCATCCGGAACAATTTTGACCCGGGTCTCGCCCACCCCAATGAGATCTCCTCTCATCTCAACACTCCCTCCATTCCTCCGAAAGTTTGGTCGCCTCCCCCTCGCTAGTTTCTTCAAACTCAACTTTGACGGAGCCTCCAAAGGCAATCCAAAGTGTGCTTTGGAGGAATCTTCTCAGAGACTCTAGCGGTAATCCTCCGCACATCTTCTATGGGTCCAGTATGATGGGATAGCAACAACTCTGCTGTAAAGTTGGATGGCCTCATGCAAGGCATATACATCGCCATTGAGCTCAATCTCTTCCCGTGGAAGCCGAAGGGGACTTGCAAATCATCATTCATGAGGCCACTCGCCTCCTATTTGAATCGTCAAGCCGCAAAAGTTACCACCGCTGGATATTGTCAACTCGCTTTCAAGCATTTGGAACATTGGTCGTAACATTGCTATTACTTTCCCCATATGCGCGTAAAAGGAAACTCTGTAGCTCGACTTCCTCGCCAATAAAGGTGTTGATTACAACTCTCCGCTCTTCACCTCTAACTTCCATTATGTCATGGATGAGTCTCTTCGTACGAGTTGCACCAATCTTATGCATAAGGACCACGAGCCCTCGGATGCGGTGTTAAGTGCGTCGTGAGCCTCACACGAGACCTCCACACGCCAACGTTGCCGACATGATGCGTGGGCCCCCATCGCCGAACTCTCGTATCAATCACCCTACGTACGACAGAAAAGTTCTTTAACTCGCCTTTGCTTGGTTTGAGGAAGACTCCACACCATCGTGCCGCCGGAAATGCATAGATTCACTGTTTCCTCACTACCGAAATTTGCAGGATGGGCAAGTTTCTTTAGCATGTTTTAAATCAATGGTAGACAATGACGTTCGCCATTATAGACCATCGTGGGGGTTGGCATCAAAATCTTCTCGCTCGTCGTTCGAGAATTCATCGCTCGCCATTAATGTTCCTTGGAGTTATAATCACCACTCCCACCACCTCGTCAAACGATTCATCTTGGCGCATTTTGCTCCTCTCCGCGCCCGCAACCTCCGTATGTTCTCGCAGCCCAAGCCCTCGCCATTGCCTCCATCCCTACGTTGCCTTTGTTGTAGCCACCCATCTCCTCTCATCTCGCTGTATTGCGTCCCCCCCCGCCGCGGTCGAAGCCCTTCGGGGTAATGTGCAGGCCCACCCCCGCGCACACACGCATCACGACACGGCCCATCACTCCTCGGGGGTGGCTCCCGAGCCTCGTGTGCTGACTCCAACCTCTTCGCCCCGGCTCACCCTTTCGGCAACCTCGGCATTGACTATCTCCTCGGTGTGGGCTCGACGCCTTCTCGCTCCCGGTCCGCCTCGCCGGCAAAAGAAGATATAGGAAATCCACCATTCCACGCACTATGCCACCTCTACAACGAAGACCAATGCCTCCCCGTGAAGATTCCTGCTAGCAATGGAAGAGATGGGTGTTTGGATCATGTCTATGGATGGCATATGGCGCAAGGATGAAGACGCGCAGGTTCCGCCGCGACATCTCCTCCTCTCGCTCCTCTCGAGGGCCCCGCACATCCCTTTCTTCGCAAAAGATGAAGAGGTCATCCGCATGTATGGTCGCCGCATTTTGGAAGAAGACCCCCGCCGAGAATGAAGTTGGAAACAATACTGAATATAGTTCCTCCTCAAGGTTCCCGGTATTTTTAGATATATCTCGCTTTATGTTGTCTTTCCTGGGCCTTACATTAGTGTTTCATATTATCTAGCTAAATATAACTATCTCGTACTTTTTTAAGGGTTGGTTTCCTCGTCAAGGGCGCCCCTAACTTTGATATTTTGAGATGATCAAGTGTGGATCTAATAAGCTCCTCCTACCATCCCTCGCCCCACATCTTTTTGTATAGTATTTATGTATACTAATAGATCATAGTCAAAGTCAATCAAAGTTAAAAGGTCCTTTCCTTCCTTCAAGGTGTCTTCTTTTTCAATGAGTCAAAGTCAACAAGAGTTAAGGTCCTTCCAATATGCAATGTGCAAGGTTTCAACTTTACTCTTCGTGTTTGTAACTCGCTCGCAATCTTCGAATTCTACAACTTGCACGTATTTTAAAATCTAGCACGTGTGAGCTAGTTTAGGTCAAAATTCCAACTCTTTTCTTCTTCGCTTTAGGTTCTTCCTTCTTGCCTTCGCATTTGATTAACTTATGCTTTGATGCAAATTGAACTTGATTGATTAATTGATTCCAAACGAGGTCAAATTACTTTTCAATATATACCTTTACTTGGTCGAATAGGTCAGGCCTTTAGGGCCGACACTTAGCAAGGGCAACTAGGTGATGGCAACCTCCACAAAAGACATTTTAAAATCAAAAATAATGTTTATTTCTTGACACAATGTGCCCATAATGGTCTTGTACAAATGACAATGACAATATTGACTTAATAAATCCTAGAACATGAAGAACATTCTTGACCTAGAAGGCCGGGACTCAAAATGAAATAGAGCATGAGACCTATGTTGCATAGGTTCGCGAACGGGAAGGGTTACTCGAACCCATCCTCGGGTTCTCGTACCTGGGCACCGTACTGCACGTTGTTTCCGAGAAGAACCCATAAGAACCAGTTCTTTCTATGAAGAACTGTGTCCTCCATTGTGCGGGTTTGGGTTCTTTTGTCTGACGGTACAGAACCCCAAGGATGGGTATCTCTTTAGAACCCAAAATTGGGTTCTTCGGGGTTCTTGTGGACCAATTTTGAATTGAAATTTAAAGAAATTTTTATATTGAAAATTAAAAATTAAAATTAATAAAAGTTAAAATTTAAAATTAAAAAAAAATATTGAAAGTTAAAGATAAACCATAAATACTAAACCTAAAGGCTCGCCCATCTTTGCTTTCATTTTATCTGCTACCCTTCAACTAAACCGTAGGATGAGCATTCGACGAAGTCATTAAGTTTCAGAGGACGAGGTGTTTCCGAGGGGAATTTGTTGGTGTATGCACAGGACCGGAGGTTTCCTCCACAAAGCGGTCGATGCCTTGAGAAGATTGTTCAAGGGTCTACAAGAGAGCGGATGACATCCCTCGCGCATGACTCAATCCACATAGCCGCAATCCACAGAGACGCATCACACACACTCCATGTGTAGCTGACTTTTGACTCTTGCCCACCTTCGTTGAAAAAATGAAAATGTACCTCAAACACTCCGTGGTTGAAGAAAAATTACATTCTGTGGATTCAAAAATCCTAACAATGCTAAAAGGAAAATGAGAACAAGCGTTAAAATTAATCTCGCTTTTTATAGAAATTTCTCACAGAACCGTTGTCAAAAACTTGTAACAACAACATGCAAAGTTTTCGCTGATTTTATACATAAAAGTTTAAAACCACTTACATATTGCGTAAAAATTTTATTCTAGTTTACCTGGTGATTTTGATCGACGATACTCTTTACACTTAAGTGGTTATGACATGAAAAGTAATGCTGATTCTCTTTCCTTAGATATCCAAATGCACTAATGGTCCATGTGTGAAGTTAGGTGTTTTCATGGTTTTCATGGTCGACGTGACTAAAAGCAATCACCAATTCCCTTAAACCATCATATTTTTTCAACACTAAAGCATCATCAAAACACATGAAGTTGTATATCCATGAATATTTTAATTTTCTTGTTTAAAGCTGAAAAATATACAACTTCATATATTATAATTTATATAATATTATATACATGAAATTATAACATACCCATGACGAACCCACGCACCTTGTTTCAAAATGATGTACTTGTCCCCGTTCCCGTCCCCATTCCCGTCCCCGTCCCATCCCCAAACCCACGTTTCTCGGCAACATAGCATGAAGCCCATGCTTTAAACATTATATATTTCTGCTTTTGAATCTATACAATATTAATTATGAAGAACAAGTGTAGTTACATTTTCCAACAATCAAGGCTCTAAAACAACAACAATTCCATCAAACAATGTCAAGTCCAATCTAGGGATGCCTTAGGTTCACTAGGTACATCTATAAATCCAACACAAGCCTTTACGATTCTAAGATTTTCGATATCCAATGGTACCTCGAAGTCAAGTACCATGTGGAACAAATGATATATCCCAATGCTTTATACTACAGGCATTGTTGCATCAACAACGTCATGTCCGGCTCTCTAGGATGGGTAAAACAACCTTGGAATACGTCAAATGGAGTGATAAATTCATTTCTCAAGAGTTTACTATCGTGATCACATGACCTAACGAAATCTCACTCAAAATCAAGTGAAATCCCCAATCACACAGTAGACATTAAATCATACATTCATCGATAGTGGATCATACCTAATGTCAAGGGCACAAAAATTACTTCACATAAAGCTCACCTTCAAATGCCTAACTCAATCAAGTCCTCCATAATTAAGTTACCTCCTTATGTTAGCAATTGTTAGGTAGATTACCCAATTAAGTGTTTCCAACCCCCAAGGCAAAGTCACATGTCCTGAAGTTAACCCATCAATTCATAAGTGTGTACGATAATGATGGTTGCGGAGTGGGATAGTCTTCAAGGCAAGGTGTTATAGTCGTGTGACTAGCTAGTGTAGCTCTAACATCTTGAGTGTATAGATGTAAGGAGGGAGCAATCATGGAGACATAACGTACCCTTTCTCGGCATACATTTTCCACCTCTTGTGCACCTTTTATTTTTTTTATTATTTATCTTTATTTGGGGTGCATAACCTAAAATCCAAGCTTGCTTTCTGATATTTTTATTAACATCTTTAAGATGAAGCAATTTATCACTCATTATAGTTGGGACAATACAAAAACTTTTTATAGATGAAGCATCATAAGCTTAAGTAATTGTGTAATGGCTAACATAGTAAAAGCTCATGCTAGACTTGTACCACGTGTACTAATCAAATGCTTCAGAGCCACCTTTTTCATTTTTCATTCTTCTTTCAACGTGGTTTTTTTTATGTCTTCATATCTTGCTTTTAGCTGCATCGACCTTCAATGTAAAGTTTTCCAAGCCCAAACTCAAAGATGAGAATGAGAAAGTGCCAATCCCAATGATCAACCCAAAGAATGGAGATAAATAAGGGAGAAGATGGAAAGTAGTAAGTGTGGAATAATCATGGACACACTATTTCAATCAAATCCTCCCCAATAGTTCCCTTCCTAAAACCTTAAGGCCTCTATAGGAGGATCTCACTAGACTAGAGTCAAAGACTAACTTCACATGTAGTGAGAGAACAAGCATACAATCAAAATCAATCAATCAATCATTTTCCTTAATACATATTAGTATGCCCATAGCAAAAAAGTGGGAGCACAAGACTGCAAAATGGTTAAAGTATATGTCGATGGATGACCCAATTTCTTCAAAAAGAAATATCAAATGTAGAGAGAAATTGTGTAAACGGAAGCAATAAGTGGAGGATCTTTGCATCATATTATGTGTTGATCATATAGAGTTGCTAGTTGTTGATTTGTCAAGAAACAATTCTCCTGTGGGTTACCCACTTTTGGGTGCATGAAGTCTCATGCTCTATAATGTTAAAACTTTCAATTTTAATATTATAAATAGATGTCTTGCAATCACTGTAAGAATATATTGTATTGTATATCATAACCATTATTACTAAATCACAACCTATTTTATATGCTCAGATTGTAAAGTTTACAAATAAACACCAAATATGGTGCAACTTTAAAGCATTTTTTTCATGTGGTATCTATTTTAAAGGGGAATTGATGGCATTACAAATATTACATAAAAATCAAACATTTGTTGCGGGTTGAACATTTCACACAATCTTTGAATATTCATCTCATTTCCAATATCCAATATTCATAATTTTAAGACAGCACACTTCCTACAAAATAATTAATATAATTCACAATATATGGTAAGTAATAAGTTTGTATAATAACTAAGAGTTCACTCTCCCTGAGATGAGATTAAAACTGCAAAGAATGTTAGTACTTGATATCATGCATGGGATGAAGACTAGAAGCTACTTAAAAGCACAAAACCCCACTGCCATAGCTAAGAATAACAATAGTTGGGAGAAAACTAGCTTTCATGCAGCTACTATTTAAAGTTGAAACTGTCTTTTCTTCAAGGCATGAGGCATGACCTATAATGAGTAATGGTTAAGAACTCATTTACCTTTGATATAAGAAAACGGATTAATGACCAAAATCTATAAGCATTTGGCATAAGTTAAAAAGTTGTTCCTGCACAAAGCACTTTAAATTATTACAATGAAAAGTAGACAAGCCCACAAAAATAACAGTTTTCATATTGCAGTTCTAATATAGTATCAATAAAATCTTAGCCAACAAACCCTCCGTACCATAACATTTTTCCCAAAACGTACAACAATAAAAAGAAACACACAAAAACAAAAAGGCCAAAAAAAATGAACAGCTATGTGAAGACGCGATGAGGCAAGAGATAATAAATGACAAAGTACAGTGAAAATTAAGTTGATATGAATAGAAAGAATACCCAATAGCATATAATTAGAGTTATTGAAATGAATAGAAATTTATTGATAATATGCATTGTAAAGGTAGGCAGAATAGCGTATAATTATAGCTATTGAAGTGAATAGAAATTTATCGAGAATATGCATCGTAAAGATGTCTGCAGGAAGTGTATACCCAAAGAGCCTATATGCATTAACCCCAACACAACTATCACCAAGAACAGAATTATATACACTATATTTGAACCCATCTGTTCGTTGTCCCAACAACTTTGACTACTCATTGCCATCACACGACACCTCAGTATTACATTCAGCCATATCATATCTAATTGCACAGCATGCTAGAGATGATAACGTCTAACATAAATTATGACTCATGCAAAGCTAGTACCCCAATTTCAAATACTATGTAGTGAATGGTATCACACATAGGTCCTGGGGAGCTCTAAATTAAGTTGTGATATAGTTTGAGGGCCATATTCTTAACAAGATCTTTAAAGAACAGGAAGAACATAACACTGAACAAACCCATAGTTTCAGGCTCTAGGACATAAATGGATAGTAAACCTCATAGTTTCAGGCTCTAGGACAGAATACATAGTAAACTGACAGATGGGCAATCATTACTGTTTAGAATTGTATTGTTTAATGCAAATAGCTGGCGTGAATCTAAGCTCCTGGTCAGACAACTGAATTTTACCATCTTTAGGTAATGTCTCAACATTCATATGTAACAAGGATTTACATCATATTTTTCAGAATTTTATTGAAATAAATGCTTTAACTGATAACTATTAGAATATTATACAACACCATATCATGCACTTTTGAACACAACTGAGCTCTACTAATAACTTCACCTGCTTCAGGTTATGAGAGCATTAGATAAAAATGAATATTGAAAGGATGTAAAAGGATGAAGCATCTACTGATAATTAATAATATGATGAAACTTCCTGTAAAATTTACAAATACAAGATCTAAAAATTTTAGGCCCCCAATCCTTCCATGTAACGGCTGTTTTCAGCTGGCTAACTCTATACCCAAAAAACTCTTTCTTTGACATTTTGCTCCTTTAAAAAAGTATAAATAAGAATTTGTCCATGAATCGAGGCTTATTCCACTCATACTTGGACCTTTACCCAAATTCATATGCACACTTTCTCAGCCATATCAATGTCAACAGGATTTCCCAGTGCAATAATAAATAGACTTGACATCCTTCACAACAGGACTGGCTAGTAAACAATAGAAGCAAGATCAAGGAGGATGAAACGTCAGACATACTATAAGAAAAAGTTTCATTGGGATAAAAGGGATCAATGCTTACAATATAAATCAATGAATAAATAAATCATACAGGATCAAAGATTTCTTGCCACATAATTAGCTACTTCATTTCCTTCAGAGAACCCAGCACAAATTCACCATATAAATTTTTTAATGCCATCATGAAAGTAAAGACTAAAGGACCCATTATCGCACCCTGCACATACAAATATGGATTCACATTAAAATAAAAAAGCATCACAACAGAACCTTATCGACAGGCTTTCCAAGATTTTGCTTCAAAATTCAAAATAAAAAATCAGTTATAAAAGGATCATGATGAACAACTAAGAAATTAATCTACAAAATAAAAATGTATAAATACAGTGACAATCAATTATGCTAGAGTGAGCCTGTTTGGGCTTACAGGAAGAATGTCACTTCCATCATCTAGGTGGTCTGTCTAATTCTGTTTTCAAGGGAAGAAAGAAACACATTGATGATTTAAAGCTCCACAATCGAACTTGGAAGATGAAAGAGAGGAGAAAAAGGCCATTCTCTCTAAAAGCAGAAGTTTGGTATTTTATATCAATACTTTTGTTAATAAACCTATAAATTACATTTTGTATGCACTGTAAGTATAAAATGAAGAAAAGAACTCCACATTTAAGCCTAGAGTTGTCGCTAATGACAGAAAGGGAGGCCAAATTGCATGACTCATGGTATGAGAATTCAGATGTGTCAGATTCCATTATCCAGGTTCTCTCTGTCACTTATGTACTGACATCTCAACACAGCTACTGCTTTCAAAAACGTGACTTCACTGTCATAACTGTATGTGCCTGAGGGGAACTTCACACAGCTTAACAATCGATATATATATACAACTTTCCAGGTGCTGACTCACTGACCCTAGTTCTCTGTCACCTATGTACTGACATCTCAACACAGCCTAATAATCGATATAAATACCATTTACAGTATTCAATTTAGCATTCATAGGAAATGGCGAATAATCTAATACAATACTCCCATGGTTACGGTACCTACCAATCTCTTTTCAAACACACATGGACATTACCATAACTCTGATAGGCAATTATATCCATTGCATAATTTTTTTTGTTAATTTGAATAACGTCAGCTAATTCTTTTGTTAATTTGAATAACTTCACAAGACCACTAAAAAAAATTAATCAACACAACTCCATGCATGCACATTTTTATCCTTAAGTAGCATTAAGAAATATTTAATCTTTACTTAGGGAGTATACAGCCGTTTCTATTATTATCGACTGTGCCAAGAAAGGCTCATCACTGTTTAAAAAAAAAAATATTTTGTCCAGTAAATTTACTGTAGTTAGGAGGGATCCTATATAGCAACTACTAGGTCAAGGGTAAACACGGAGCACAGCCCAATGCCTGCTCCTAGCTAAGGCTCCCTACTCTTTACGGATCTCACCCATGGGAGAGATCTGTGGTATATGGATGGGAGGAGACCTGGTATAAGGGGGAATAACAAGAACGAGTAAATCAATGAATGACAACAGAGGGTGATTCTGGAGTTTATTCGCAAAGAGACTCAATTATGTGGCTTACTTGCTTAAGAAGCGAGGTAATGGCACTTCATAAAAGGGCCAAGAGGATACTTAAGCCTAGGGTTTAGAAAATCTCTTGATGGAGCTCCTAGATCTAAGGATCCTTGTGGAGAAATGGAGTCTTTATGTAATACTTGTAGTCATAGCATGAAGTTATGCACTACGTAGAAGAAAGTGGACCCAAACTAGGTCAAGGGTATGGAGTTGATCACTCAAGGAGGGACTTGACCTAATTAGGGAAGAGAATAGGATCAAAGGCCTAATTTTGTTGAAATTTGAATGCAATGATCCCAAGGAGGACATTAACCCAAAATCAGCCTAGGGAAAGAGTTGGTCTTGCAGCTAGGGCTTGCTATATCTCTAGATTCCACCGTCTAATTGCTTGAAATTTGAGGGCCTCTAGAGGAAATCCCAACGCAAGAATGGACCAAAATCAAGGAGTTTGGATGGCTAAGAATAAATTACAGAGGCTCCCAGGTGACCTATAGGGTTAGGCCTAGAATTTGGAGAGGTGAAGGGAAAAAGGTAACTTGACCAACAACTTCAAAGAAATGAGGATCGTTGCCTTATTACTTGGGTTTAATGGAGTTAAGAGACACATCATGAATTTTCTGAGCTATATCTATCACTGATCTTTGCTAGCCTCTTTAATGGCAACAACTAGATTAATAGAGATTTATACTTCAAATTTGCGCGAGGCCTTTGACCCAATAGGTGCCTCTAAGAACATTCACCCAATCCCCTGAAAGGTCAACGCATGCATTTAATCCCTTATTCAAGGTCCCATAAGAATTTCGCATTACATTTGACCCATACAAGAATAGAGATAACAACATACATGCAAGCACAAGTAAGATAACAAGAATAGCATCAAAATTTACCTGTATATGAGAGAGTATATCCATTTATCAACTTCGCATTAGAGAAGCTCCAAAGACTAGCAACCAAACATCATAGTGCATCAAGAAAGGCCCAAAATTCATCCCAATAAAAAAGTAAGAAAATCTCATAAGAAATACTAATCCAATCCAAGTGATGATGATGAAAATGAATCATCTCACTTCTATTTATACAATCCTCTAAGGGATTCAAATGGGCCTAATTTGGACTAATAATGCCCCTAAAATAAAATAATGTGCATAATAACAATACATTTGGTGACAAGTCACCAAAATAGCTCAATAACATACGAATGTCTCTCAAGAGGGTTGCGTAATGATCAATATAGTGAGTCATTGGGCCTTTGAGGAGGCCTATTGAAGTCCAAGGGGTGCCATGACGTAGAATTGGACTCCAAACATGTACAAGGCTGGCCCTCAGGTTTTCGAAAGTAAGAATCCGTGGGTGCTCCTGCGGTGAGGCACATGCATCCCTGGGCGGGTTTCAAGCGGATCGAAAAGCCCAGGACCATCCTAGTGGCCAGGATGATCATATGTGCGCCCCTCCGGAGCTAGAGACATCCTCTGGGACCGTGGAACAAGCCTCGCCAATTGTAAGGCAAGTGTGAGTCGGTGGGGCATGGGTGAACAGTGCACTTCCCTATCCTCATCCAAAAGGTGGAACATAAGCAATCGATGAGTTTCGTTGAGGATCCACAAGCACACTCAGTGTAGACGCTGGGCGGTCTCTCAACGCTCACCCTACAAGTGCTAATGTGGCCCTCCGGAGAGTTAGGACCCCGTATAGAGAGACCAAGCCCCAACAAACCCACCCGTTAACTCGCATAAGGATACAACGCGTCCCCTTGCCCTCCAATACAACAAATCATCGAATAAGCAAGTAAAAAAAGAGCTTACAATTCATGGAATCAATGGGGCATTTCATGGTAGCATGCCCGTCAATAGTGGGCTTTGGCATGTACAAGTGTCTCCAAGCTCAATAGGGGGTTAATCAAGGACCCTATTAGGTGGTTTCAACCTCTAAAGGGGTTGACATGTCCATGGTACATCACTCAAATGGTAGGTGGCAAATGATATAGTAACGGAGCTGAGTGGGACTGGAATCATCTAGACCACATGTCATGGTACAAGGGTAGCTATAGTAAGAGAAGTCACCAGATACCCGGGTATATGAGTGTAGGAGGGAGCAAATCGTGGTACATGAGTTACCCCGACTTTATTTTTCCACCCCTTCATCATATGCCTATTGCCTTTGATTGATTTTTCTTCATAATCGCTTGGGGTCTCCTAGGGGATGAGAGCATGTTGTGTAATATATAGTAGCAAATACCCCCCTTAAGGTGGGGCAAGCCATCGCCCACCAAGGGTTGGGACAATCATGGGTTTCACAATGATGGAAAGGAGCTCATATAGGGTGATGACCATGGATAATGGGTAGAGCTCATGTTTGGCTTTGCCCACGTGATAAATTTGTATGTCCTTACATCTTTTACATTTTGTGGTACACTTCCTCGTTGAGAGTGGCCAAATTATGCTTTTTCTTTTCTTTTTTACCGCATCAACCTCCGAGCATCGTTCCCAGTCCACCCAAGGTGTGGACCAGGGGAGGGGGAGGCTAACCTCATGTGGACCCAATGGACACATGTGGACCCGATGGGAAAAAAAGATGAATGGGGCCAAAATGAGTGGAAGGGGTATTATACATGGTGTCTGCACGTGACCACCCAACGAAAAATTAAGATTTCCCATATAGTGGCAACCCTAAAGCTAATGGTCGCAAAAGAGATCCCACAAGACTAAGATACAAGGTCGAAACAAGTGGAAGTGGAGACAAAAATGCAAACCGAATCCCCAAACGCACTCTTTCCGCCGAATCCCCCCACCAATCCATGCACAAAAGTGTCCATGACAAGTAAGAAAAAAAAATTACTCAACTATACCAATGAAAAGTCATACCTTTCGGTCGAGAGGCCCACCTTCAAACATACAATCATAACAAGGGTGAGGAACCACATGGTTGGCTCAATGTGGCAAAGATAATCGCCCATCGAGCTATTTGATAAGCGGCAGAAGGCTATAGTCATGAGGACTATCTAGGAGAAAAAATTTCTTCTATATACACTACCCACAACGTGGTGGGAAACAGCGCTAAGAGAGGTAACTGTAATTTGAAAGGCCCACAATTTATCAAAAAAAAACAACAGAATAAAATATAGGATTCGTGTTGTAAAAATGTTTTGCTCCTCGATCAAACCTACCTAATTTGACTCTAGCCACAAGAGCAATAATTGTTGTTATAAAAGATATTATTTTAACGTTGTGAAAGTTAATCTTTGTCAATCTAATTTTTAGACTATTGTCCTAATAAAAAAGATCAATAACATCAAACATTCAAATAATTACTTGCCTAAGGAATTCAATATTCGCCCATCTAAGTCATATGACATGCCGACACACGACACAAAAAAATACTACTGTCCAAATATGAGACAATAAACTACCCCAAGAATAAGACATAAAGGACACATTATATATATATATATATATATATATATATATATATATATATATATGTATATATATTAGTGAATTACACACAAAAATAAATATACACAGATTATATTTATGTTAGAATTTAAAAACTAAAACATTTACACACATGACGTTGATATAGATTCAATCATACAAATTTTGTTCTCCTTGAGTCAAGTTGTCTTGCTAAACAATGTTTTTGTCAACATTTGAAATTGTTGACCGTTGACCGAGCTTATTTCGAATTCCTGTTTGATCAAGGCTTTTAAAGGTCAAAATTCCAATTTTGAGAGGTCGAATTAACTAGCACTAAAACCAAGAAATCTTGGGCATGTTGACCAACGTTGATTTAAGGGTTGATTACAAATGGATCTAGTAGAAAATTATGCAAAGAGATTTTTTTCTCCTGATCACCAGTTTGACCCAGGCATTTTGGGTTGACACTTCTTGTTCAAGCCATGAGCGGAAAGACGTAGCCGCATTGAGGAAGGTTTGGTGTTGATTTGACCATGATGACTCTCAGCGGGTGGAGCTGTGCTTCTGATTGTAGTTGACCGCATAATTTGACAAAGCTGATTTTGATCGTGTATTGCCAAGTGAATTTGATTTGGTACTCTCTCTCTCTCTCTCTCTCTCTCTCTCTCGCCGAACTATTGAATAATAAAATAAGAATGATCAGGCGTGTTTCCCCACATTGGGGTTTTCCTCGCATCCGCTATATCCAAGTGTTCTCTTGTCTTGGCTTGTCTTCTCGCAATTGTTATTATGGTCTATTCGCAATTACCGTTTATTGTGATTAATGGTTAATGTGATTGCTACCGGAAATTATTGGATATTGTTATTGGGTTGCTAAAGGAACATTGAAGTAAATTGTGCTAAGTATAGTAAAATTATACCATTGTTAACTAATATTAACATGGTATCGTAGCTTAGGTAAAGACAAATCCCAAGAAAGAGAGAGGAAAAGCAATCACTAAGATTCGTTGACAAGGTCAAAGCCTCAATGGCTTCTTCTTCATTCATCAAATCCGAGGATAAGCTCAATGATAATTCGTTGCTAAAACAAAGAAAGGTGAGGTCAAAGCGATAGAAGACTATCAAAGACTACTCAAAAACATTTGGTTGCTTACATTTTTAATTTGGGCACATGTAAGGAGATGTATGACAAGTTGATTGGGATGTTTAAAGCAAACAATAAAACTAAATCAGTGAAAAAGGTGAAGGACATCAAGATGGATAGAGGTGTCTATCCAACTGCCTCTGAGATTATGGAATCAAGAATGATCTTTTTCTATTGGAGGAAGTTGCCGCCTCGATAGGGAACTCACTCTTAGTTTCCCTGGAGGTCTCCCCCGAGCATGGGGATGGGTTAACACCACTATCCTTAACAATAACAGGATTCCCGGTTTCCTGGCTAAAATTATTGACGGATGCACTCAAGAAGAGACAAGAATAATGGAGAGAAACAAGGCTTCATTCTCCGCTCATGATAAGAGGAAGAACAATGTTGGTCCAAAGAAACAAGGTCAAGGATTCAAGTAGGTTTCAAAGAAGGAAGAGAAGGGAAGATGCTTCACTTGTAAATGTGTTTGGCTTACCATATGCTAGAGAGTGTTCCATAAGAAGGATACAACACTAGGATGATGACAACAACAACTACCGTAACAATTTCAAAGCAAATATGCACCAAAGGAAGTAATGTTCAACAATTGAAGTGAAAGAGGAATGCTCCCGTTGCTCGATATGGAATGGTCGACCTCCAAAAAGTACTGAGAATCCTTGCATGGAGGAAACTAATGTCAAGTAACCTGTGTATAGAAAGGCAAAAAGAATTTATCTTATTTCTTCCCTCGCTACTTCCTCTTCCCTCCCGATACCTTGGATAATTGGTTGATTGATAGTGGTGCCTCAAGGCACTTCACCGGGTACAAGGAGGCCTCCTCTAATTTGATTGAAAAGAAGAAGAATTTGGAGATCATAATTTGAGACAATGCCACCTACCCCGTAAAAGGGATAGGGACTCAGGACTCGTCACTTGAATCAAGGTCAAATCCTTCATCTACAAGATATCAGATGTACCGATTTGAAAAAGAAACCCTGCATTCGATATTTCTCGATGGAAGACAAAGAATGTAAAGGTAGCATTCGTTGATGGAGTGTGTATCTAAAAAGGAACTCGAAAGATGGTCATACTTGGATTTAGGTTGAATAGTTCATCAAGTTTATGTGTCCTTTAGAGCTAGCACTTGCGACACTTCTCTTCAATCCGAATTATGACACCAGAGGTTTTCTCACCTTCATTACAAAGCCTTATGATGCAAGGAAGATGGTCACAGTATGTCGCCTAACGTAACATAGATCATGAAGGTGTTTGTCGTGCTGTACAACCTGAAAACATACAAGGGGACCATGGCCTCAAGTGAGTCAAACCACCAGCATTCAATTGGTCCATTATGATTCTATCCTCATATACGGTCATATAAAATACTTGGGAGGATACTTGCTTTATGCAAAATTCTAGTGGATACCCTCCTTTGAAAATGTAGATCTATTTCTTTGAAGAAGGACAGTATGTCAAACGATCGCCTTTCAAAGCCTTGTTGAAAATCAAATCGAGAAGAAGATCAAAATATTGAGGACCGATAATGGGACCGAATATGAATCAAATGAATTCAATGACGATGAAAGTAGTTTAGCATTAAGAGGGAGACCACTACTACATACTCGAGCAAAATGAGTTGCTTAAAAGGAAGAAACGAACAATCATAGTTGTAATTAAAATATGCTTCACGACCAAGGCCCATCGAAGTTCATAAGAGAAGCCACATTGTCGTGTATGTTCAAAATAGATGCCCACATCAAGCATTGACTTCAAGACACCCGAAGAATTTTTCACCGATAAGAAACTCCGATGTTTCTCATTTTAAAAAATTTGCATATCCCATTTTCTACATGTGCCGAAAGAGAAAAAAAACAAGCGAGATGCATCTCGGGGAAGAAGGGAACATTTGTAGCTACAATGAATTGCATGGCATGTAGAATCTATGTGCATGGTCAAAGAGAAGTTGAATTAAGTCATGATGCCATCAAATGACGGACATTCTCGCCCTTGGGAAAGTCATAGATCTTCCTATCCGGGGGCCGAAGGACAATGATGATGATGATGCAGAAAGCAAGATGAATCTTTGTTTGATGATCCGATGCCCCGATGTTGAAGGCCCGATGGATCCCATTGATCCACCTCCTAGTGAACCTCTACCTCAAGGAAAATACCTGCGGGCTCTGAAGATACCTGGGATGCTGAAAGACATATTGCTCCAAGAGGGATGGCGACGGGCTGAAAGTAAGAAGTCTATCTGAAAATGGCGTGGCAGATACTCAGAGTAAGAGTACCATTATTCAATCTCGAGCCATACACGTTCTAAGAATTTAGTGCATGTGACCAAGTATGGAAGGATGACAGAATGAGGTATGAATTGACTGGGCTAAAGAATGATGTCCGGGATGTGGTTCTAGACCCTTTAAGGACAAGTCCGTGGTCACTAAATGACTTTAGAAAATCAAACATGGAGCCGATAGAAGTGTTGAGAAGTCTGATACTGTCTGTTGTCTTTGTAGGCTTCTCTGGAAAGGAAGGAGACCAGACGAGATATTTGGCAGCACTTGCCCGATACACCACTATCCAATCTATCAGCCGCCTGTTCTTCTCAAGGATGGAGCCTACACCAAATGGATGTCAAAATTGCTTTCGCATGGCTCGCTTAAGGAGGAAGTCTATGTAGAGCAACCCAAGGGGTTCAAGTTCAAGATCGAAAAGACACATGTTTAAGCAGTTTTGGGAAGCCCCTTAAGGGTTGAAGCAAGCCCTAGGGCTTTGTATGAGAGTATTGATAGCACCTGCATAGAAGCTAGGATTTACAAGGAGCAAATAATTCGAACCTATACTTTGCTGCTGAAAAGGATAGGCTCATTCCGTACCTTAAGTGGATGATCTCTCTCGATAAAAGGTGACCTCTCATTTTATCAATGCAAAGAGGGAATGGCTTCCTGACCTTGTGATGAAGGACTCAGGGTTTGATGCCACTACTTCCTAGGCTTGGAGGTCTAGCAAAAGTCAGTTGAGATTTTTCGTTTCTGAAGGAAAATACATTGTGAAGCTGCTCGAGAGATGTGGAATGGTGGAATGCAAGTCTCAGAATCACCATGAACTCAACTTCAAGAAAATATGTGGAAGTATGTTGGCCTCGAATTGCTTGTGATCACAAATTTGTGGGGCCCTAATGTTTCAGAACTCCCGTCCGAACATATGCTTTGTTGTGAATACATTGAGTCAATTTATGGTCGAGCCTCATCACATTCATTCGATTGCTGCCAAGAATCTCTTGAGATATCTTTGTGGCACAATCAACTATGGTTTGAGATACACTACCTACTGTCGGGAATTTGAGGCTACATGGATATATTGATGTTGACTGGGTTGGCAGTGTGTTGGATCGTAAGAGCACATCTGGATGTTGCTTCTCAATAGGATCTGCCTCGATATCTTGGATGAGTAGGAAGCAGAAATTAGTTGCTTTAAGCACCGTCGAGGCCGAATACATTGCTGCTAGTATGGCCTGTTGGGAAGCTTTTTGGTTGAGGAAGCTCTTTAGTGAGATATTTGAGCATGTGCTAGATACCGCTGTGATCTACTGCAACAACCAAAGTGGGATTCGCCTTTCAGAGAATGTTGTGTTCCATGATCGCTCCAAGCATATTGATATCAGGTACCACTTTATCCAGGATATGGTACAGCAGGGAGCGATAAGGTTCAATCACATCAAGATTGATGAGCAGGTCGCAGACATTCTCACGAAGCCCATAGGGGGTCCCGCATGAGTTGGACACTGAGCTCTGGGAACTCCTAGGGACTTGGGGTACTTCTTGGAGCTATGAGCAGCCATGGGGTGAGGGTCCACTTTCCCCTAGCGGTGCGCTATATACAGGGTGAGTGGTTCACCTTCCCCTAGTGGTGTGCTATATGCAGGGTGAGTGGTTCACCTTCCCCTGTGATACCCCATTATGATTGACATGTGTGTAGGGTGAGTGGTTCACCTATTCCTACGATTGGCATATGCATAGGATGAGTGGTTCACTTTCTCCTATAGCATATGAGTAGGATGAGTGGTTCACCTTCTCCTGTTGATACCCCAGCATACTGTGAAAATTTCAATCTAGAAATATACAGTTGCAGTGATAGATTTATTTCTCCTACTTATTATCCGATAAGTTATTTACAGAAATCTATCAGTAAATTTCGAAAAAATTACTACTGCAACATTCACAATTACATATGCAGAGAAAAGAACAGTAAGGAACATAGGCAAAAGAAATAATCACATGTACACACTTATTTTTGGACAATTGTCCCTGGAAAAAACCAATGTGGGAAAACCGGTGCAGCAGATGAGGGTTTTATTATTATTCTTCAGCAAATGAATATTTACAAGGAATACACTGGCAGATATATTTAGAAAACACCTGAGACAAAATTCCTGCATCTCCCTAAAATTTGGCCGACAACTAAAGAGCTCTCCGATCTTCCAGTGTTCACGTGTTTCCACGTCCTTCGTTCCCGTGTTTCACCACTGTTGACTCCCTCTTCTCCTTATGCCTCTGCAACTCCGCCCTGCAACTCTCCCTTTGAAATCAAATTCTATTCATTCAGAATCGATCTCCTTCAGGTACTGAGTGTATGCATGGCTTACTTTCCAAATGACCCTCAAGCCTTCTTTTATAATCTTTTCGTTGATGAATCAACGGCCCAGATTAGAAGTCTAATCAATGGCTAAGATTAAAACTTGACTTGATCTTCGTTCTCTAGAAGATTCACACTCTGTCTTATTAATACCCATTAATTATTTAATTTCCCTAAGTTTAGACTTAGGGTCTCCATTAAAAT
This sequence comes from Pinus albicaulis, assembly GCA_034641835.2. Taxonomy (NCBI): domain Eukaryota; kingdom Viridiplantae; phylum Streptophyta; class Pinopsida; order Pinales; family Pinaceae; genus Pinus; species Pinus albicaulis. Next base: position 1,118,468,171 of record CM076570.1, on the reverse strand, counting down.
AATTAATTATTTTAATAAGACATGAATAGAGTGGAATTTCCACAAACGGTTTCTGGGTTCTTTGGAATACTGATGTCCAAGCCTCCTTACAAATTTTGAGACTTGGAACACTTTCTGATGCTACAAAAATCAACACTCCCTCTTAGCGAGGAAGGTGTTCTAACAGTATGCTTGTTGCATGTTGCTCTTCTTTGAAGCATCCTCTGCGTTGCTGATCCCTGGCTGCTGCCCCTCATCTGCTGCGCTGCTGCCTTCTGTACTGCTGCCCATGACACTGCCACTGTCACTGCTTCATCTGTACCGTTGCTCCCTCTTAATCCTGATCCTATCCATTCCTGCGACTGAAATGGATTCTTGATCATCCCCATCTTCTCTCTAAAGTAGACAAACTTGGTCTTCCCCAAAGCCTTGATGAGGGTATCTGCCACTTGTTCTCCTGTTGGAGTGTACTGCAATTGTACAGCTCCTCGTTGGACACAATCTCTAATGAAGTGACACCTGATGTCAATGTGCTTCGACCGATCATGAAACACAGGATTTTCAGAGAGCTCAATGCAACTCTAATTATCACATAGAATATTGGTCGCTTCCATTTTCTCCTTCAGTAGGTTCACACGCAGTTTCTGAAGCCATATGGCCTCACACAAAGTTGTGCTAGCTGCCATATATTCAGCCTCTATTGAGCTCAGTGCCACGGATTTCTGTTTCTTGCTGCACCAGGAGGTCATCCATGATCCAAGACTGAAACAGTACCCACTGGTACTCTTCTGATCTACTGGACTCCCTGCCCAATCTGCGTCGGTGAACCCACTTAACCTGGTGTCATTGCCATGGGTGTACTTTAGTCCAAGCTCGATTGTTCCTTGAAAATACCTGAGAACATGCTTGGTTGTTGCCCAATGAGCCCTCTTAGGTTCCACCATGAACTAATTGAGGATATTGACAGCATAACAGATGTCTGGCCTAGTGTTCACCTGATACATCAGAGATCCTATGAGCTGCCTACACAGAGTAGGATCAGCCTCATCATCTTCAGACGTGTCGATTTTCTTCCAGTTGGTGATCATTGGAGTAGTCATGGGTCTACAGTGCTCCATCTGAAATCTTTTCAGAATTTCTGTAGTATATATTCCTTGACCAAAGAAGATCTCCCCCTTCTGCTGCTAAACCTCCAACTTTAGAAAATAGTGAATCAGCCCTAGATCCTTCATGTCGAATTTTGTAGCCAAATTCTCCTTGCAATCTTTGATGAGCCTCGATGACCCTGTCAGAAATAGATCATCTAAATATAGAACCAGTATCAGGGGCTCACTCCCTACTCTTAGATAGTAGAGATTGGGATCTACGTCACTCTTGACGAATCCCATCTTCTGCAAGTAGTTGTCAATTCGACCATACCAAGCTCTAGGGGCTTGCTTTAGTCCATACAAGGCTTTCTTAAGCCTGCACACATGAGTCTTCTATTCAAGCATCTCGAAGCCCTCTAGTTGTTCAATGTACACTTCCTCTTCTATCACCCCATTTAGGAACGCAGTGTTGATGTCCATCTGGTGAATCTCCCATCCCATCTGCGCGGCAAGGGATATCACAAATCTAATGGAAGTATATCTGGCTACTGGGTTGAAGGTTTCTTCATAATCTATCCCTTCCTTCTGAGCATACCCCTTAGCCACAAACCTGGCTTTAAATTTCTCGATGTTGCCATCTGCAGCATACTTGATCTTGTAGATCCACCTTGATCCTACAACTAATCTATCCTGAGGTCTAGGAACCACTTCCCAGACATCATTCGCCATGATGGAATTGTACTCTTCCACCATCGTATCTACCCATACCTGGTGTTGCGCTGCTTCTTGAAAACTAGAAGGTTCCCCAACCTATGCAACCAAGGCTTGGTACCTCTCAGGCTGCCTGCGCTGTCTCTTCACATCTCAGGGGACTTCGACAAAGTCCTCCTCGTCCCTCAAAATTTGTCATAGTTCCCTACTCATTCTCTCATTGGTAGTGGCCCGTGGGTGGATCTACCTGCTCTCCCTCCTACAAGTCCTCGAGAGAAGTGTCCCTTAGATCCCCATGCCTTGGAGAGGCAACCGTATTATCTTCCACAGGTCGTTGTGGTTGAACCAGCGGATCCTCCTCAGACTGCGTAGCAGAAGGCATCTCTCAGGATCTTCTGAAGGCCCTCTCCTCCATGAATTTCACATCCCTCCGAACTACAACTTTCCTGCTCTCCAAAATGTAAATTCGGTAAGCCTTTACATTCTCACCGTATCCTACCAGATACCCCTCTTCCGCAGTCATGTCCAACTTCTTCCTCTTTTCATTGGGCTCATGACAATACGTCGTACTGCCAAAGATCCTAAAGTGACTCACTTCAGGCTTGCTGCCAGTGAAGACACTTTCTGGCGTGATATTTCCCAATGTGTTGTGAGGAATCCTATTCTGAACATAGACAGTTGTATTACAAGCTTCAGCCCACAAAAATTTGGGCATGTCTTAATCATACATCATTGCCCTTGCAACCTCGACCATAGTTCTATTTTTTCTTTCTGCCACACCATTCTGCTCCGGATTATATGGAGTGGTTCACTCTCTTCTGATACCTTCCCTTGCGCAGAACCCTGTAAATTCCTTATCAATGTACTCTCCACCATTGTCTGAACGCAACACTTTGATCCGCTTTCCTGTCAGATTTTCTACCAGAGCTTTAAACTCTTTAAACGACTGAAGACTTCATCCTTGGTCTTCAAAAAGTAGATCCAGGTCTTCTTGGAATGGTCATCAATAAAGGTGACGAAATATTCGGCACCACTAAGAGCTCTAGTGGACATCGGGCCGCAAATATCCGAGTGTATCAAGCCCAATACACTCTTACCCCTATTGTTGCTTCTCTGATACGCTGCCTTAGCATACATTCCCAATTCGCACCCTCTGCAGACATCGTCTCGCTTGGTGCTCAGTTCTGGAACTCTTGTGACAGTGTTCTTGAGAATCTTTAACGCCCCATGATGCAAATGCCCCATTCTTCTATGCCATAGTTCATTCAAGTCCTTTTCATCAGTGCTGCCTATTAGTGCCATTGGAGATTCGAGTTGTAACTTATAAAGTTTGTTGCTCCTTACTCTGATTTGTGCTTTCTTCTTCCAAGTTCCAACTGGGGTGTTTGACGTAAACTTTGTTGCCAATGAAGTAAACGTTGTAACCTTTGTTTTGAAGTTGAGACACTAAGAGTAAGTTCATCCAAAACCCAAGCACATGCAGTACATTAGTGGCTCGAAGCTTCTTTCTGACCTCGATTTGAAATACTACGGTACCTCTTCCAATAGGGGTACATTTTGCTTTATTACCCATGGTAATTTTAAAGTTCATCTTCTCTTCTCGATAGTTGGATAAACATTCCCACACTCCCGTCATATGAGCAGAAGCCCCACTGTCAATGTACCAGACTTCAAGAAAAGCAGTGCTTGACACACAAGAAAATTCTTCTTCCAGTCTAGATGCCAGAACAGAAACATTGTGATCCATCTATTCTTCCATGCTTCTCTTCCTTTCTGGTGAACCGCATGAACCCTTCTGGGCTGCCGCAGCAATGTCAAACTTCCGTTCACTTGCTGGTTCTCTGTTCCTGTTACTCATCTTTGGCTCTGATACCATGTGAAAATTCCAATCTAGAAATATACAGTCGCAATGTTAGATTTATTTCTCCTACTTATTACTCCGATAAGATATTTACAGAAATCTATCAGTAAATTTCGAAATAAATACTACTGCAACATTCACAATTACATATGCAGAGAAAAGAACAATAAGGAACATAAACAATCACATGTACACACTTATTTTTGGGCAATTTTCCCTGGAAAAAACCAATGTGGGAAAACTGATGCAGCAAATGAGGGTTTTATTATTATTCTTCATCAAATGAATGTTACAAGGAATACACTGGCAGATATATTCAGAAAACAAATGAGACAATTCCCGAACCCTCCCTAAAATTTTCTAACACCCGGAAGAGCCTCTGACTCCCTATGCGTCTGTCTGTGTGTTCTCTGCGTTGTCCCTGCGCTAGACTACATCACTCTGCGTGGGTTCACTGCGTTGCAGCGCTGCGCTGCCTCCTGTGGCCCTGTGTGTCCCTTTGTCCTCGTGCTCAATCATTGCTGACTCCCTCTTCTCCTTTTGCCTTTGCAACTCCGCCCTGAAATCCAATTCTATTCCTTCAAAATCGATCTCCTTTGGGTACTGAGTGTATGCCCAACTTACTTTCCAAATGACCCTCAAGCCTTCTTTTATAATATTTTCTTTGATGAATAAACGACTCAGATTAGAAGTCTAATCAATGGCTAATATTAAAACTTGACTTGATCTATCTTATTAATACCCATTAATTATTTAATTTCCCTAAGTTTAGACTTAGGGTCTCCATTAAAATAATTAATTATTTTAATAAGACATGAATCGAGTGGAATTTCCACAAATGATTTCTGGGTTCTTTGGAATATTAATGTCCAAGCCTCCTTACAAATTTTGAGACTTGGAACACTTTCTAATGATACAAAAATCAACACATACATCCTACCCATGTAGTCTGGGACTTATGGGAAGTACCTCTCATCTGGTTAATGAGTTAGGACACAAAGATAGGTACCATAGCACTACCAATGAACGCATCGTGTACTATCGTACTCCCTATGTCTAGGATGCATGGTGTTCAACAACTTGATCTGGGATCAATTGAGGTTCTACTTCTGGACTGACTTGTGTCAATGGATAGTGGCAAGGTCTTGTGACTCACTCTCGATCAATTCTTCTTTATTATTTTTTCATGGTTCAGCAAAGCAGAGATGAAAAAGATGGTACATGATGACAGGATGGCATGATGATCAGAGACAGCAGTTGGATTGGCAGGTGGAATTCTCCCTAGTTGAGAGGGAGTGTTAAATTTGGAAACTAGGGCCAAATTCCACCTTGGGACAGCTCATTTGATGGAGATGATGATTGCATTGGATTCCTATTTTCGAGAGGTCCAAGATTGATCTAAAGACCATCTCATTCGGACAAGCAGAAGTGTAATTTTGAATTTATTCTCTCACATATGCAAATTGTTTAGGTCGGCCTCAGTTTAATATAGGCTCAAGAAGCCCAATAGACATGTCTCTTCACCCACAACGCATTGTATAAATAGGAGTGACCTCTCACCTCATTTAGACATCATTCACTCACACATTCTTCTCTCTCTCTTCATCAGATTGGTTTGTCCATCTTGGGTATCATCTCTCTCTCTCACACGTGTGGTTGAAGGACGAATTTCTAGGACCGATTGCAGACCGAAATTTCAGACTATTGACCAACGTTGACTGAGTTGTTCTTGACCTCGTTTGACTGTGTTTTGAAGGTCAAAATTCCGATTTTGAAAGGCCGCATTGACTGGCACTAAAACCGAGAAATTATGGGCATGTTGACCAACGTTGATTGCAGTTTGACAACATAAAATTACAGCAGATTTTCTCTCCTTTGGCTGAGTTTGACCGAGTTGTTTTGGGTTGCATTTGACCTCCTGTTCAAGTCAAGTTTGACCAAGGAAGACCGACCTGCATTGAGGAAGGTTTGTTGTTGATGTGACCAGCGTTGACTTTCTAGTCAAGGCTAAAGTTTGGCTGCAGTTGACTGCATAATTTGACAGGGATAATTTGACTGTGTATTGGGCAAGTGAATTTGATTTTTGTACTCTCTCTCTCTCTCTCTCTCTCTCTCTCCCTCTCTGTTGAACTATTGAATAATAAGAAGGATTTATCAAAGGGTTTCCCCACATTGGGGTTTTTCCCTAGCATCCGCCATATCCGGTGTTCTCTTGTCTTGGCTTGTCTTCTGCAATTGTTTTTATGTTCTATCTGCATTTAATGTCAATGTGATTAATGGTCAATGTGATTGCTACTAGAAATTATTGGATATTTTTATTGGGCTGCTAAAGGAACATTGAAGTAAATTGTGCTAAGCATAGAACATATCATTGTTAACTAAAATTAACAAAGTCCCCCACCCTAACCTTAAGGATGTCCCATTCCAAATAGGGACAACATGGGAAACATAAGGGACATGTCTGTAAAAGGTTGGGGATGGGTTCACTTGCAATCTAGATCAAAATTGACTAAATTTTATGCCAAGTATATTTACAGTAGTTTCTTTATTATAGGATTTACAGATAAATCTAAAGAAGAAAAACAAATCTGTATTTTAAAAAGCAAAAAACAAAAACTTTTATGAAAACAATATATTATTACCTAGGAGTTATATTATAAAAAAGGTTTCAAAGATTTGTTAAATTGTAAAAGACACTAACACCATAGAGTTGTTAGACACAATCAAGAAATAAAAGCAATAAACAATAATTTATAAAACAAATAACTCTCCTCAACCACCTTTGGATAACAAAGTGCCATGTATCCTATAGGCCATCTCTGAAGGGATCAAGTCGCCTTAAGACAAGTGACGATGGATGTGAGCCATTGGTTATTGCTAAACTATCAAAGACATCCCAGTGGCCATAGCTTAAGAGTAGTTACCCAAACCTTGTAATTGGGGCAGTGACAAGCACACATTTTGTAGAATTCAAACAACACAAACTTTTGGTGAATTTTATCATATTTTTTGGCAATAGTGAGTGTGTTTCAAAATTTATTGTTGGCAAACTTAAGGATGAACAAGGTGACTTAATATCCCACCTTGATTTTTGAAATTTTGGCTTTCTAAAGGAAGGATATACTTCTTCCACCCTTTCTATTTGTAAGATGTAGATTATACATATTGTTATATTATCAGGAATATAAAGAAGAGCTTTTACTCTCTCTATATAAATATATACAAATACAGACTCTAATAATTGATTTCTGTTCAATCTCTACAATGGTTAAGTGAGGGTTCAAGGTCTAAGGGCCAAGTGCCTTGTAGCACCATGGTGACCTAATTTCTGCTCCTTTTCGTAGCTTTGGTCATCACATACCTAACCCCCCATGTGTTTTAAACCTCTCTCCCTGGCCAATGGACGAGGAGCAAGTGGATTATTCACATGATCTACTGGAGGATGTGAAATTTTGGACAACCCCACAAATTAGGCCCCCTTTGCAGCTTCTCACACCATCCCTCATAGTGCTAACGTCCCAATGTTGTCAAATCCCTACAGACTCTCCGATGAAAAAAACATGATACTCAAGACTAGTAGGGTTGCAGGTTCAAGTTATGTCAAACAGCCCAATGATATTTGGCGTTTGTTAGACACCTAATCCTCAAGGATTGGGTGAATAATTGTAAATATGTAAACAAAGGAAAAATGAACAGTTAGAATAGGTAATTCTGTTAAAAATCAAATGTTCTATGTTGTTATAATCACTTAAATTTATAACTTCTTTATGTTGAAATATAAGTCAATTGTAGATAGAACATAAACCATATGCACAATAGAAGACAACCAAGAACTCAATGAGACACAAAGAAGTTAGGTCAATGACTAGGGCAAAACCCACAAGGGGAAAACCCAACCAGATTCTTCTTCTATTAGAAATAAATTGTTCAACGGAGATACAAAGTACAATGAGAGAATGAAGAAGTTCACCAAAATTTGAAGAAGATCTCTATAGCAGTGGTTGATACAAACACTAAATCACTTTGGCTTGCCAAGATTTGCTCTTGCTCTTCAAGACTCTCTCTCTCTCTCTCTCTCTCTCTCTCTCTAGACTCTCCAACTCTCTCTCGAGTTCGAATTGTCCTTTCACAAGCACAAGGAAGTGTGTCAAGTGAGGATGAGAGGCACAAATATATAGGAAGAGCAAGGAGGTCGAATTCATGAGGGAGTAACTCCCATGCCTTGAGGAGGAGTTACACATGCCAAAATAGGAGTGTAACTTATGCCATAAAGGAGAGGAGTGTAATTTATGCATTTACGAGAGAAGTGTAACTTATGCATTAAAGAGGTGTAAGAGGAATCTTTTTATGATGAGTCGTCATTAAAGTGTGTAAGAGAGTGTAAGAGGTGTGTAAGAGCATTAAAGAGAGGAATGAATGCATTAAGAGAGAGAGAGAGTAACATATGCATTAATTGAGGGGAGTTACATATGACATGATTGACTCCCATGATTGAGAAACTTGAATTTCCTTTTAATAATAATATAATAATATCATAAAGAGGATAATAGTAATAATAATAATAATGATTATTATTAAGTTAAAAATTAAACAATTGAAATTGATTAAGGTCAAGTTAAGTGATTTTCCATCATGTGTGTGTGTGTGTGTGTGTTACGAATTGGTTGAAGGTGATTTACTATTTTTAGAAAGTCATGGTTGCAACAATAGACATCACTTTCTAGTTTTAGAAAGTCACTCTAGAAAGGTCAAAAATGAAATTTTATTCAAGGAAATTCATCCCATAGTTGTCAATTTTCAACACTCCCTCTCAACAAGGTGTTAGAGAAATTAAGGAGATGGCAATTAAACAATTTCTCTTATCATGACATTATCTTGTGATGTTTTGTGATTATTATTTGTTCTTTCAATTTATATTTTCTTATCACTAAAAGTAATGCCAATGAACACATAGAAGACACAAGATGTAGGCACATGCCAGGGCAAAACCCCACTCTTTGGGGAAAACCCAATCAAAATTATTCCTTTTGTAGATTTAAGATGAGACAACCAAGACACTTAGACTATAGACTTCCCCCATCAAGGCATCCCTTCACTATGTTAGCACCGATATCTCCTTTGCTTGCACCTAAACTCCATCCTCATTACCTTAACCGAGTTTGAGATAGCAACATAGCACCGAGCATCATTACTAAGATCACCGAGCATCATAAGTGAGATCATCGAACATCTTCATAGCACTGAGCATCATAACTGAGATCATCAAGTATCTTCATAGCATTGAGCATCATACCTGAGATCACCAAGCATCTTCATAGCATGAAAGTTACCTGAATCATAGAATAGATGGTTACCCAAATTCTACAATAGGTTTGAAACCTTATCCTCCAACATCGGACCTGTGATCATGATCCGAACTGTATCAGTGGTCTGAAACTTCAGAGATGTTTGAAATTATGTGGTGGAAATGCGAAACTATACCCCTATATATATAGTTGTTTTCCATAATTATTGAGCCGACATGACAGTGTGAAGTGTTGTGTCTTGATTTGAGCAGACTTGAAGACTACTTAAGGCCGACTTAAGGAGGCAGGTTTGATGACTTGTATCACTTGACTTGAGGGTTGTCTTTGAATTAGATTTTGCTGAAGAGACCAAGGATGATGACTTTGGAGAAGATGAATTAATGAAGGAGCCTTTTGACAACCTAATGTTAAATGATTTAAATGCCCAAAAATTGGATCAATTTAAATCTGTAACAACTAACCTAGAAGTCCAGATTTTTTCTGTCTTTCCTTGCTAAATAAAGGGCCTTTCGAATCTAAGACACCGATACATCATCACATCTTCATCTCTCTTTAGAAAAATGTTACAAGTCAGCGAGTTGACTAATGACAAATGTTAGTTCTAGACCCCAAATGGATCATATGCCTCATAACACCTCCACCTTAATCTAAATATGACCCAAGCATGAAACCCATGCTTTAATAAGTCATTTAATAATAATAATAAATTATTTTGACAAATACATTAATTATGAAGATCGAAACTAGTTACATTCTTCAACACTCCTTCTAAACTAGGGAGGTATTCATATATAAAATAAGTACATGGACGATCTCACTTTATTTATGAAGAATTTTATGCACCGCAATGCCATGGACTAGATTCCTGACCAAGGAAATCTATTCATTTGGTCACTCTACAATTTAGGCACCGCAATGCCACGGATTAGATTCTTGACCAGGGAAATCTATCCGAGTGGGACTAAGATAGACTAAAGCTTTCAGCCTCTATAGGTACCATCAGGCTTACTTACTAACCATCATCTCAAGGAACTAGGTGCACATCGACCCAATGCCACCCTCCCTACCAGACATCAACACAAATTGTCGGCCCGATGTCTTTCTAGGCAATGCTTCACTCACAAAGCCTCAACCCCCTTGATCCAGCAAATCAAGGATAACCAGTCTCTCCCAATCAAACTGATTGGTAACAAGCATGCTATCCAAAAACTTCGAGAGATTCACTTGTACAAACACAATCCCAATCAGAAATATAAATACATAATAAAAGCAAACCTTCGGGGTTTTGATGTTGCCCTTCAAATAATCTCAGTAGGTCTATCAGTTGAATCTCTGAGATTATATTCTTTTTCCAACTTCACATGTGGCAACATTTCTTCCAGTATATATTCTCCAAGACTTATGTTGTTCCCTCCCTCTTAACCAGGGACAGTTCTTTTATCCAGGCTCCCTCTTAATGTAGGGAGATTAACTTCTTTCTTTGGTGTGGGAAAATCTTCTATGGCTTCCATTCTTCTCATCATGCTGATCATATCACTTCTCTTACGGACTTCTTCACCAATATGATGTATCTGCATATCTTAGACAACAATTACAACCAATTCTATAGAAGAATGGAGTTAGTCATAACAAAAAATTTATAGTAGCGGAAGCATTTATACTTTTCATAAACAACAAGAGCCTTTACTTCAACATTTCAATCATCTAGTCCAGGTTTGATACAAACCCTAAATCACATTAGCAATTCAATCAAGATGACAGAGGATTAGTTCTATCATATAACTCAAAAGAAAGATAAAGGTATCTAATGATTCTTGAAATCCATATATGATATGATAGACTATTCACTAGAGTTTTATGTAAACCCTAGATTTCATTCAATCAAGACAAGCATATCATGAATAGCTTTTACTAGGGTTTGATGTAAACCTTAGATTTTACTCATAGCATAAATAAATTCTACTAGGGTTCGATGTAACCCTTGTAATTTCCATCTATAAATTCTCAGCAAACATTATATAGATTCAAAATAGTGAATTTAACCATTGATAGAGCTTAGATGTAAAACCCTAGACTTTTTTCAGTCATCATTCTAGACCTTCAAACTTTGACTAGAGTTTGTTTCCAAACCCTAGAACTTATGACCATTAGAAATTTGGTCAACACATATTTCTAGGAGATTATCATCATGCATAAGTAAATCATATGATTAGACGATATAAATATATCAGACATACATTAACCTAGACTAAGCTAGGGATGCAATCAAAAAAATATATACCTAGGGTTTCATTCCTAGGACTTTTCATAACAAGGATTTTGCTTGTTGACATAACCAAAACCCAGGGTTTCGATTCATGTCAAAGAAAACCCTTATTCTATTAAGACTTCAAAGGTTCAAGATTTTGAACAACATCATTTCAACCCTAATATGTTAGAGCTTCCATGATCATATAAAAATCTTAGACGACATTATCAACATATCAATTAGTATAGTCATTTTTTCATTAATATCCCTAACTAGGTTTAGGGCTTCACACATTATTAACATACCCTTAGGTTAGGGTTTCCAGAGAACCTTTTTAGGGTTCCTTTTATACAGACAATTAGAGATGTACAAGGTGGGTAGATTCAACAGATGATGAATCACCCCACGCAAGAATCTTTTAAGATTCAAGAGAGCTAAACAAAACAAATGTTAGTAGTGTAGATTAGATTTACCAAAGAGAATTGACAAAGCTTTATAATTTAAGACATACCTTTGTTTCTCGACAAACCTTATTGTGATGCCTTCCTTCATACTCATTGATCATTAGAAGTGTAAGGCATGGTCTTCTATACGTGCAATACATAATCTCAAGCAAAACCATGTGATAAGAGAATAACTTAATTTTCTCGAGTTAGATCTTTTATACAATCATGAGGTATGGAATTCTAAGATATCTAGGATCAACTTAATTTGGCAACAAGACATTTATTTTATATCTAGATTATTTTGTAAATCCTAGAGGGAGAGGATTAAGATTCTAATAGTATATTTTTGACCTTAGACTAGATAGAAACAAGGATTATAGAAATTCAAATGCTTTTATACATACGTTGTGATTTCATATTAGTTTTTAGCATCAATACTTACTTGGTTCCCTGTACTTCAGATCTTTAGGGAGACCTTTCTTCTTACTAGATTCCTAGCACTGTCAACTTCATAGGATAGACTTCGGATTCCTTGAGTGATGGCATACAACAAATTGAGCTCATTGTATTATAGAAGAACCAAGACAATGTTGACATTGAGATAGAGGTGGCACAACATAGAGTGCTTAGACTGTATCACAGAAGTCTTTGTACTGAGGTATATCACCGAATTTTTTTGGTTATTGGACTGTGGGTTCATAGCCAAAACTTGTTATGATGACACCTATCCATATCACTGTAATTTTTGAACTTCTGTAATTTATTGTGAAATTCTGTGGAGGAATCGAGACTTTCTCCATGTTACTAAGACCTTATCTCTATACTAAGGTCAATTTGATACCACCAAACTGAAATGGCACCCTTCTCAATGAACTATGATGACACAGAATCAGTGAGACCCTTCTCACTGTGGTAGCACCAAGTTAGGTCGAGACTGTAGTATTACCATAGGCCGATACTGTGGCATTATCAAAACTATGACACTATGGTAATATTGTCGAAGGTGTGGTAGTAATGAGAACTTGTCATATCACCGAAATTCTATTTCTGAGTTTTAACTATGACACCTGAACTGTGTAGCATCCATTGTAAGGTTTGCCACCGAACTGTGTACCATCGTCGTTTATATTCTTGTGACCATGCTATGATAAAGGTCACCCTTACTTGAGATCCTAAACTTGTCTCTGAAATTCTGTTCGAGATTTTGTGACTGTTGTTAGAGCAAGGTTCTCATACTTCTTCAAGGTGCCTTTTAGGACTGAACTTAGTTCCCTGTGATCCATTGACTCAGAAGTGTCCATCTATGTTCTTCAAGAACCTTTCACTACCATTGATCATGACATTAGCTCTGATACAATGTTAGAGAAATTAAGGAGATGGAAGTTAAGCAATTTATCTTATCATGACATTATCTTGCGATGTTTTGTTATTATTATTTGTTCTTTCAATTTATCTTTTCTTATCATCAAGAGTAATTCCAATGAACAAATAGAAGAAGACACAAGATGTAGGTACATGCTAGGGAAAACCCCACTCTTTGGGGAAAACCCAGTCAAAATTCTTCCTTCAATAGATTTAAGATGAGACAACCAAGACCCTTAGACTATAGACTTCCTCCATCAAGTCATTCCTTCACTATGTTAGCACCAAGATCTCCATGACACCAAAATCTCCTTTTCTTGCACCTAAACTCTATCCTGATTACCTTGACCAAGTTTGAGATAGCAACATAGCACCGGTGATCATTACTGAGATCACTGAGCATCATCATAGCACTGAGCATCATAACTGAGATCACCGAACATCTTCATAGCACTGAGCATCATAACTAAGATCATCGAGTATCTTCATAGGCTGCAATATCATAGCATGAAAGTTGCCCAAATAATAACATAGATGGTTACTCGAATTCTATAATAGGTTTGAGACCTTATCCTCCAACACCAAACCTGTGATCATGATCTGAACTGTATCAGTGGTCCGAAACTTCAAAGACGTCTAAAATTTTGTGGTGGAAATGCAAAATTATACCCATGTTAATATAGTTGTTTTACATAGTTATTGAGCCGACATGAAAGTGTGAAGTGTTGTGTCTTGATTTAAGCCAACTTGAAGACTGATTGAGACCAAATTAAGGAGGCATCTTTGATGACTTGTATCACATGACTTGAGGGATGTCTTTGAAGTAGATTTTGCTTAAGAGACCGAGGATGATGACCTTGAAGAAGATGACTTGATGGAGGAGCCTTTTGTCAACATAACATTATATGATTTAAAAGCCCAAAAATTGGATCAATTTAAATATGTTACAACTAACCTAGAAGTCCACAATTGGGACCTTAATCTAAATATGACCCAAGCATGAAACCCATGCTTTAATAAGTCATTTAATAATAATAATAATAATAAATTCTTTTGAAAAATACATTAATAATGAAGACTGAACCTAGTTACATTCTTCAACATAGCTTCCATAGGGCTACTCCCTTTGAGTCTCGATCTCCCTATGGGAAATCTCTCAGCTGCCTTCTAGCAACTCGCATTTTCCTCCTGCACTAGAAACTAGATTGTGTAGCTCTGAGCAGGGAATCTTCTGGCTGGAATTCAATTTGTCCGTGTCACTGCATACTACAAATGGGAAATTTAGTTTGTCCGTGTCACTGCAACTTGTTCTGCAACTCTCTTGAGTACTAACTGCAACTAGCTATGCAACTATCATTTGAATAATTGATTGCACCTGCTAACATTGAACCTGCTACTATGATACTGTGGGCCCCCGTAGCAAAGGCGATCATCCTACTGCAACAACTGGAACTTATCTAACTAGTCTCTTTGTTGCTTCTACACTGGATCCTACCCGTTCGACACACTGGAGTTTCATGCTCCTCTTGGATCTGGTGCCCTATTGTCTCCTTTCAAAACTAGTCCCTGGTTGGGGACCCCTATTTACTTTGAAAATCACATTGCATAACTCATACTTCCTCTGGCACCTGTCTTCAACAACTAGAAGTCGATTTTCTACCCAAATCTGCATTTTGGCTAACTCGCACGGTCTCCTCTTGAAATCTCATACAACCATCTCTACAAAGAAACAATCTGTGATACTAAAAAAATGGAAATAAACATCAATCTCCTCCTCTTGCTTGGATATTAGCTCTGAAATTCAAAATCCCTTCTGGAATGAGAAAATCTTCCTACCTCTATTACCTATTGCAACTAGATATTTAGGATTTCTGAAGCTAGAAACTCTCTGAGAGAAACTCCCTCTATGTGTGAAATTTCTCATCCACACAACACTAAATTTTCTCTAGCAAATTGTTGCAAAAATAACTACACCCAGATCAAGAGTTTGCTCTGCAAAAATACTAAGATGTTGCTTCCTTTTCCTGCTGGAATCACTGCTCTGGAAAAATTGAACTCTTCCTGCCACCTTGCAACTGGAAAATTGAACCTTGTCCACCAATTTGCATTGCCTAGCTAGGCACTAGGCAGCCCCTGAGAATTTCGTCCTACTACTCCCTCTGAACAACGAAATTATCCCCCTTCGTCTCTGAGCCTCTAATCCTTCAACCTTCCCCTGAAACCATGTGAAAAATCCTTGAAATGCAACAACTAGAATTAATTATTCTAACTGGTTAATTATTTAACAGTTTATTTTCTACGACAAACAACAAATTAATCACACTGCAATTTATTCACAAATAAAAATATGTGGAAGAAAAAAAAGGAAGTGAGAAATGCTAGCACGCACGCATAAAAATGACAATTATTTTTGGACAATTGTCCCCGAAAAAACCCAATGTGGAAAAACCGATGCAACAAATGAGGGTTTTATTATTAATTCTTTAGCAAGGAATCAGAGTACAATATCTGGATGTTGAAATACTGGCAATCCTCTATAAATGCGGAAGAAACTGAGCTATTGCCTCCTAGAAAATCACTCTGGCCACCTCTAGAAATTCTTCCCGACAATCTACAGCCCAATCTCCCTTTGAAACAGCCAAATCGAACTACTCTCTTTTCACCCCTGCGCAGGCTTGTCTAGCCTTTGCGTGGCTCCTAGAATAGCTAGCAACTATAGAGAATTTCTTCTGGAAATTCTCTCTCACGATCCTTCTGCTGACCCTCAACTGTCTCTTCTTCCCTTTGATACCTGCTACTCAATCTCTCTTGTTGAATCACCTGCACTGGAAAATCGAACTATCTAGATCACTGAGTATCTGCACTGGTGTGTATTTCTCCATCTACCCATCGAACTCTTCTTATAATCTCCAGTTGGGACTCCAACGGCCAAGATTAAAAATTAATCAAAGGCTAAGATCATCTCCAAGTAGATTCGTGTGAGTTTCTAGATTATTCTCACCTTTCTCAATTAATTACTATTAATTAATTGATTTCCCTAAGTTAGACTTAGGCATTTTTTAATTATTAATCAACTAATTTAATTAAGCTATCTCTAGGTGGAATTTCCAAAGATGATTTTTGGGTTTTGGAGAACGCCTCTATTTTAGCCTCTCCACAAAGTTTGAGACTAGAACACCATATAATGCTACAAAAAACTAACAGAGCACGTTATCCATGGACTCGAACAAGAAGGTCATGAGAACTCCAGCGATCTCCTGGGGCAGAGACCTATATCCTGCACACCATAAAACAACTATTGGAAGCATGTGCATTAGGCGTAATTTATCACCCATGTTTTTCATCAAATAATATATCCATATAGTTAAGTAAATATATTCCTAGATGCAAGTCTAATCTAAAAGCAATTTAATATAACATGAGAACATGATATGATGACGTTGGCTATGCAAACATAATATGCAATGCACATACACTGACATGCATGATATATTATGTAAGTGCTAAGTATAGTCATACAACGAATGTAACCAAAATATCATTAGATCAACATCATATTTCATACTCCTATGATCAGTTATAATACAAATTTGAGAGCGAACATAACCATAATCATATGTAAGATAACAAGGGTGAGAGGTGGGAAAATAAGAAAACCAGACATCATGGGAGTCATGGATGAAGGGAATGAATCTCACTTACACCATTGAATCCTTTCTTAAAAACAAAGAATGGAGGATCCAATGACCAAATTCATGAACTCCCTTTCAAGAGCCCCCTTAGTGATGGCATGCTTCATGATGGCCTTAGGGGGACAAGGGGGGAAATGAGAGGATGACTGGCACTAAGGATCCCAATAACCAATTTGGTCATTAAAAGGATTACATTCAAAAGAAGATAACAAACTAGGTTTATCATCCTCAATGCTTGTGCAATGAGGAATGATAGGAGGGTCTAAAGATACACCTTCATGTTCATAAGGAAGGCAAGGCGATACAAGGTCTCTATTCATTTCATCATCGATATCATAGATAGAGTCTCTGTCAAAATGATGGCCACTGATTTCCCACTTTCCTTCTTTAATCCGTAAGTAATCACCAATTTCAACATTCAAGGAGTTAATGTAGGCACCTTTTCAAGGTCTTCCAACCGTACATCATTAGCAATAACATCCTTGATAAAGGTTGGTCCAACCTCAACTTCACTTCCCAAAGATCTATTCTCATCATCAGTGTTGTAAATTGGATCATCCTCAAAATGATCGCTGCTTCCATCCCACTTCCCCTCATTGATATGCAAGAATTCACAAATGTCAACCTCTAGGAAATCGATGGGGTCTAAATTTTCAAGATCTTCAAAAAGTATGTCATCCCATATCACTTCTTATGTCAAATAACCACCTTTATCACGCTCTTCAACATGGATCAGGGGCTTTACAAGGACTCCATTTTGTTTGCTATCATAGTTGATCCCCCAATCTGCAGTCCAAAATTCTTCCATATATCCTTCATTAGCTTGATGATCTTCTATATTTTTGGCTTCCTCAGGATAATCCCAATCCAAGTCTAGGTACTTTGATGGATTCTTCGTGTTTTCAGAAAGATGGAGACGGAATTGGTTAATGGCCAAGATGTTGTGTGCATCTTCACTAATCATGAATTGTGACCTCCAATACCAAAAAAAGAATTCAATCAAAACTTCAAATGAAGTGGTGGTTGTAGGGTCACAAAGATCATTGATTTGACACGTTCCAAGAGACTCAATGAATAATTTCACCAAAGTACCTTATTGAGTGATGTCGTCTCTCGAAACATATGAGATGAATTAACTATATGATCAAGTATGAATAATGGATCACCATTGAATCTTGGGAGGTCGGGGAATATCTCACACAACTTCCAAGGAGCCATTCTTTTAAATTTTCCATAACAATCAAGAGTAGAGTTGTCAGGGTGAATTCAAAATGCCTTGAGAGTGTTATCATTCATAAAGTTGTGAAACATTTCTTGATAGGGTCATATAGTTCATTCACCAAATGGATAAGGTCTTCTAAGCCATTTCAAGGTGGTACAGGAAATTTTTTTACATTTTTAGCCTATCCTAAGTTTCATGATCACCTCCATTTAAGTTATTTCATGTCAAAACAATCCTCATATGGTGTCATTTGTCATTTCCAATGCATTCAAAATCAAAAGGGTGCATCTGTCAGTTTTTCAAATTTTCGTAGCGTTTTACACAGGAAAACAACAGCGTTCACTACGAAACTGCCTAATAGTTTCGTAGCGAATCTGTCAAAGGCTAAACTAATTTCGCTACGAAAATCTATTTTTTAACCTATTTTGTCAGATTCGTATGAGGTGTCATTTATGATTGGAGGAGTTAGGGTGGAGGTCATTCAAGTCTGTTATGATAAATTCAAAGATACATAGCCATGTTTGATGTCATCATTACCTTTTCGGGCATGTATGTGTCATGATTGAAGATTGAGCTATCAGTTCAACCATTAAACCTTACCTCAATTAGCCTTTTGTCATATTGCGCTTTATCTTTGCATGTGAGTCAATCCCTGGAGAGCTGCTTCATCGAGCCAAGCAGGTTGCTGGCAGATTTGAACTTTGCAGGTATCATCGGCAAGCGAGGCAATGAAGACTATAAAGCATCCATGGCTGCAAGAAGGAAAACAAATAAAGGTGGCCATTGCCACAAGTATGAGCCCATGGATATGAATTTACTCAATGAAGACCCTACTACCATGGAGGTTTTCAGAAGAACTGGCTGCTTGCAATTCTGTCAGAGGTTGGAGGGTTTTCATTTACAGGTTTCAAAGGATTTTGCCACCAGCTTCACAGGAACAGCTTAAAACGTTGGAATTCTGAACTTTACAATGACACCAGAGAGCATCTCATCAGCTACAGGAATCCCTAGAGGGGAACAGTGGTTTAAAGGTATCAAATTCACAATGCAAGATTGCAAAGAGTTCATCAAGCCAGAACACAGTGAAATTGATTTGACAAATGCTATCCCTAGGAGTTTCACGAAGTACAATTATTCAAAGTTGTTGATGGTGATTCAGAAGTATTTTACCTGTGAAGGAAGGTTTCACATGGTCTACTCCTATCATCTTAGACTTCTTTTGCATTTTGTAGGTAAGAGGTCACTTGAGTTGCCTTTTTATTTATACAGAAGTCTAGGGAAAATGTCAGATAAGGTTCAAATCAAGACAAAAGGAAGTGAGACTTCTCTTTTTCATCATGGTCTAATTAATCTTTTAGCGTTAGAGGAATTGAGGAGGTTAGACAGAGATTGCACTTCATTTTTGTTGATGAGTGGTTATGAAATTGATGTGGTTACTCCAAAGAAATCCTCCAAATATAGAACTACTTCATCACCAGCTGTGGCAGAGGAAGTTGGTGAAGAAAATAGATCATCTCCTCCGGGAACCAATGAACATGGAAGTAGAACCTTTGGAGAACACTGACACACATCAAACAACACCTGCAAAACAGAAGCAGACAGTCAGCAAACAAGGCAACAAGAGAGTCACTAGGAGCCAGAAAGTGGCTAGAGGCAATTTGGAGGATATCCTGCAGGCAATTGACATTGCAGAGTCACCCATTGTGCAAGCTGAAGACATTGAATATGGAGGAAGAAAGCTAAAGAATGGTAAGACTGCTAAAAAACTAGATTTTACAGGTGATGATGTTGGTTTTATTTTTTAACATAGGAAACCATTGACCAAACATGTAATGAAGGTCATCGAAATCAAAGAGACTGAGAAAATCAATGAAGTTGCCCAGCCAACAAGCATTATAGATTTGTCTTCACCAACAAAATAAGAACTGGTTATCAAGAAAAGAAAGGGTAAAGAGAAAATTATTGAAAAATCAGAAATTGAAACCCTTAAAGAGTAGTTTAAGGAGGCAGGTAAAGAGATATCAGTTTTAAAACAAGAGGCAAAGAAACACAGATCTGAGAAGGTTCAATTTGAACAAATGAGGAAAATATGGGAAGAACAAGTCACAAGTGTTTCAAAAACCTTGGAAAATACAGAAAAGTTGATGAAATGGACTCAGCCACTAAGAGGGGAGGTTAAACATGTTAGGAGGATGAACTTGCATTTACAATCCAAAAACAGAGCATTGAAAGACCAAGTGGAAGATCTTCAGGAACAACTGGATTTGATTCAAATGGAGTTAGAAAAGAAAGGGCTGAAGATGACAGTGGTAGAAGAGCCCATCAGCCAATTGATTGTAAATGAATATGAAACACCACAGGAGTAAGAAATTGAGTTGGAATATTTTTGATGAGGTTCATAACATGCAGAGAACCCAAATTTTGCAGCTGGAGAACAATTTTTGAAGACAATCTTGAAATTAGCAAATTCTGGTTTTTTGGATAGTTTTGTAGGGTACCTCAGGCTTGAGGCCAGAAATATGCTATGAAAATTTCTGTAGGTGTTTTTTTGCCATAAAACTCAGTTTTGTCAAGTTTTATGAAGGGAGATTGACTGTTTGCAAGGTGTCTTTGCATAATGAAGGTGTTGGAACAGCAAAGGAATCAAAGAGATTGATGGAAAAGCCATTTTTCATACGCTACTAAAACTCGCTACAAAACTGCCTAAACTGCCCTATTTCGTAGCAAGGAGTTTTTTGAAGAAATTTGAGCATCTCAACAGCATATTTGCCAGCTGGAGACCTCCAACATGTTAGTGGACCATACCAACAGAGATTCATGGCTCAAAAGGAGTGCCACACAATCAGCTCATCAGTCAAAACACCGTTTAAAGTGAAGTTCATCCATCTCTAAAAAGAAGGATTGTGTTCCACAGATCTAGGGGTGCTTTGAAGATGTAAAGTGGTGGTGAATTAAAGTGATTTGTCCTTCGAGCATGTGACATTCATTATGTAACCATTATGTAACTGTTTCATTGATAGGATAAACGAATGTAATAAATAGGAGATAGAGTCCTATTAGGAGTTTGTTTTCTTTTAAGGATAGTTGTCATTTTTCTGTTTCAAGTTAGTGGTTTCAGTTATGATAGGTGTCAGAGTAGAATTTGAAGATCTAGCCAGCCAAGCAGGTCATCTACATTGTAAAGAATGTCAATTTATAGACTAAACATCGAAGAGCAAAAGGTTGGAGAATATTGCACCAAATTGCTGCTTGTCTGTTTTATCCATTATTAGTAATACAAAGTGACATTCTACTTCCAGACTTGAGATTCTCATGAGATTTTCGATGTGTTATTGATCTGTGTCTTTATGTTTAATCACTTACAGTGGATTTTATCTCTAATTACTCAGAATTCATAATATTATGCTCTGACTTCCTTTAGGGGTAGAATTACTGTGTTTTCCTATGTTATGTGTATGAATTATCTTTGTCAAAAACCTCTATTTACCTCAACTTCCATGTGAAGAACCATTTTCACTAAGAGTACTGATGATTGACTCCATAGCCCAATAGTAGAAAGCCTTCATTTTTCAACCTGCAACCATACAAAACCAAGTTACAATTCATCGAGTTAGCCATCTAGTATTATCCTTATTCAAAATCATAAACCCCCTTTGAGAGAGCCCTCTCAAACTGAAGAGGCTAATCTTCAGTTAGAAGTGGTTTGAAAGAGTTACATTGAATTGATTGATGAGCAGCCAATCAAGATCAATTTGGTGACCTTTTGATGCATCTGCCGGGAGCCTAGAGACATATTTCCATAAGTTTTTGTGCAAACATTGAAGCTGAACTCTTGGAGGTAGCAGGAGCTCAGAATTTGTTCGAGGTTGCAACTACCTTGGTGACTCCATTTCAAAATTTCATGTTTAAAGGTAGCTTCGAGAAGGAGATATACGAGGACCAATCCAGATCCTAACCCACCTACTATTGTGGATAATCCAAACACAATTTCCAGAGGCATTCAAGGCAGCGCTTCAAAATCATGTACTCCATCACACTCAAGAGCTCTGTCCTCTGAAATTGTAAGAAGTCTTGAAGATAAGAAATTTGATGATAAGATTCAGGAAGTTTTGTTTAGGTCTAAGAATGAAAATGAATTGACTGAGATTGTTATAGACCTGCAAAGAAGAGGTATTGATACCTTAGCCCTAGTGACCAAAAAAGAAAGAGAAGAATTCTGGGAGGCAGTCACATCAGAGTTACTGTTAGAGAGGGAATCTTTTGATAAGTTGAAAGAATTAGACCCATTTGAATTCTTGCTAAGAAGAAAATTTGGTATTCCTTTATCTGACTGGAGCTCATTTGTAACTGGACTACAAAGACCAACTACACCACCTCCTAACAGCTCATATTCTACTACTATTGTTCCTAAAAATACCACAGTCGCCGTTATCATGGCTGGAAATTTTCCACCTCCACCTCCTGCTGCACTTGCTAGATATGCTCCACTTGTTCTCCTAGCTGTCCTTAATGCCCTCCCAAGTAAATAATCTGCTAGAATTAAAACTTGGGGATAGACCAATTCAATGATTTCATAGATAGAGAGGAGGTAGACCATGAAGATGTCAAAATGAGACTATTTGCTCAAATTTTCACTGGTGAGGTCAGAAAATGGTTTAAATCCCTAGCTCCAGGAAGCTTGCATAATTGGAATCAGTTTGAGGATAGTTTCTTGAGAAAATGGGGAAATAGAACAAACCCTGTACAGGCCCTTACTGAATACAATAGTTTGAAAAGAGTTGTAGATGAAACTATCCAAAATTTCTCCAAGAGATTTAACAAAGTTTATGATTCTATCCCTGCTCATCTTAAACCTCCACCAGGAGCTGCTCAATTGTACTATGCTGAGGCATTTGATTATGACTTCTCTATTCTGCTTAGAGAAAGAGAATCCCCTTCATTAGCATAAATGTAGAATGATGCTGTGAAAGTAGAAGTAAACATGATAGCAGCTAAGAAGTCTAAGATGGGAAAAACAAAACTAAAGAAGAAGAAAAGCCTTCCACCTCAGATGATAAGTTTGATTCTATGATGAAAACTATGGAAAAAATCATGGATAGGCTTGCCCTTGGAAATGCTTCTGCACCTCCTACACAACATGAGCCACAATTAAGAAATCCACAGTTTAGGAGGCCTCAAAATCAGCAAAGACAAAGGGAAAACAGAGATCAGCCTAATCCTCAAGTGAGGCCTCCCTTTTAGCAAAATCTGATTGATGAAGAAGAAACTCAACTTGAATTTCAAGAAAACTCCATTCACTACCTAGATGAAAACATGTCTGGAATGTTTTTTACCAAAGAAGAGCATGATGAGTTAGATCATGATGTAAATAAGGGTGAGGAACAATCTGACTATCTTAAGGGTTATCAACATGCAATCTTTGAGATGCAAAAGCAATCTCAGAAACATAAATGCTCCCATCACTGCAAATAAAACACAGCCAAAGAAGGATGCTCCTAAAGCAGCTGAGGCTAAAAGGGATCCACCACTTCCTCCCCCTGTCAAAGAGAGTGAAAAGATTACTTTTGTTTTCAGTTTGGAGAATTAGATTTCCAAAATCAAGATCCCAGTCCCTTTTGGAGAAATTCTCAAGGTGAATGAGTATAGAAGAAAAATTGTAAAAATGTTGAATTCTCAACCAGGGGCTTCAAATATCCTTAATGTACAAGAAGATCATCCTACCATCTACTTGGGACCAAGATTGGAAGATGAGTAGAGTGAAGAAATACCTCCTTTATATGTTAGCGTTAGTATCCATGACATGACTTTACACAATGCCATGTTGGATTCGGGGGATTCTCATAACCTCATGCCTAAGGTGATTATGGAGAGGATGGGTTTGGATATCACTAGGCCATACAAGGATTTGTTTTCTTTTGATTCTAAAAGAGTTCAATGCATAGGATTGATAAAGGATGTTGTTGTTGGTCTAACACAAGTGCCTGCCAAGACAGTGGTAATGGACATTGTGGTGGCAGATATTCCACCCAAGTTTGGCATGCTCTTATCCAGATCTTGGGCAGAAAAAATCAAAGGCACCATGCAGATGGACTTGACATATGCCACCATTCCTGTTTTTGGTGAGCAAAGAAGACTGTACAAGGAGACTAGGATGGCTTATATGGTAAGCAGCAAGGATAAACCTCAGAATTTTCCAATTTATGCTGTTGAAATTGAATTACGATCAACAATTCTTTTCAATGAGCTAACTGATAAAGCAAAAAATGAAATGAAAGCAGAAATTCAAAAAATTGAAAATCAACAAGTTGAAAATTAGGAAATCATAGAAGAAAAAGCAGACGGCTGGTGGCTTTTGCACTTTGATGGATCTGCTGGAAGGGAGGGGGCTGGAGCAGGCATATGGATCCCTACTCTTAATGATGAAAGTAAGTTCTATTCTTTCAAACTGAACTTTGATTGTACAAATAATATGGTTGAATATGAAGAAACATTGGAAATTTTAGAAACATTGGGTGCCCAAAAAAATTCAGTTTGTGGAGATTCTGAATTAGTAATTAAATAAGTTAAAGGAAAATATCAAACTAAGGATGTGAGGATGAAAGCTTACATAAATTTGATCATGGAAATGTTGGAAAAATTTCAAAAATATTCATTTATTGTGAAAACTAGGGATCAAAACTCAGTAGTTGATTCCCTAGTTGTTTTTGCAAGTTTGTTTGTTATCCCTGCACATTCCACTGAGAAGTATGAGATTGAAGTTCGTCATAGGCCTGCCATCTCCGATAGCATCATCCATTGGCAAGTGTTTAAAGTGTAGGAATTTACAGGGTAAGTTCCGTAGATCAAGAACCAAAGGTCACCGCTCACAAATAGGTCACAAATCAATACACCAGTATAATCACGTGGTTAAAACCCTCAAAGAGGGAAACGATCCATGCCCTGAGCCAACGCAGCCACTTCAAGGAATTTATTAATATAAAAATAAAAGTTACATATGTTTCTCTCGTAAACGGTTACCGGACAAATGACCCTTCATGCTCTTTAAATAGAGATCATGGACCAATCGGGTGTTAAGACATGGATCAAATGTCGTTAATACCGAGGTGAGAGATAACCATCGGATCACTACAAATCGTGACCGTCGGATTATAAGTTACAAATGTACATGGTAAAGAAACACACTTTACCTAACTCTACACTAGATTAAGTTATTCTTAACTATTTCCTATGTGTCGGAATATCCTAACATCCCCCCTTAAGAACAACTTGGGATAGGATTGAAGGATTTACAAAGGTGACACAAAAGGAGTCTATTTCCTATGTGTCTAAATATCCTAACATCCCCCCTTAAGAACAAATTGGGATAGGATTGAAGGATTTACAAAAGTGACACAATAGGAGAAGGAAGGAGGCATTAGAGCCTATCCCCCCTTAATGACAACTTTCCTGAACTCCAAGCATGGATCGAAGTTTGGTAAACTTCGCTTCTGTGAGAGCCTTTGTAAAGATATCGACTACTTGATCATTGGTTGGACGGTACTGCACTTCAAGAACACGATCATGAATGAGCTTTCTGATGAAGTGTATGTGGAGTTCAATGTGTTTCATACGCTGATGTTGAACTGGATCTTTACATAGTTGAATGGCACTCTGATTATCACACCAAAGTGTAGTTGGATGCTGCTGATGGAGACCAAATTCAGACAGAATCTGACGAAGCCACATGGCTTCCTTGCTGGCTTCAACTGCACCACGATACTCTGCTTCTGCTGAAGAAAGAGAGATGGCACTTTGTTTCTTACAAGACCAAGTAATAGGTCCTGAACCAAGAGTGAATACATATCTTGCAGTAGACTTTCGATCATCAGGGTCACCAGCCCAATTAGAATCAGTGAAACCAATCAACAATGGAGATGCTCCTGCACTGTAATGAATCCCGAACTAAACTGTACCTCGAATATATCGAAGTATTCTTTTAGCTGCTTTCCAGTGACTTTCATGAGTTTGGTGCATAAACCGAACGACAAGACCACCGACAAAGAAAGGTCAGGACAAGTATGGGTTAGATATAGAAGTTTACCAACAAGTTGACGATATAAGGTAGCATCAACTTCAAGGGTAGTACAAGTGACTAAAAGCTTGACTCCATACTGAAAGGGAGAAGGGGCGGGCTTACAGTCTTCCATGTGAAAGTGGTGTAGAAGATCACAGGCATACTTGGATTGAGAGAGGGTAATGCCTTCCTTGGATTGCAAGACTTGAAGACCAAGGAAATAATGCAAGTGTCCTAAGTTTGTCATTTCAAACTTCTTTTTGAGGCTAGACTTCACATGGTTTATATGGTTTGGATCACTACAAGTAAGGATAAGATCATCAACATAAAGAACAAGGATGGTGAAGGAATTACCCACTTTCTTGGTGTAGACAGTGTTGTCAGAATGACACCTATAAAAGCCATTATCTAAGAGAAATCTATCCATTTTGGCATACCAAGCCTGAGGAGCTTGTTTGAGACCATAGAGAGACTTCTTAAGGCGACAAACAAGGCTGGAGTCTTTTTGGATAAAGCCAGGGGGTTGTTCCATGTAGATTTCTTCATGCAAATCTCCATGTAAGAAGGCGGATTTAACATCCATCTGATGGACTTCCCATTTAAAGGAGGCAGCAAAGGAAAGAACAAGGCGGATAGAATTCATTTTGGCAACAGGGGAGAAGGTTTCAGTATAGTCAATGCCTTCAACTTGTGAAAAACCTTTAGCGACAAGACGAGCTTTATGTCTATCCACTTTTCCATCTGGTCCAAACTTTGTTTTGTAAACCCATCTGCATCTGACAAGTTTTCTTCATTTTGGAAGAGGAACAAGATCCCAAGTATTGTTTTCCAATAAGGAACGATACTCTTCATTCATAGCTTCATCCCAATCTAGATGACCGGAGGCTTCTTCAAAGGTTTTTGGATCAAGTTTTTCTGGAACTTGAGCCAATAAAGAAGAGGCTCTTTCGAACTAAAAATGTGTACGTCGTCGATTGGCAGGGTCACCTGCAAGAGAACCTGCTACAACCCGAGTAGAGCGGACCCATCTTGGAAGCGGTGGAGTATAAGGAACAATTTCACGAGCTGGAGGAGGATTGTCATCCTCGCTGTCATCATCTGAACTAGAAGAAATGCTATTAAAAATAGAAGAGAGAGAGACAGGAGGCACATATGCCGAATCAGGCTCACAGGCCAAAGGTGGCACACCCGCCGAACGAGGCTCACAGGCCGATATATTTTCATCAAACTTTACATCTCTTCTAATGATTATATTTTTGGATTTTGGTTGAAGAAGTCTATATCCTTTGACATCTTCAGAATATCCAACAAAAATACATTTTTCACTCTTAGGCTCTAAGGCTTTATGTTTCGCATCTAGAATATGCGCCCAAGCATCACTTCCAAAAACACGAAAGTAACTTACATCTGGTTTGATTGAGCTCCAAGCTTCTTCTGGAGTTATATTCTTTAAAACCTTAGTAGGAGTGCGATTTACTATGTAATTTGCACAGTTAATGGCTTCTGCCCAAAAATTGAGACCAAGTCCTTTAGGTTGAAGCATACAATTAGCCATTTCTTTTAAGGTGTGATTCTTCCTTTCAGCTACACCATTTTGTTGTGGAGTATATGGAAAAGTATGTTGCAATTGAATGCCATGCTCATTGCAGAAGTTGATAAATTTGTTGTTAACATATTCTCTGCCATTGTCTGATCTTAACTTAAGAATTTGATGTCTAGATTATTTCTCAACAAAGGCTTTAAAGGCCAAGAACATGTTAAAAACTTCGCTCTTGAGTTTTAAGAAATATACCCAAGTGCATCTGGAAAAATCATCAATGAAAGTTAAGAAGTACTTGCAACCAGAAAAAGAAACAACAGGAAGTGGACCACATAGATCACTGTGCACAAGCTGCAAAGGGGCTGAAGCGTGCCAAGAGGCACGTTTGTCAAAACTATCCCGATGATGTTTTCCAAGTACACATCCAAAGCAAACACCATCTCGGCAAGATACCATAGGAAGGCCCGTCACCATATTTTCCTTACATAGAGTTTGAAGGGAGCGATAGTTTACTGTTTAAGTGACCAAATCGCTCATGCCAAAGTTTGCTCACTTCATCATTATGAGCAACAAAAACCGAGGGAAGACATGATGACCCAAAGTTGTCAAACTTATACAACCTTGTGGAATCATCAGCAATGCCAGTAGGTAAAATATGTTTAGGATCTTTGAGGTCCTTGATTACAACGTCATGAGGTGAGAATTATATTATTTTCCCTTCACCTGAATGAGTTATCTGATAAACAGATAGAAGGTTGCATGACAAGGTAGGAACACATAGTACATCATTAAACTGACCATTATCTAGATGAATGGTTCCAGATGCTACAACACTAAGAGATCTATCATCACCAACATAAATATGTTTGGTGTTACAATCATTAAAGAAAAACATGGATTTATTTTTAGCCATGTAGTAAGAAGCTCCAGAATCAATGAGCCACTCATGAGAAGGAGAAGAAGAAGATACATTTAATGCATAACCAGATCTTGATGCTTGACAACCACAAGCAGAAAGTGCCATGCCTGAAGATGAAGATGAACAGTGCTCCAAATTGATGTTGTGCTTCTTCATTGCTGCTTCTAAGGCTTCCATCTTCTTAAAACATTTGGACTCTATATGGCCATCACGATTGCAAAAGTTGCAATGTCTATATGTCTTCTTCCCTTTGTTTTTATTTGCTTTATCATTTTGGAGATTTGATTTTTCAGTTTGCGGCTGAAATTGCTTGGGACCCTTGTTTGGTTTAGGACCATATTTTTTAGGATACTGCTTCTTGGGATTCTTTTGATATGGTTGTTGTTGGGCTGCTAAGGCTTTCTTAGAAGCGTTTCCAAGAGTGATAAGACCAAGGTGTAAGAGTTTTTCTTGTTCTCTTATCAAAGAATGACAAAAGGAATCAAAAGAGGGATTCTTGTAGGTGGTTCTAGAAGAGATGATGGCTTCTCTAGTGGAATGGAAGGCAGAAAAAAATACAGAGTATGTAGGGCTAAGCTTAGCAAGAATGCAATAGATGAGGCTACCATCTTCCTTTTTGACCTTACAACCTTCTAAAAGAAGTCTAAGGGTCTTGAATTTGGACAAAAAGTTTTCAATAGAGGAGAAATTATTAGGGTCCAAAGTAAGCAACTCATTTTCAAGCTGGTGGGCCTTGATTTGATTTTGAATGCCAAAAACATTATTTAGCTTTTCTAGGGCTTTATCAGGGGTGTCAATGTCAAGGATGTGAAATCGAAGATCTTGAGCAATGGACATTCCTATCAACCCTCGTGCTTGATCTTGTTTATTTTCCCATTTAGGAACTTTATCATCATCGGAAGGTTTAGTTTCTTGACCTATGGCTATTCTATAAAGCCCTTTACTTCTAAGTATATCTACCATGTGAGGTAGCCATTGGAAATAATTGGTGTTGTTAAGAATAACCGAGCATGCACTTTCAATTTTAAAAAAAAAAATGAAGCTGAGAAAAGCTGAAAATAACTGCTCCAATGGAAAGATCTCGAAAAATTAGGCCGTTTAAAAAAAAATGGCTCGAAAAACGTGTTCGGTAAACATGATTCGGGGTAGAGTCAATGTTGACTAAGGTAACTAGTAGTGGTTTTGGGGCACATGGTTTTGTGCACCCATGGTTTTCGACCCATGGTATTGCATGTAATGGAGCCTATAAAAAGGCTGGGAACACTTCATTGTAATGCAGGCCTGGAGGTGAGTGGTGAAGGCTCACTTGGCCGGATTGGCCAGGGTTTTGGCCAATGTTTAATGAGATTTCATTGGTTGGGTTTTTCCCCAGACTTGGGGTTTTCCCAGTTAAACATTGTGTTTATGTTTATGATTTGTTGCTGGGTTCTTTATGTTTATTTCTCTCAGTGAAATATTTATTATTTCTACCATAAAATCCTAACAACTGGTATCGGAGCTAAATGTTGGCTTCAGAGGGACGCTTTTGTTGCCAAGGGTTTTATTAGCCTGTAAATGGAGAAATTAATGGATATGACAAAGAAGTTCATCCCGTTTGTTACAATGTTTATGGTGTCTTCCAAGATAAGGAACTTTATCAGAAGACTTTTGGCACAGGAGAAACGCCAGAGGTTCTTGCGATGGAGAGTTCAGTTACTGGAGAAGGGGATTCAGCAACTCAATTTCAGCCCTAGGGGCGTGAACTCCATGGTTCAGATCCCTGATCTGAAGAATTCCCCCAATCATGGGAAAAAGGAGTTGAGAAAAGCTACCAAACAGGCTTTGGATCTTCTACAGGACAATTGTCCCGAGTTCGTTGCCCGAAAGATTTTTTATCAACGTGCCTTGGTGGTACTTTGCATTGAGCACAATGATATCGCTGTTCATCACACAGAGAACGAAGAGCAAGTTTGTGATTGCTCGGGCTTCCAGAGTCACTGAGACTCTATTCAAGTACGTATCACCAGAATACGTGCCAGTGCAGTATGGTGGTC
The DNA here is from genome assembly GCA_034641835.2 of Pinus albicaulis. NCBI lineage: Eukaryota > Viridiplantae > Streptophyta > Pinopsida > Pinales > Pinaceae > Pinus > Pinus albicaulis. Next base: position 1,118,437,711 of record CM076570.1, on the reverse strand, counting down.
TGAATAGAGAAAACGATCAGAAATTCTCTAGTGTAGATGGCGGAGTTACGGAGTTGATCATCAAAGCAGGAACCAAGCAAATCATAGAAATTCCAGCTACAGAGGTTGGTACTAGTCTGGTCTGGGGCTTAGAACAGAGCGAGCTAAGCATTGTTTGAAGATTTGAAGCTTGGAAGCAGCGCACCGTCGCCGTAGGGATTTTTTCAAGGTTTGGAGCTTGGAAGCAGTGTACCGATCGATCGTCTCAGAGGTCTTGCCCTCGGTTGTGGACTTCGGTTTTCGCTTGGGTTGTGGACGTTGGCGAGGTGTGTCTGTTCGAAGAAACCCTGGTGTCTTGCATCTTCGGACCTACAGGTGTTCCGGCTAGTTTCTGAGCGCAAGAGTCGAAGAAAAGCTGCTTTGGAACGACGGGCCGGTCTTAAGGGGAAGAACAAGAGAAAGTCGTGTCTGTAAAGGATCAGCGTGATTATGGTTGATTCCAGTGCTATGATCAATGGGGAGAAAAAACTGATGCGCTGCGCAAAGAAAGTCATGCCGAATTTAGATGAATGGGATGCCTTAGAAAGGGAAAGCAATGGTGCTGCTAATTCAAATGGTTTAAACACAAGGTCACGTATTCTCGGGTTGAAAACCTTGACATTAGATGCCTCCCATTCTGGTCCTTTAGAAAATGGGCAGATTGAAGTTGTCGATGCAGGCCAGACGGAGCATAGCCACCTCAGTGCTGCAGCGCAGGATGTGTCAAATGAGGGACTGGGTGTGATGCGACCAAGGAGACACATGCGTCGAATGCGTGAAGTGAAAATATGGTGTTTATGTGAGTCTCTACCTTTGCAAGAGAATATCTTGTGAAAGAGATAAAACATTTGATTGCAAGTTTTGAGGCAAATTAGAGTAGTTTGCAATGAAGGTTTCTTTTTGTAGTTTGAAGAGAGCAAAGTGTTTGACAGAATGTGTCAATCAAATGCTTTGAAGAATGTCAAATGAGAGAGGATATGTGCAGGTGGATTAATTAAAAATTGATGAACCATGTATCTGAAGGGAATTCCTAGAGCACTGGCGGTTACAGAGGTTGGTGACCCATGTAATCCGGTAGATGGATTCTTTTTATATGGACATTGATGTCATTCGGCGGATTGATGTACAACTATGATGTCCTCCTTGGAGAGGACATCATGTATGAATGTAGAGAATGGTCATACAAAGAAAAACAACAATGAAACAAAAAAAAATATTATTATAATGGAGTTAATTTATTACATGTAAATGGGCATATTGCTGTAAGACCTGGTATGGCATGCGTACCCCTGGGTAAATCACTGGTAAAGTTTGGGTTAGACCTAGGTGATAGGGGGGATGTCAAGTTTACAATTACCCTGGGTAAAAATTTGAGGGGGGAAGAGCTAGAGTGAGCGGGGTTGTCTCACTTAGTAGGTTTGGCTGGATTTAGTCAATAATCCCCAAGTCAAGTTTAAGGGGGGAATTGTTAGGTAAACATGACTCAGGGTAGAGTCAATGTTGACTAGGGTAACTAGTAGTGGTTTTGGGGAACATGGTTTTGTGCACCCATGGTTTTTGACCCATGGTATTGCATGTAATGGAGCCTATAAAAAGGTTGGGAACACTTCATTGTAATGCAGGCCTGGAGGTGAGTGGTGAAGGCTCACTTGGCCGGATTGGCCAGGGTTTTGGCCAATGTTTAATGAGATTTCATTGGTTGGGTTTTTCCCCAGACTTGGGGTCTTCCCGGTTAAACATTGTGTTTATGTTTATGATTTGTTGCTGGGCTCTTTATGTTTATTTCTCTCAGTGAAATATTTATTATTTCTGCCGTAAAATCCTAACAAAACGGCTTCGGGATGAAGAAGTTATGCCTTTTGAAAAAACTGAGTTGTAGATGCCGAATAGTTACAGGAACGGGATGAAGTGCGGCTTTTTAAAAAAAAAAAATCCGCCCCTTTGAACAAAAACTTTTTACAAAAGAAGCTTGAGAAGGAGACTTGAACCCAAGACCTCTATTCTCATAAACTAACCCCTCACCAAGTGAGATAGTAAAAGGATCACGTTATTGTATGAAAGGAGGAAGGGTTTTTTTTTTTTTTTTAAACTCTCGGCGTGTGTGCCTTTTCCTACACAAAAAAACACAAAAACCGAGCAAAAAAAACGAAATGCAAAGACTTGCAGCACAATGTTAGATTTTCATTAGCCTTACTGGCAACTATCACTTTTTTCACTATTTTTGATTTCCCGAGATCGCACAAAGACGCGGGGAAAGAGCATACGTAGAAAAAAAAAAAATCCCTTTTTCCTGTTTCTGATTTGCCGAGATTGCACGGAGCGCACAGCAAAGAGCATACACAGAGAAGAGGGTATAGATCTGGCAAATAAATAAAACCTTAATACCGAAAATAAATAGAAATAAACCAAAATAAGCAGAACTATTAACAAATATAACTGCAAAATAGATGCTTTATACCTCCAGATCTAAACTGACATAACTTGGGCAGCCGGAAACCTTTTCGCATGAAACGAAAGGCGTTCCTCACTGTAACAGATGCTCTGGACACAACCGAGCAGTTCTCCAAGCCCAAAAATGTTCAGAAATAGTAGATCTACAAAACATCATTCGCATGCAGTCAAACCGGCTTCGGATTTTGATCAACAACGGACGCGGCCCTCAAAATAGCTCTGATACCATGTAGGAATTTACAGGGTAAGTTCTGTAGATCAAGAACCAAGTTCACCACTCACAAACAGATCACAAATCAGTACACCAGTATAATCACGTGGTTAAAACCCTCAAAGAGGGAAACAGTCCACGCCCTGAGCCAACGCGGCCACTTCAGGGAATTTATTAATATAAAAAGAAAGTTACATATGTTTCTCTCATAAACGGTTACCAGAAAAATGACCCTCCATGCTCTTTAAATAGAGATCATGGACCAATCGGGTGTTAAGCCATGAATCAAGTGCCGTTAATACCAAGGTGAGAGATAACCATCGGATCACTACAAATCGTGACCGTCAGATTATAAGTTACAAATGTACATGGTAAAGAAACACACTTTACCTAACTCTACACTAGACTAAGTTATTCTTAACTATTTCTTATGTGTCGGAATATCCTAACAAGTCAAAAATTTCATAGAGTTGAAAGAGGAGTTTGAAAGCACACAAGTAGATCAACAAAACATGCTTGCTGAAACTAAGGGTAATTCTGAAGTTTTGCAGTTGAAGAACAATTGTATACCCAAGGGTCTTATTCCACTTGAAAAGATTTTTGACCAAAATGATGTTTTCAAATCTCCTAGAATACAAGCTGATGATGAAGAGGTAGAGACTTGTAATCTTGGTATAGTAACAATGCCTAAAATGATAAAGCTTTCTAAGTTTCTTTCTGTGGAAATGAAATAGAAATATATTGAGATGATGAAGAATTTTATTGATGTTTTTGCATGGAGTTATGCTGATTTGAAGAAGTATGATCCCACTATTATTCATCATACTATTCCTATCAAAAAGAATGAGAAACCTTTCAAATAGAAATTGAGAAGGATCAATCCATTGCTCATGCCTCTGATTGAGAAGGAAATTAAGAAGCTTTTTGATGCAAAAATTATTGTTCCTATCAAATTCTCAAAATGGCTTGCTAACTTGGTACTAGTCAGAAAAAAGAGTGGAGAGATCAGAATCTGCATTGATTTCAGAAACTTGAACAAAGCTTCTTTGAAAGACAACTACCCTCTCCCTAAGATGGATCAAATTCTGTAGAATATTGTTGGATCTCAAAGGATGTCTATCCTGGATGGTTTTTCAGGATACAATCAGATATTGGTACACCTAGAAGACTAGGAGAAAACTGCTTTTACCACACCATGGGGAACATTCATGTATGCCAAGGTTCCCTTTGGTTTGATGAATGCAGGAGCGATTTTTCAAAGAGCAATGGACATTGCCTTTGCTGAGGAGAAAGATAAGCTAGTGGTGGTCTATTTGGATAACATAACTGTATTTTCAAGAAGAGAGGAAGACGATTTGAAGCATCTAGAGAAAGTTCTGCTGAAGTGTAGAAGATTTGGTATTTCTCTTAATCCTACTAAAAGTATTTTTTCTCTAACCTCTGGAAAGTTGCTTGGGCATATTATATCAAAAGATGGGATAAAGATTGATCCAAATAGAGTCAATGCCATTCAGAAAGTTGATCTGCCAAGGAACAAGAAATAAATTCAATCTTTCCTTGGGAGAGTAAAATATGTTAGAAGGTTCATCCCGAACTTTGCTAAGATTTTCAAAGATATTATCAAGATGTTGAAGAAAAGAGTTGATATTAAATGGACAGTTGAATCAAAAGTGGTCATTTGAAGAAATTAAGAAAGCACTCACTCAGGCCCCAGTATTGATTAGCCCAGATTTTTCAAAAGAATTTCTGGTTTTTACATTTGCATCTGAAAACACCATAGCTGGAGTTTTACTGCAAAAAGCACAGCAAGGTACAGAGAAGCCCATTTCATTCTTTAGCAGAACCCTTGCTAACTCAAAGCTGAAATACAATATTTTAGAAAAACAAGCATATGCTTTGATCAAAGCCATTAAAGATTTTAGAATCTATATTTTGCATTCTCATGTCATAGCATTTGTGCCTAACACTATGGTGAAGGACATCTTGACAAAAGCTGATCCTGATGGCAAGAGAGGGAAGTGGATAGCTAATTTGTTGAACCCTGATATAGAAATCAGACCTACAAAATTGGTGAAAGGACAGGGGCTAGCAAAGCTGATGGCACAGTCCAATTTTCACTGTATTGACATGAATTTTATTGTAGAAATTTCAGAATTATCAAATGAAGATGAAGAGCTGATTCCTATTGAAGAGAAATACATTTTATTTGACTGGTACAGAGACATTGTCTTTGTCTTACATCATCATAGAGCTCCTGCAGAATTGACTAAATCAAAAGCAAGGTTTGTGAAGCTGAAATCTTTGAGATATTGCATTATAGAGAAGAATCTATACTGGAAAGACACTGGTGGCATTCATTTGAACTGTTTGCTGGAAGGGGAAGCTGAAAGGGTCATTGAAGAGTTTCATAAAGGATACATCACTACTGGAAGGCTACAGCAAATAAAATTCTCAAAGCAGGGTTTTATTGGCCTACCATGTTCAAGGATGTTTACAAGAAGATAGTTGCCTACCATGAATGTTAGATTTTGATGGTTTTGATGGTAAGAAAAATCTAGTTCCTTTACCCTTGATGCCAATTTATATTGAGGTGCCTTTCCAACAGTGGGGGCTAGATTTTACTGGTGAAATACATCCATCATCTTCAGGGCAGCATCACTGGATCCTGACAGCAACAGATTATTTCACCAAATGGATTGAAGCAATCCCAACAAGGCAGGCAAATGATTCAGCCATCATCCAATTCTTAGAGAATAACATATTGTCCAGGTTTGGTTGTCCTATGAAGATTATTACTGATAATGCACAGGCTTTTAAATCCAAAAGGTTGATTAGCTTTTGCCATCAATATCACATAACACTTGGACACTCCACTACTTATTACCCACAAGGTAATGGTCTTGCTGAATCTTCTAATAAAAGCATTGTGAGAATTATCAAGGTACTGCAAGAAAACAAAAGATCATGGCATTTGAAGTTGAAGTATGCTTTGTGGGCTAATAGAGTATGTACAAAAATATCAATTGGTACTTCACCTTATGAATTAGTGTAAGGAACTAAAGCCATTTTTCACACATCCTTGGGAGTGCCTATTATGAAATTGTTGCAAGGACTAGAAGAGGAGCCTAATGCTATTCAGAGGAGAATAAACCAGCTTATAGCTCTGTAGGAAAAAATGGAGGAGGTATACAACAGCCATCAACAGTCACAAAATAGAATAAAGAAGACATTTGATAGAAAGGTCAAAGAAGAAAATTTCCATATTCAAGATGTGGTGTTGAAGTGGGAGGCCAGAATTGAAGAAAAGGGGAAACATGGTAAGTTTGAGAACATCTGGAAAGGACCATTCATAGTAGTTTCATTCCATGGAAACAACACTTATCTACTTTAGGAGATGGATGGACAACCTTGTGCTAGAGGGCCTGTCAATGGCAGGTTTCCAAAGCACTATTCCTCTTAAAATTTTACTGAATTTTCACTCCATTGTATATATTCCATTTTATTATGCTTTTCTGCTAATAAAGACAGGCTGATCATTAAACTTGAGCCCAAGGTGAAGGCCATAAGAGTTTGAAGAAAGCTTGCCAAATTTCAAAGTTTTATTTCCAAAAAGATGGATGGCACTGGAACTACATGTTCTTTGGTGTACCACAGGGGCACACCATCCCAAGTGGAGCCACTGTTATCATTCATAAAGTTGTGAAACATTTCTTGATAGGGTCATATAGTTCATTCACCAAATGGATAAGATCTCCTAAGCCATTTCAAGGTGGTATAGGAAAATCTATTTTTTAACCTATTTTGTCAGATTCGTATGAGTTGTCATTTTATGATTGGAGGAGTTAGGTTGGAGATCATTCAAGTCTGTTATGATAAATTCAAAGGTACATAGCCGTGTTTGATTGCATCATTACCTTTTTGGGCATGTATGTGTCATGATTGAAGCTTGAGCTATCAATTAAACCATGAAACCTTACCTCATTTAGCCCTTTGTCATATTGCGCTTTATATTTGCATGTGAGTCGATCCCTGGAGAGCTGCTTCATCGAGCCAAGTAGGTTACTGGCAGATTTGAACTTTGCAGGTGCCATCAACAAGCGAGGAAATGAAGACTATAAAGCATTCATGGCTGCAAGAAGGAAAACACATAAAGGTGGCCATTGCCACAGGTATGAGCCCATGGATATGAATTTACTCAATGAAGACCCTACTGCCATGGAGGTTTTCAGAAGAACTGGCTGCTTGCAATTCTGTCAACGATTGCAGGGTTTTCATTTACAGGTTTCAAAGGATTTTGCCACCAGCTTCACAGGAACAGCTTCAAAGATTGGAATTATAAACCTTACAGTGACACGAAAGAGCATCTCATCAGCTACAGGAATCCCTAGAGGAGGGGAATAGTGATTTAAAGTTATCAAATTCACAAAGCACGATTGCAAAGAGTTCATCAAGCCAGAACACAGTGAAATCGATTTTACAAATGCTATCCCTAGGAGTTTCATGAAGGAAAATTATTCAAAGCTGTTGATGGTCATTCAGAAGTATTTTACCTGTGAAAGAAGGTTTCACATGGTCTACTTCTATTATCTTCGACTTCTTTTGCATTTTGTAGGTAAGAGGTCACTTGACTTGCCTTTTTATTTATACAGAAGTCTATGGAAAATGTCAGATAAGGTTCAAATCAAGACAGAAGGAAGTGAGACTTCTCTTTTTCATCATGGTCTAATTAAGCTTTGTAGAAATTTCTGAATCTTATACTTTATGCAGAAATTATTACTGTTAATCCGGTTATGCTCCTCCTACTTATACAAGTTATTAACAGAATAAAGTCAAGTTAAAATCGAAGCAAAACACATAATAGATCTCTACCAATCCAGATCTAGAATAAGCACATGCACACATTGCAAAAGTGACAATTATTTCAGGACAAATAGTCCCCGAAAAAATCCAATGTGGGAAAACCGGTCCATGGCTGCTGGAGGGTTTTATTATTAAGAATATTTCTGAATACACAAATCTGGGTTCCAGATCTGGAAAACCCGACAGAGATAAGGCTATATATACAACTCACTGGCTGATCTAGGGCCAAAATAATGACTGATCCACACCCTCAAACGGGATTTACAGAACTCAGCCAAGATTAGGGTCCAGAAACCCCAGCGATGTCCCTGAAAGGCTCTGCGTCAGCCTCTGAAGCACCTGAAAGTCTCTGCGTCAGCCTTGGAAGTCCTCCAAACCCTCAACATTGCTCTGGAAGGGACTACGTTACCCCAGCCTGGGTGACTCAGTCACTACGCTGCCCCTGAAGGGTCTCTGCGTAACCCCTAAGGGTTTCCTGCTGAAAATCACACTGTCCTTGGAGAGACTGCACTGTCATTGTAATGACTCTAATCTTCATTTACAATAAAACTCTTATCTGATATCTATATTTAAGAAGAATTTAATTGTAATATCCCATTTTGGGGATATCTCTAAAACACGGCAAACTCCAACCAGAGATGGACTGGGAGGGCATTTACCGGATATGCCGCCTCTGAAAAGAGGACGAAATCCGGAGGCTACCTGGCCCTTTCCAGACTCTGTCTAAGAGTGTGAGATAAACACACCAAGTACTATGGAACTAGAATGCCTGGAAATATATAAAGATAATAGTGCAGCAGACATACAATAGCATAGAAAGAATATACGACAAATCATCCAGAAATATAAAGAGAGAATGCTAAGCCATTTTATTAAACTAAGAAATATAATGAAGTACAATAGGTAATCAGAGTGATGGCACCTAAACTTGCTCAAGGCAAGTGAAGAAAGACTCTCAGAATACACTGGAAATGGCTACTCTCTGAACTGCGTCCCAACTGCTGGAAAACTACTGTGTCGCTGCTACTGCTGGAATGAACTGAAGACTAGGGGTTGTTCCCCTTGCCGGAATGAGTTGAAAATCTGGAATCCTCCTCTACTCACCAATCTCGGCAAAACTCAGAAACCATATCAGAAATGGCCGACCCTCTAAAAACACCCTTGGGGAATTACTCTGGCCTCCAAGGCTCTGCACAGAGGCTGAATAGGAATGAGTGAAATACTGCCTCAAACTCCACCAAAATCCTCCCAAAGGCAAAGGCTGACCCTCTGCTCAATCTCCCGCCACAAAACCCTGCAAAAATCCCAAATCGGAGCTCCTCCTAGATGGACTGCATCCTCCCTCTCAATGACTGCACAGTCTCTCTGAATGCTCAGCTCCACAACAAAACCAAACACCAAAATCTCCCGCAAAATGCTAAAGAAAATACCTTGCCCGAGTAGGCACTTGAAGTCCCCTGGGGCTAAGGGCGAGATCTCCGACCGGAGACACTCAACGCACTAAATAGTGTTGCAGACAGGCTAAACAGCCAGCATGCTCAAGAAGTCAAAACGACCAGCTCAATATCATCAACAACGAACGAATCAAATGAGGAGGCTCCTCCTTCTTTTATAACGTTGGCCTTCCTCCAAAATCCTAAGGCCTATCTCCTCAACATAGCTTCCCTCTTGCCACGTCCTCATCCTCATCTGTGCAGTCTCTTCTAGAGCATACGTGGGCCCCCTCTCTATGTGGTGCTTGGACCCCCTTGGCTCCCTTTAAGTCACAACGTTGTGCTACTAGGGAGTGTGTTTTATTCCACTAAGTGAGTTAGACCCTCTCCACTCACCTTTTTATTTATTAATAAACTATAGACGACAAAATTGAGCAAAATCGAATATTCCAATTAGCCACTGCTAATTAGGAATATTACAGTATCCCCCGGCAAAATGTTGCTTGTCCTCAAGCAACTGAAGTGATGGATGCTGCAAAATCTTCTCACTCTCCCAAGTGGCATCCTCATCCGGCATATTTTTCCACCTCACCAAGAATTCCTAGATTGTCGGCTCCATAGCTGCCTTTCCCTGATATCAATAATAGCCTCTGGCTGCAACACCAAATGCTGCTCATCATCCGTGGGTGGTAGCTCATTTGTCACTGTCACCTGCTGCCCCAATGCCTTCTTCAGGCATGATACATGAAAAACGTTATGGATCTTGCTGCCTTGGGGCAGCTCCAACTAATACGCAACCTGTCCAATCCTGCATATCACCCTGTATGGCCCGTAAAAGCAGGGCTTGAGCTTTTCAGCTCCCTTCTTCTTCAGTGACGATTGTCGGTAAGGCTGTAATCGTAGGTAGACCAAGTCCCCTACCTCAAACTGTCTCTCCACCCGACCTCTATCAACATATAGCTTCTACTGGTTTTGTGCTGTAGCCATATTATCCTTGAGAGCTCGGAGAATGTCCTGACTCTCTTGGATCCAAATCTTGGCTCTAGGAGCCTTGCTAGCACCGAACATCACATCAGCAAAAGATAAAGAATGATACCCATACAAAGCATAAAATGGTGACATACCAATGGACATGTGATGTGTTGTGTTATAGCAGTACTCCCCCAAATGCAAACACTTCAGCCATGCTCGCTGCTGCCCACTGACATAGTTACGTAAGTAGCCCTCCAGCCACTTGTTAACTATCTCCGTCTATCCATCCGTCTGTGGGTGGTAACTGGTACTCGGTGTCCACTCCATCCCCACTAACCGGAAAAGCTCCTGCCAAAATCCGCCCATGAAGCGGCTGTCCCTGTCACTGATGATGGTCTTAGGAAGACCATGTAGCCTGAAAACCTCCCTGAAGAACAGCTCGGCCACCTGTGCTGTTGTGTAGTGCGCGGATATGGAGAAAAAATGTGCACACTTTGTCAGTCGATCAATGACGACAAAGATACAATCCTTGCCCTGCACCATGGGCAACCCTGTGATGAAGTCCATCGAGATACTCTCCCATTTCCCCTCCGGAATGGGAAGAGGCTACAATAATCCTGCGGGATGGCTCATCTCCCCCTTGTTCCTCTGGCAGACATCGCACTCCCTGATGTGCTGGAGTACGTCCTCCTTGAGGCCCTTCCATGAGAACCTCTCTCTAATGGCCCTGTAGGTTTTGGTAAACCCCTGATGGCCCGCCAATGGTGAATCATGTGATGCCTGGAGTATCTTCTCCTTGAGCTGAGATCCCTCAGTCAAGAAGATCCTGTCCCTGTAGTAGATGATCTCATCGATCACCCTGTACCTGTCATCCGCCACCTGTCCATCCGGAACCTCACATGCAAATCTGTCCTTGGAGTACTCCACTAAAAGCCGAGCCCTCCAATCTGTATCCAAGCTCATAAGAGATAACGTGGCCGGTCTACGTGAAAGGGCATCTGCTACCACGCTATTCTTACCCTTGACATACTCAATGTCAAAGTCATATGCTTGGATCTAACTAATCCACTTCTGCTGCCTCTCCTGTAGCTGCTTCTGCTCCAAAAGAACCTGAGGCTGTTGTGATCAGTCCTCACCCTGAACCTGTTCCCTACCAAATACTGCCGGAATTTGGCCAATGCATGCATAATGGTCAACATCTCCTTGTCGTATATAGAATACAACCTCTCGTGCGGAAGGAGCTTCCGGCTCTCAAAGGCTATAGGGTGTCCTCCTTGCATCAATACTGTGCCGATCCCCTCTCCCGACGCATCACACTCCAAAACAAATGGCTGCGTAAAATCCGGCAATGCAAGCACTGGGCAGCTACTCATCACATCCTTGAGCCTGTCAAAGGCTCGCTGCGCTGTATCTAACCAACTGAATGCCCCCTTCTTCGTCAAATTTGTAAGAGGTGCAGCAAGATGTGAGAAACTCTTGACGAACTTCCTGTAATAAGTACATATGCCAATGAATCCTCGAAGTTCCGTCACGTTCCTCGGCTTCGGCCAATCTCTGATGGCCCTGATCTTCTCCTCATGGACTTTGACTCCATCCACTCCAATAATGTGACCCAAATACAACATCTCCGTCATCCCAAACTCACACTTGGAGAGCTTAGCATAGAATTGTTGCTCTTCCAAGATATGTAATACTACCTCTATATGCTGGAGATGCTCCTCCCAAGTCCTGCTATATGTGAGTATGTCATCGAAAAAGACCAATACAAACTTCCTCAGATGACTGCGGAAGATATGGTTCATGCAAGACTGAAAAGTAGCTGGGGCATTGGTTAGCCCGAAGGGCATAACCAAAAACTTGAAATTCCCATAATGACACCTAAAGGCGGTCTTGGAAATGTCCTATTCCCTCACGCGAATCTGATGGTACCCTGATCTCAAATCAATCTTTGAGAAGAACTTGGCTCCTCTCAGCTCATCCATCAACTCATCGATCCTGGGTATAGGATACTTGTTCTTCAGGGTCTTCTTGTTCAGGGCCCTGTAGTCAATACACATCCTCAAGGTGTTGTTCTTCTTCTTCACCAACACCATGGAAGAAGCAAACGGACTCGTGCTCAGTCTGATGTGCCCAAGAGCCAGCAACTCCTGGATGGCCCGCTCAATCTCATCCCGATAGGCTTTGGGATGCCTATAGTGGGTAGTAATCACTGCCTAAATGCCCTGCTCAAGCTCAATGGTGTGCTCGAATCCTCGATCCGGTGGTCGACCTGGTGGTATATCCCCAAACACTGCATCATACCTGTCAAGGATGGCCTATATATCAGGATGAACTGCCTAACCGGTGGTGCCTACCTCTGATGCCCGCAACTCAACCGCCCACTCTATGTCCCCCTTCCAAAAATCTGCCTCCATCCGATGTGCCGAAACCGTCTGAGGTGGGTAAGTGTGCATCCCACGGATCTTCTCATGCTTCCCAGTCTTCTTATCATCCCACTCCATCTCTAAGGCCTCCCAATCTATGGTAACCTTCCCCAGAGTAATCAACCACTAAACACCCAATACCACATTGGTATCCGGTATGTTGACCACGAAAAAGTGATCGGTCACAGTGTAGGTACCCATCGTCATTGCCAACTCTAGAACATACCGGGCACATTGCATCGTCTGGGCTCTTGGGACCAAAACTGAAAATCAGTCAAAGCTCTCGGTCGGTATACCTCTCCGCTCAACCATCTGTGCATCAATGAAGTTGTGGGTTGCCCCACTGTCAACCAAAACTGACACTCGCTGGCCACGTACTGTCCCTCATACGCGCAGCGTCAAGTACTTGGAAACTCCTCGCAATGCTGCAAGGGTCCCTCCTATGGGTGCAAAAGCTGCAGCTCCTGTACCTGGAAGTGGAGGTGGCAACTGATCCTGGGTTGTCTAACTATCTCCTGCCTCCTCGTCATCCTCCTCATCCTCTTCCCCGCTATCCTCGGAGAAGACCTCAATGAAGTGTGCTTTGCCAGCAGCACACCTATGCCCTGGTGCCCACGGCTCCTGACAAGTAAAGCACAGTCACTTCTTCTTCAGCTCCCTCTTGGTATCATCATCTGTTTGGGCCCATCCTGGATTCCCCTTGGGAGGCGGAATCCTCACATCCTTCCCCTTGGGCTGGAAGCCCTGTCTCTGGGGGTATGGTGTCCGAGTCCTGGGCAATGCATCCTGTAAATCCCTGGTCTTGCTAATAGCATCCTGGAGTGTAGCTGGTCTAGTAGATTTGACTAGACCCCGAAGTGGCTCTGCTAACCCCTCCACAAACATATAGATCATCCATGCCGCGGATAGATCTGGCACCATCACTGAAACCCTCAATAAATCTGCAATGTATGTCTTTGGGCTCCCAGTTTGCTTGAGCCTCGTCAAATCGCTCCATCAACCTCCTGGTAAACTCGACATATGTCATCACTGTAGAATGTACGAGTGTAACCATCCCATGGAACCACCAGTCCTGGGCCTCACCATCCAAATGTAATGTCGCCAACTTGATGGCCTCCGTCTCCGACATCTAGTTAAGCTGGAAATAGATGTCCAGCTTCTCCACCCAAGACTTTGCCGAATTGTTTGATGAGCCATCAAATGTGGGCAAATGGAATCTGCTAGATGTGCGGTGGGTATCTCCATCATGATAATGTCGGTGCCCTCTATGATGGTCGCATGGTCTACTGTCCCGCTGGAGCTGAACAAAATCTCGAAACGAAAGAGCATCCCTGAACTCCTACCCATAGGCCTGATACTCTGCAAAATATTCGCCCATGTGTCCAGGCTCTACCTCCTGCTGGGCTCCTACCCCTGTGTCTGCTCCCAAGAAAGTGGGCATGGTAGAGCGTGTAGGTGCACATGAAGCCATCGGCTGAGTAGTATCACACTGAGCAGCACCATGCTCCGGCAAATGGTGGGATGTACCTGATCCCTCACCTACCTGGAATACCCGTGGCGTCTCATGCTGTCTAGCCTCTACAGCGGTGAACCTCTGACCCATCACCTCAATCTGCCTCGCTAAATCCTGCACCGATTTGAGGAGTGCCTCCCCAAATTGGTTGGCCTTAGTGTCATCTGCCATCGGCTCTCTCTGCTCTGAATCTAACACAGGCTCCTCCTGCTCTGTGTCCACCACCCGAACACAGTCTCCCTCTCCGTAGGTGTTCTCCAACCTACACTCACAATCTCTGTACTTCCTACCTCTGTAACAAATATATGGCCTCTTCCCCGGTGTCATAGACAACTAGCTCCACAGGCTGAGCCAAAACTATGCTCTGATACCACTGTAATATCCCGTTTCGAGGATATCTCTAAAACACAGCAAACTCCAACCAGAGATGGACTGGGAGGGCATTTACCGGATATGCCGCCTCTGAAAAGAGGACGAAATCCGGAGGCTACCTGGCCCTTTCCAGACTCTGTCTAAGAGTGTGAGATAAACACACCAAGTACTATAGAACTAGAATGCCCGGAAATATTTAAAGATAATAGTGCAGCAGACATACAATAGCATAGAAAGAATATACGACAAATCATCCAGAAATATAGAGAGAGAATGCTAAGCCATTTTACTAAACTGAGAAATATAATGAAGTACAATAGGTGATCAGAGTGATGGCACCTAAACTTGCTCAAGGCAAGAGAAGAAAGACTCTCAGAATACACTAGAAATGGCTGCTCTCTGAACTGCGTCCTAGCTGCTGGAAAACTGCCATGTAGCTGCTACTGCTGGAATGAACTAAAGACTAGGGGTTGTTCCCCTTGCCGGAATGAGCTGAAAATCTGGAATCCTCTTCTACTCACCAATCTCGGCAAAACCCAAAAACCATATTAGAAATGGCCGACCCTCGAAAAACACCCCCTTGGGGAATTACCCTGGCCTCCAAGGCTCTGCGCAGAGGCTGAATAGGAATGAGTGAAATACCACCTCAAACTCCACCGAAATCCTCCCAAAGGCAAAGGCTGACCCTCTGCTCAATCTCCCGGCACAAACCCCTGCAAAAATCCCAAACCGGAGCTCCTCCTAGATGGACTACGTCCTCCCTCTCAATGACTAAGCAGTCTCTCTGAATGCTCAGCTCCACAACAAAACCAAACACCAAAATCTCCCACAAAATGCTGAAGAAAATACCTTGCCCGAGTAGGCACTCAAAGTCCCCCGGGGCTAAGGGCGAGATCTCCGACCGGAGACACTCAACGCACTAAACAGTGCTACAGACAAGCTAAACAGCCAGCGTGCTCAAGAAGTCAAAATGACCAGCTCAATATCATCAACAACGAATGAATCAAATGTGGAGGCTCCTCCCTCTTTTATAACGTTGGCCTTCCTCCAAAACCCTAAGGCCTATCTCCTCAACGTAGCTTCCCTCTTGCCACATCCTCATCCTCATCTGCGCAGTCTCTTCTAGAGCATACGTGGGCCCCCTCTCTACGTGGTTCTTGGCCCCCCTTGGCTCCCTTTAAGTCACAACGTTGTGCTACTAGGGAGTGTGTTTTATTCCACTAAGTGAGTTAGACCCTCTCCACTCACCTTTTTATTTATTAATAAACCATAGACGGCAAAATTGAGCAAAATCGAATATTCCAATTAGCCACTGCTAATTAGGAATATTACATTAATTTATAAGAGGATTTAAATATAAAATCTAATGACAGATTCACAGTTTTATAATATTTCTAAGTTCACAAACCCAATAACCAGCTGATGCTGAAACACATTAAGTAACTGATGCTGAAACACAATTAAATATTTGATGCTAAGAGAAATACCTGGAAACGATGAGATCCAAACCAGAATTCTGTTGATGAAGGCTGAATGAACTGAATAAGTTTAATTGATGGAACCGTGATCCTCCTCTCCAGCTGAGCAAACAGATTTCAGAACTAAAATGTTCCTCCCAGCCAATTTAGGATTTAATCCCAAATCCAGAGGATGCCTCCTCTGCCCCCGTGCTCAGAATCCCGAGAACAGTAAGTCTCCCTTCCACAGTTGATCAATTTCATCACAACAGCCTTCTCCCTTTCCTCACAACAACCTTCTCTATTTCCCATAAGAATTAAAATCCCCTCCTCCTTCATGTCTTCTTGTTTAAATAACAATCTCCCCACCGCCACAACTCCATCAAGATTTGACGTCCATAAATGTAGAAATGAATGTTTTCAAAGAGATGTCATTCAAATGATATGGTTTGCATTAATGAGATGTCCTTTGAATGTAAGATGATATGGTTTGTATTAATGATATGTCATTCGAATGATATGGTTTGTATTAATGAGATGTCCTTTGAATGTAGGATGACATGGTTTGTATTAATTCGAATGTATTTAATCATGGTGCTTTGAATGTTTAATTAATTATTCTAATTATTCTTTAAGGTTAGTTTTTATGTTTGTATATTATATTTAATTAGTAGTTAAATATTAGGAAGTAAGAACTTAGGGTGTGGGTTGTTACATACTTCCTCCCTTCGGAAAACTTCATCCCGAAGTTAGGGTTTCATATACTCATATCAATAATTGTGTTTTAGAGATTAGGGTGATTGTAGAAGGCTGATTTTTAAGATTGACTTTCTGTTTGAATAAGTATGTATCTGCAATTTAATTGTTACTTCTCATCTCAACCGAATCTCCAAACTATTCTAAAATCATCCCATCCTTCCTAATCTCTTCCACTCTCATCCTATCCGTCCTCTACAGGAATATGCCATGGCATCAGTTTTACTGATCCATTCATAGACCTTAAGGATATCAGCGTCAATTACGTCGACCTGATATGCTTGTAGGCATCCGACAGTCATCATCACACGTCTAGGGGAGTGTGACTCGCACAGTCCTCCCATGATTCCAGGTATCGGAGGATAACCGGTGGGCAACACCTCCACCCCTCCCAATTGGACTAGGGTCAACACCCTATCGTGGAATCTCGAGAGTCTCAACTGTTCTGGGGATTCTGTCATCACATATTTTGGGGTCTGAAATCTGTTTTTGTAAGGTAATTACTAGTACACAATCTGCAATGTAAACACTCATACACACATTACAGCATATGCATCTATATTGTTCAGAACAAATTGTTACCCATATAACAATATCTACACATACATTGCTATCTATGATATTGATCCTAGAACTTATATAACATACTTGGTTTAAAACATTTTCCCACACATGTATCAATATGTCCAATACAATTTTTCGTTTAGATACTGTTTCTGTTTAGTTCATACATGTTCCATCTATGATACATTGTTTTAACCATTTTCAATCTGTATACCAATATGTTTCACTTTCATATTTAAAATGTAATGAAATGAATCGTTAGATAGTTTCATCTATAATGTTTAATCTATGATTTCATATTCTTGCAATGTTAATTTAAATGACATATTGCATATCGGTATCCATGCACCAGTAAATTTAAACAAACAGCATATATCATGTATCATTAGCGTGAAGTAGCATTCTATCCTTATGGGTATCCATGTACCAGCAAAGTAAAACTCATCCTTACGTGATATTTCAAAATAAAGTTTCAAGTATCAAAATAGAGCAGTCATATACATATAAAGTTTCTAGTTCTCAAAATTTAGCATAAGCTGGGGTAATTCTGGCAGAAAGTCTCAGCATCCTCCCAAGTTAAACCTCTGCAGGCATGTTTTTATCTCAAGAAAAATATCTTAAAGACATGCTTAAAAGATATGGGATGGAAGATTGTGCACCTATGAGCACACCAATGACCACAGATTGTAAATTAAGCAAAGACGATGATACCCCCCAAATAGATGCAACTCTTTACAGGTCAATAATTGGAGCTCTCCTATACTTAACTGCTACAAGACCAGATAATATGCAAGAAGTAGGAATGGTAGCGAGATTTCAGTCAAGTCCTAAATAATCCCATCTAGTAGCTGTGAAAAGAATTCTCAGATATCTGAAAGGAACGACTGATTTCAGTCTTTGGTATCCTAAGAGTTCAACACTTATTGTGATAGCTTATTCTGATGCTGATTGGGCCGGAAGTGTGGATGATTGAAAAAGTACCAGTGGAAATGCATTCTTTATGGGAGGTTGTCTTGTATCTTGGCTCAGCAAAAAACAATCACCTATATCCCTTTCTACAGCTGAAGCCAAGTATATAGCTGCTGCTGATTGTTGTACACAAATACTATGGATGAAGGAAGCCTTGAAGGATGTCAACATAGAAACTAAGCAACTAATTACTATTTTTTGTGACAATACTAGCGCCATCAGTCTTTCAAAGAATCCAGTGATGCACTCAAGAACCAAACATATTCCAATCAAATACCATTTTCTCCGTGAACAAGTTGCTGAACACAATATCAGGTTGGAATACGTCAATACAAAAGAGCAAATTGCGGATATCTTTACAAAACCCCTTCCACGAGAAGCATTTGAGTATCTTCGCCAACAGATGGGGGTCATTGCTCTTACATCACATTAAATCAAGCAGCATGTCAGGGGTACAGTATGGTAGGGGGAGCAGCATAACAGGGGGAGTACTTGGGCACCCCATTTGCCATTGATGTCAAAGGGGGAGAGAATTCTATAATATTTCCATCAATGACAAAGGGGGAGATTGTTGGTCAATAATTGTCATTGATGGAATATAAGCTCTCTTGATGAGCTCTCTTAATGGAAGATTGATAGATGCTGCACTATGACATATGATGACATGGAAGACACACCATGATGAAGAAGCTCTAATGATCTCTTACTTTCCCAATCACCTTCCGCACTAAAATTTTATGAACAGTCACAAAGAAAAATAAATTTAGACACCTTGGAGGCATCCTTTCACAATGAATCCTAGACCATATTAAAGATGATTTTTCCCTCTTTCCAACAAGCTCTTACTTGCCTCGAAACTCCCATTAGTTTGTGAGAAACTGAATTTTTAAGATAAAAAAAATATATATTTACAATCAAGCCGACCTATGCAGTCATATAATGTCGGCCCTTCTTCCAATGGATGTGTCTCTTCATAGGGACAAACTACTATATATATAAATATGCGTTCATCCATTTCAGAGTCAGCAATTCAGTGAAGGTCATCACAGGAAGACAGAAAGGTGTTCACATCTCGTGAACCAAGGAGGCCGAGGAATATTTTATTGGGATATCCTTCTCAAGCTTGGACAGCAGACTTCGGACTGCCACCTGTGGAAGGAATTCTGATCTCGAACTGTTGGACAATAGTCTTGAAGTGCGGATCTCAAACAACGCCCTGTAGACATATAAAACTTCGGAATAATGGGCAAGACCTGCAAAACAAGTGTCTAGGCTTGGTGTATTAAATAGTCACTTATTGGACACTTAGACCTGTGTTTGTGGAGCTCAGACCACACTACAGTACCTCAGTCTTGTGCTCAAAATATTCGGACCTGTGATAATCTCTGTGGCAAGTCAGATCTGTTGTAAATCTGTGGGAGGCCGGACAGTCACCTGAATTGGCTTGGATAGACTTGCAAAAATCCCTTTCAAGCTCGGAACTACAGCAATTTGGAAAGATTCAAGTTCGGATCTAGTGCACCCACCTGTGGAGGGCAGAGTTGTGGAGATCTGAAACTCGAAATCACTAGCCTCAGAACTGTGGAATACTAGACCTGTGGAGTACAGTGAAGAAATAACAATGAAGAATCTTGTTGATGACAGTCAAGTAAGCACATCACACATTTTCTATTAAAAAGAAGACTAAGGGATTGGTGTCCTTGGGGTAGGTGCCCCTAAACACAAGGTTGGTGCCTTGAGAAGATAGGGTCGAAGCCCTAGAGGTAGGAGCCTCATCAAAGTCCAAGTTCGTGCTTGGCAAACAGGTTGGTGCATGTTTCATTAAAAGGGTTGGTGCCCTTCTCTCATCTATTGAATACTATTATTAAAAAGGGATTGAAGTTCTCTTTAATTCTTAATATCATTATTATATATATCTCTCTGTCTTTAATTGTGAAGAATCTAACTGGCAATAATTAACAATTGAAAAGAAATACTGATTCACCCCCCTCTCAGTATTTCCAACAGATGAAAAGTTTATAAGTTCTATTTCACCTCTCATTTGCTAACTTGTGTTTTTGGAGAGCTTGGAGAAGAGAGGAGAAGAGAAGAGAAAGAGAGGAGAAGCGAGAGTTGAGGAGATCTTGGAGGAGTGGAGGAGGAGTGAACGAGTAAAGAAGGGCTTCCATCTACAAGAGTTAAAGAGGTAAGTGCAAATCCCAAACTTTCTCATTTTTTTGTCATTGTTTTTTGTATTTTCTCTCCTCCCTCTCCTACACTTTCCCATTCTTTCTTCTTGTACATTTATTTGCAGGTTGTCCACCATTTATATTCATATTCAAAGATGATGTTTTTTTGGGTTTTATGTATTATTCCACTCTTGGTTTTGATGATGGTAAGGGGGAGTAGAAATAGAAGAGAAGAACATGAAGAAGAAGAGGAAAGTGGTCCCCATATGATTGACCCAATGTATGATGAGGAGGAAGGGTTTGAAGAGGAAGGGGATGAAGAAAACATTTAATCACAAGAGGGGAAAGTTGCATTGACACCCTTGTGGAACTATGTGACCAAACTTGAAGGGGGAAAAGGTGGCGGAAGCTACAAGTTTTTGTGCCCTAATGGTTGTCATGGAGGAAAACCGTATAGTGGTTCATATACCCGTGTGAGGAGGCATCTTTGTGGGGTGTTGGACAATGATGAAAAAAAGGGTGTTGTGGGGATAGAAATTTTTCCAAAGTTTCCAGCTGAACAAAGAAGAAAATACATCCAAATAGAGGAGGTTGCACAACAAAAAAACAAAAAACAAAAAACTCAATCTGAATCAAGTGCAACCTCTAGATTTGGTAACTCATCTCCTCATGGTGCTTCTGCAAGCTCTAAAGGTAAAAAAACAATAGCGAATTTCCTTAATGTGCTTCGCTCTCTACTGGCATGAAATGGTAAAGGGCATCAATGAAGCCCCAAAAGGATACAAGTCCCCCAACCATGAGAAAGCTAGAACATTATTATTAGAAAGAGAAAAAGGAAAGGTTCAAGTAGCTTTGACACATTTTACAAATGAGTGGGTGGATAATGGGGTATCCATTGTATCAGATGAGTGGACAAATATCAGAAACCAACATTTGATAAATGTTCTTGGTGTTTCTGCTAGTGGTGCAGTGTTTATTGCATGTCATGATTCCTCCTTTGTCAGTGCAACTTCCCAAAACATTGTAGATCTCCTGTTACAATCAACCAGAGATGTTGGTCCTAGTAAAGTGGTTCAAGTGATCACAGATAATGCAACAAATTGTAAGGGAGCAGGAAGAATTATTGAGTGTACTTATCCACACATATTTTGGTCTGGGTGCTTGGTGCACACATTGAACCTTTTGATGCATGATATTGTGAAATAATAAAGAATGTGGGTGGATTAATTAGCTTTACAAGAGAGGGAAGCAACTCATTAAATTTATCACAGGGCATACAAGGGTAAACTACTTCTATGGCACTTACTCCAAGTTGCAGTTGCTTAAACTTGCAAAAACAAGATTTGCAAGTTATTACCTCACCTTTAGGTGGCTAGTGATGGTGAGACAAGCTTTTAACTAATATAGTCACCGTTGAATCATGGGAGGAAATTAACACTGATATAGATGGTGCTAATGTAGCCAAGGACACTATTCTTGACATGTTATTTTGGTCACAGGTTAAATATTTTTACAATTCACCAAGCCAATTTATTACATGATCAAGTTTGCAGATTCAGATCAGCCAATAATTGGGGGTGTGTATGAGCAAATGGATAACATGTTGGAGCAGATTAAAGATAGTGTTGAGCCTAAAGATACCACCTTGTACAAATATATTCATGTAGAGGTGGTAAAACGATGGGATATGCTAAATATTCCATTGCATGCATTAGCATATGTTTTGACACCTAAATACTATAGTCCATCATGGATTTCAACAAAAGCACCTGGGGGGGAAAGCGGGAGAAAACCACACCTACATCCAGAGGTCCTACAAAAATATATGATTGCATTGGATAGATTAGTCCCTGATGAGGAGGAGGCACACTCAGTATGGAAACAGTTGAGTAGCTATACACTTTCCACTGGTCCATTTGGGAGCATGCATGCTATTAGAGATCAAGAAAGTTTTTCTTCTATTGAGTGGTGGAACATGCATGGAGGTGCTACTCCACTTCTATAAACTTTGGTGTAAACACTTCTTTTGCAGAGAGGTGTTGGAGCTCTTATTCTTTCATGCACAGTGTTAAAAGGAACAGGTTGAGTTTAGACCGGGCAGAGAGCTTGGTTTATGTTCATTACAACTTGCGATTGTTGTCCCATTACTGTGATGATGCTAAGAGTAATAAAGACCTTAAGGTTTGGGACAGGTATCCAGAGGAGGCCAATTTGGAGGATGGAGTGTTGCGATTAGAGCAATTAGAGGATGCTCTTATCCATGATGATGATGATCGAGTTGACATGCCACCCCCCACTGGTCCCTTGCTTCCTAGGTTCCATGGTTCAACACCAACAGCAGGGGCTTCGTCTTCATCAATTGCAGTGCCAGTGCCACAACTTCCACAACCACCATCTTCTTCATTGCCACCACGTGGAGGCCCACCATCACGTACTCTTCGTGGTGGAAGGAGGAGAGATTGGTAGATATTTTCATAATTTACTGCTTTTGTCATAGATTAGACTTGTATGCTTGTTGTGAATTTGAACTTTTTTGTCTGGGTGGTGGCCAAGTGGCCTATTTTGTAAACATTATTATTTGAATTTTAGACATGACTAATGTTGACAGTTTCTCACTTAATAGATAACAAGCCCTTTTTGGCCCACTAGAACCCCAGTGTTGCTCCTCCAGCCCCTACGTCAGCCTCTACTGGCCAGCGTACCCACTACGTCACCCTGACTAGGTCTACGTTGCCTCTACGCTACCCAAGCTGGGCCTGCGTCACCCTGGCTAGGTCTCTACTGCCCTGGCTAGGCCTGCGTCACCCTAACTAGGCCTATGCTACCTTTGCGCAGTCCTCTGCGTGGTCCTGGCTGTACTGCGTCCCTTTGGCTAGCCTCTACGCTCCCTGGTATGATGCTGCCTCTCTGATGTTGTATTCTCAGCCTTGGATCAGATCATCCCTTGTCCATCTCTGCCCCTCACTGCACTCCAAACTCACTTTGAAATCCTCAGCAAAGCCCGCCCCAAAATTTCGACTTTGCTTCAATGCTTCCGCTATATGTGTGTCCTCCAACTGACCCTAAGCCTTTCCTTTATATTTTTCTCGTTGGAAAACCAACGACCATGATCTAATCTCTAATCGACGGCTAAGATTAAAAGAATGCTTGATCCACGTCACTTAGAACATTCTCATCACATGTGTAAATTAATTCACTTTAATTTTTTTAACTTCCCTAAGTAAGACTTAGGGTCCCCATTAAAAAAATTTAATTATTTGAATAACTTTTACACTAGATGGAATTTCTCCAAATGCTTTCTGGGTCTTGGAGATCTCATGTGTTCTAGCCCCTCCACAAAGTTTCGGAGCTAGAGCACACCCGATGCTACCCCAAAATATCAACATGGCTGTACTCCTACATCTGGTGTCCCTGATATTTATATGGTTTTGATAATCGCTTGATGAACTAAAAGAAGAACACAAGAGATAATAAGAAAATAATAATTACACAAATAATTATCAATAATAAGAAAATATTTCTGCCTTTCTGATTTTCTAATAATTACCAAGTGCTAACAAGATATAATAGATACCCACAATATACAATTATTCAACAATTATGAGATTTGCCAAAATCCCTTAATAACTTGTTCAATGGTAATTGAAGCACTTAGAATAATTTAACCAATTCTTAACAAGATACCAACTATTGTTACCACAATATTATTTATGCTCTTACACAATTATAAGCTTCCAAGATATTTCAATGAGATAAATGCCAATATTACTCAGTCATTCAAGATATGCTCAATTATATTAGAACACTTGGAATTTCAATACCAATGGGATCAATTAGATTTCAAAGAGCCAAGGATATATGATTCAACTACTCAAGTATCCACAAGATATATGCTCTTAAAAGAAAATATCAACAATATTGTCAATAATCCACAATAGTTATTTATCCAATGACGATTAAAAAAATTAGGCAATGGTTATCAACACAAGATGCCAATGATAATCAGTCCTCCTACGATAATGACATTCAAATAGATTAGAAGCCCATTAGCAAAGAACACTTAAATGCCAAGATATTAAATCATCATTAATTAGATTTCTTCATATCACAAATTGACCAAAAGATTTGTTAAAATTGGAAACTAGGGGTAAATTCCTTTGAAGAAGATAATTATGGCATTGAATTCTTTGAAGAAGATAGTTATGGCATTGAATTCCTCTTTTCGACAGGACCAAAATCGACCTAAAGATCGACAAATTTGGATAAGGAGAAATGGGTTTTTGAATTTATGTTCTCTCACATGTAAATTACCAAGGTCGGCCTCTCCTCTATGTCGGCTCATCAAGCCCAATAGACACGTCTCTTGACCCCAACGAATTGTATAAATAGAGCTCCGTTCACCCTCATTTGGACATATATTTCTCTTTATTCTCTCTGAAATGGCCGCAGAAGAGGAAGATCTCTAGCAAAGGTATCAAGGGCAAGATTGGGATTTGTTTAGTCTTCTTCATGAGCCGTGTTCCTTAGCCAGGAGGGCGAGGTCAGTATGGAGGAAATTTGGGCTTATCTATGAATAATTTTGGGCTCATTTATCATCTTTTTCAGGACCAAGTTAGAGCAGAAAGGGAGCCACACTTACAAAGGGTTATTGGATGGTGTTTTTGGTATATATTTGTATGGGTCTCCTCTCCAACTATAAGTCGCACTCCTATTAACATTGTTCAAATAAATTGCATTACTTGTCGCAGAAGGCGGAGAGTTTGGTTGTATCACAGCTAGGCCGTGGGTATAGTCTCCATGATCAGGTGGACTGAAATGCGTTGTCATCACAGCTAGGCCATCGGCCTAGTCTCCATGATCAGGTTTACTGAAAGGTGTTGTAATCACAGCTAGGTCGTGGGCCTAGTCTCCATGATCAGATGGACTGAAAGGCTTATACATTAGCCCAGATCTACTAACTGAAGTGCACAGAATCTTGTGAAGAAAGGCCGCTTCCCTGAAATGGGAACTAAGGGCGAGTAAGTGAGTTACATCAGCATGAAGTAAAACCTAACCAGAACAGGCAGTTTCCTTGAAATTTGGACAGTGTTACTGATCCTCATATTGGCAAATCTATTATTGTACTCTCTCTTCCTCTGTTGAACATTTGATAATAATAATAAAAAGAATTGATCAGGGGTTTTTCCCTGGCTTGTGCCCTATCTTTGTGTTATTTTCGCTTGGCTTGTCTTCCGCATTTACATTTAATGTTCTTTCGTTAGTTACTGATGGTTTATGGAATTGCTAATGAATTAACTAAATAAAGCAGAGAACATGTTAACTCAAATTTTAACATGGTATCAGAGCTGGGATGAGGACAACCCCAAGCAAGAGAGTGGAAGAAATCAATCACTCTTTCATGCAGATCGTATGAAGTTATCTTCTGAGGCCAGGTTTAGAATGACTAATCCTATGCTGGAGGTTGAATCTCGGAGATCATTTCTGGGCTTCGTTGCTAGCTTCTTCTGTGTCTATCCGATTTTATTCTGAGCCGTGAACAATCTCCTATGATGGACAGATCAAGAGGCATACCTGGGCTAAATTGTCTTTCTCTTCTGTGTTGATTTGATTCTATTCTGAGGTATGTTACCCTGAGTTTTTGGGATTTAATGATTCATCTTTCCAGAAGGCTCTTCACTGGATAAACACTGCAATTCTGTGATTTATCTCACACTGCTCATCGGGTTAATTCTTGATTTCTTCCTGAAGCACGAACCTGTTCTCTTAAAGCTGTCACTCTAATGTCTTTTGAGGAGGTTTCCTGAGGATCAGACCTCTTTTCCTAAAAAATTGAGACTGCTTCAAAAGATAACATTAAAGGTTGTTATCGAACCTATATCAAGGTCTCATTATGGACATGATTTCTAATCATAGTATCTGTGACTAGGCTTAAATCTTATCTAAAGAAAGCGAAGATTTTTGAAGGGCATATATTCCCTGATCTGGAGCTCTGAGGGTCTAATCTAATAGCCCTCACCAAGCCCAGTTATCTTTCAATCAAATTGGAATTCTGGGTTCATGATATCCATATTTAAGGGGATCAAATCAAATCAACAGTATTTTCTCAAAGGCCCAAATTTCTGTTTGGAAATATTTTTGAAGTTGTCCTTCGATTCGTATAGAAAGCAACTATTTAACAATTATGAGCTCTCGGCACAAGCAAAAAAAGTATAATACTTAAGGATTTCTAAGTCTTCATCCTTGATTGAGAAGGAACCGTTACCTCTGCAAATTGAAGGACAAACAAGAAGCTAAGTATCCATTTTTGAAGTTTTCTCCAACATTATTTGATCTATTTAACGAGTTTGATTAGAAGTGTTGATTTTTGTAGCATCGGAAAGTGTTCCAAGTCTCAAACTTTGTAAGGAGGCTTGGGCATCAGTATTCCAAAGAACCCATAAACCATTTGTGGAAATTCCACTTGGTTCATGACTTATTAAAATAATTAATTATTTTAATTGAGACCCTAAGTCTAAACTTAGGTAAATGAAATAATTAAAGGGTATTAATAAGTCAGAGTGTGATTCTTCTAGAAAACAAAGATAAAGTCAAGTTTTAATATTAGCCATTGGTTAGACTTCTAATCTGGGCCGTTGATTCACCAACGAGAAGATTATAAAAGAGAGCTTGAGGGTCATTTGGAAAACAAGCCAGGCATACACTCAGTACCCGAAGGAGATCAATTCTGAAGTAAGAGAATTAGATCTCAGTGGGAGAGTAGCAGGGCGGAGAGTTGCAAAAGCAGAAGGAGGATGGAGTCAGCAGTGACTGAGATCAAGGACAAAGGGACGCAGTGGGTCACAGAAGGCAGCACGGGGATGCAACGCAGTGAACCCGTGCAGAGCCTATGCAGAATTACGCAGTCCAGTGCAGGCACTACGCAAAGAAACACGCAGACAGGCACAAAGAGAAGCAACGGTTGATTAGGGTGTCAGGGATTTGTCGGGAGGAGCTGAGAATTCTGTCTCGGGTGTTTCAGATTTTATCTGCCAGTATATTCCTTGTAAAAAAATCATTTGCTGAAGAATTTAATAAAACCCTCATCTGCTACACCGGTTTTCCTGCATTGGGTTTTTCCAGAGACAATTGTCCAAAAATAATTGTGTACATGTGATTGATTCTTGTCCTTATGTCCTTTACTGTTTACTTCTCTGCATATATGATTGTGAATGTTGCAGTAGTATTTGTTTCGATATTTACCGATAGATTTCTGTAAATAACTTATTGAAATAATAAGTAGGAGAAATAAATCTATCACTGCAACTGTAGACTTTTCAGATTGAAAATTTCACATGGTATCAGACCCATAGATGAGTAACATGAATAGAGAATCGACTAGTGGACAAAAGTCTACCACCGCAGTAGCAGCGCAGAAGGGTTCACGCAGTTCTCTTGGGAGGGAAAGAAGCATGATAGAACAGATGGATCACGATGTTTCCGTTCTAGCATCCAGAGTTGAAGAAGAATTTGCTTTTGTATCAAGCATTGCTTCTTCTGATATCTGGTATATTGACAGTGGAGCTTCTGCTCACATGACGTGAGTGCGGGAATGTTTTTCCGACTACCAAGAGGAGCAGATGAGTTTTAAAATAACCATGGGTAATAAAGCAAACATGTACCCCTATTGGGAGAGGTACTGTAGTATTTCAGACCGAGGCTGGAAATAATATCCAGGCCACTAACATACTGCATGTGCCCGGGTTGGGGATGAAATTGCTCTCAGTATCTCAACTTCAAAACCGAGGTTATGACGTTTACTTTATTGGCAATAGGGTTTACGTCAAACACCCCAGTTGGAAGAAGAAAGCACAAATCGGGGTAAGAAGCAACAAACTTTACAAGTTGCAATGGGCCTGAATGAGCTATGGCACAGAAGAATGGGGCATTAAAAATTCTCAAGAAGACTGTCACCGGAGTTCCAGAACTGAGCACTAAATGGGACGATGTCTACAAAGGGTAAGTATTGGGAAAATATGCCAAGGCAACATATCAGAGAAGCAACAATAGGGCCAAGGGTATATTGGACTTGATACACTTGGATATCTGTGGACCAATGTCCACTAGAGCTCTTAGTGGTGCCGAGTACTCCATCACCTTTATTGATGACCATTCCAGGAAAACCTGGATCTACTTTTTGAAGACCAAGGACAAAGTCTTCAGTCTATCTAAGGAGTTCAAGGCTCTGGTACAAAATCTGACAGGAAAGCGGATCAAGGTGTTGCATTTAGACAATGGTGGTGAATACATAGATAAGGAATTCATTGGGTTCTATGCAAGGGAAGCTATCAGAAGAGAGTGGACATCTCCATACAATCCGGAGCAGAATGGTGTGGCAGAAAGGAAGAACAAGACTATTGTCGAAGCGACAAGGGCGATGTTGTTTGACCAAGACATGCCCAAATTTATGTGGGTTGAAGCTTGTAATATAGAGGTCTATATTCAGAACAAGAATCCTCACGCTGCATTGGGAAAGATCACGCCGGAAAGTGTCTTCACTGGCTGCAAGCCTGAAGTGAGTCACTTTAGGTCTTCGGCAGTACAACTTACTGCCATGTGCCCAATGAGAAGAGGAAGAAGTTGGAAATGACTGCGGAAAAGGGGTATCTGGTAGGATACAGTGAGAATTCAAAGGCATATTGCATCTACATTCCTGAGAGCAGGAAATTCGTAGTGCGGAGCGATGTGAATTTCATGGAGGAGAAGGCCTACAGAAGATCCCGCGAGTTGCCTTCTACTACACAGCTGAGGAGGATCTGTTGGTTCAGCCTCAATAACCAGCGACAAAGAATTAAATTGCCTCTCCAAGGCATGGGGATCCAAGGGACGTGTCTCTCGAAGATTTGCAAGAGGGAGAGCCGGTAAATCCACCCACTACCAGTGGAAGAACGAGCAGGGAGCTACGAAAAATTCTGAAATATGCAGAAGACTTTGTCGGAGTCCCCCGAAATGAGAAGAGACAGCGTAAGAAGCCTGAGAAGTATCAAGCCTTGGTTGCTCAGTCAGATAACCTTCCAATTTTCGGGAAGCTGCTCAGCACCAGGTGTGGGTAGATGCAATGGTGGAAGAGTACAGTTCCATCATGTCAAATGATGTTTGGGAGGTGGTCCCCAGACCTCAGGAGAGATCAGTTGTAGGATCAAGGTGGATCTACAAGGTCAAGTATGTTGTAGACAACATCGAGAAATTTAAAGCCAAATTTGTGGCTAAAGGGTATGCTCAAAAGGAAGGGATCGACTATGAAGAAACCTTTGCCCCAGTAGCCAGATACACCTCTATTAGATCTGTGATATCCCTTGCTGCGCAGATGGGATGGGAGATTCAGCAGATGGACGTCAAGACGACATTCCTGAATGGGGTGATAGAGGAAGAGGTGTATATAGAAAAAATAGAAGGCTTCGAGATGCATGATCAGAAGACACATGTGTGCAGACTAAAGAAAGCATTGTATGGACTGAAAGAAGCTCCTAGAGCCTGGTATGGTCGAATTGACAGCTACTTGTAGAAAATGGGATTCGTCAAGAGTGACGGAGATCCCAATCTCTACTATCTAAGGGTTGGGAGAGAGCCTCTGATATGGGTTTTATATGTAGATGATCTATTCTTGCCAACATTATCAAGGTTCATCACAGACTGCAAGAAGAATTTGGCTGAGGAATTTGACATGAAGGATCTATGGCGGATGCATTTTTTTTTGGGGTTGGAAGTTTGGCAGCAGAAGGGGGAGATCTTTCTTGGTCAAGGAAGATATACTACAAAGATTCTAAAGAAATTTCAGATGGAGGATTGTATACCCATGACGACTCCAATGATCACCAACTGGAAGAAAATCGACACGTCTGAAGACGATGAGGCTAATCCTACGTTGTATAGGCAGCTCATAGGATCATTGATGTATCTGGTAAACACAAGGCTAGACATCTGTTATGCTGTAAATACCCTCAGTCAGTTCATGGTAGAACCTAAGAGGGCTCATTGGGCAGCAACCAGACATGTTCTCAAGTACCTTCAAGGAACAGTTGAGCTTGGATTGAAGTACATCCGTAGCAGTGATGTCAGGTTGAGTGGGTTCACCGACACAGATTGGGCTAGGAGTTCAATAGATCGGAAGAGTACCAGTGGGTATTGTTTCAGTCTTGGATCAGGAATGACTTCCTGGTGCAGCAGGAAACAGAAGTCTGTGGCACTAAGCTCAGCAGAGGCAGAATAAATCGCAGCTAGCACAGCTTCGTGTGAGGCCATATGGCTTCGAAAACTGCTTGTGAACCTACTAAAGGAGAAAATGGAAGTGACTAGTATCTTATGGGATAATCAGAGTTGCATCAAGCTCTCTAAAAATCTTGTGTTTCATGATCGGTCAAAGCACATTGACATCAGGTTTCACTTCATCAGGGACTGTGTACAACCTGGAGTTGTTTAGTTGTAGTACACACCAATAGGAGAACAGGTGGCAGACATTCTCACAAAAGCTCTGGGGAAGACTAAGTTTCTCTACTTCAGAGAGAAGATGGGGATGATCAAGAATCCATTCCAGTAGTAGGAGTGGATAGGATCAGGATTCAGAGGGAGCTGTAGTACAGATGTAGCAATGACAGTGGCAATGTCAAGGGCAGCAGTACAGAGGGCAACAACACGGCAGATGAGGGGCAGCGTCCAGAGATCAACAGCGCCGAGGGTGCTTCAAAAGCATAGCAACATGCAATAGGCACATTGTTGGAACACCAGTTATCCAGAGAATCCAAAAATCATTTGTGGAAATTCCACTCGGATATGACTATTAAAATAATTAATTATTTTAATGCAGACCCTAAGTTTAAACTTAGGGAAATTAAATAATTAAAAGGTATTAATAGAGCAGAGTATGAATCTTCTAGAAAACGAAGATCAAGTCATCTTTTAATCTGAGCCATTGATAAACGATATAATCTTGACCGTTTATTCATCAGCGAGAAGACTATAAGAAGAGACTTGAAGGCCATTTAGAAATCAAGTCGGGCGACACTCTCAGTACCCGAAGGAAATCGATTCTAAAGCAAGAGAATTCGATTTCAGTGGGTGACATTGTAGAGGCAGGGTTGCAAAAGCAGGAGGGAGGAGTCAGTTATCGAAAAGCAGAAATCAGGGGGATGAAGGGAAGGGTGAGCTGATCAGCAACAAGACCCCCTCCACGTAGAATCACGCAGTCTAGGGAGAGACTGCGCAGAACTCTCAAGCTGGATGACGCTGAGGGTGAAGGAGGTCACCCCGAGGGTTTGAAATTTGTCTGGAGGGTCCAGAAAATTCATCCAGGTGTTTGCAAATTTTTCTCTACTCATCAAACTCTTGTAAATGTACTTTCCATTTCTAAAGATAAATATAAAACCCTCATCTACTGCACCGGTTTTCCCACATTGGGTTTTTCTGAGGAGAATTTTCCAAAATAACTGTGTTTATGTGGTTGTTTCTATTGTGCTACTTGTGTAAATTATCTTTCTGTTCTTGTGCTCTTAATGATAGTGAAGATCTGCAAATGTGTTTATTTCAGAATTTACTGAAGCATCTGTAAGTCACTTATCTCATAAGTAGGAGAAATAAACCAAGTATTGCAGAAATATTTTCCTCTTGAAAATTTCACATGGTATCAAAGCAAAGGGCTAAAAACAAAAAGGGAGGATCTGCCATGGACCAAAGATCCATCATTCGGAAGTGTTCACGCAGTCAAAGGGACTCACGTAGTCCTCTAGAGCACGCAGAAATGCAAAGAGAACACGACATGAAAGTGTTGGCATCCAGACTATAGGAGGATCTTGCTTGTGTGTCAAGCACAACTCCTCCTAGTGTTTGGTATATTGACAGTGGAGCATTTGCTCATATGACGGGGGTTCGAGAATGTTTTTCGAGTTACCAAGAAGAACAGATGAATTTCCAAATAACTATGGGAAACAAGGCAAAATGTACCCCCGTAGGGGGAGGTACCGTAACATTTCAGACCGAGGATGGAAACAAGATTCGAGCCAAAAATGTTCTGCATGTACCAGGGTTGGGGATGAATTTACTCTCAGTGTCTCAACTTCAGAAGAAGGGCTATGATGTATACTTTATTAGAGAGGTGGTGTATGTTAAACACGCTAGCTGGAGCAAAAAGGCACAAATAGGAGTAAGGAGTCACAAGTTGTATAAGCTCCAGCTTGAATCTTCCGTGGCCCTGATTGGCAGTACAGACGACAGAGATTTGAATGAATTATGGCACAGAAGGATGGGGCATCTACATCATGGAGCCTTGGGGATTCTCAAAAATACTTTCATAGGGGCTCCTGAACTCAGCACGAAGAAAGACGAAGTTTGCAGGGGATGCGTACTAGGGAAGTACGCTAAGGCAGCATTTCCAAGAAGCAGCAGCAGAGCCAAAGGTGTAC
This sequence comes from Pinus albicaulis, assembly GCA_034641835.2. Taxonomy (NCBI): domain Eukaryota; kingdom Viridiplantae; phylum Streptophyta; class Pinopsida; order Pinales; family Pinaceae; genus Pinus; species Pinus albicaulis. Next base: position 1,118,405,113 of record CM076570.1, on the reverse strand, counting down.
TAGAGTTAATACACTCTGACATTCGCGGTCCAATGTCCACAACTTCTCTCATTGGGGCAAAGTATTTTGCCACCTTCATTGATGATCATTCCAGAGAAACTTGGATCTATTTTTTGAAAACCAAAGATGAAGTCTTTGATCGATTCAAAGATTTCAAAGCATTGGTGGAGAACTCTATAGGAAAGAAGATCAAGAAGTTGCAGTCAGATAATGGTGGAGAATATATCGATAAAGACTTCACAAATTTCTGTGCAAGGGAAGGCATCAAGAGAGAATGGACAACTCCATACAATCCAGAGCAAAATGGAGTTGCAGAACGAAAGAATCAGACCATAATAGAAGTTGCAAGGGCAATGTTGTATGACTAAGATATGCCCAAATTCTTATGGGCAGAGGCCTGCAATACAGTAGTATATATTCAGAACAGAGTTCCTAATAGAGCTTTGGGGAAGGTAACTCCCGAGAGTGTGTTCACAGGCAGCAAGCCAGCAGTGAGCCACATCAGGATATTCGGCAACATGGTGTACTGCCACATTCCAGTTGAAAAGAGAAAGAAATTGGATCAAACTGCAAAAAAGGATTTTATGATGGGCTATAGTGAGAATGCAAAGGCATATCGCATCTATATTCTAGAGAGCAAGAAAATCGTGGTAAGAAGGGATGTGAAATTCCTGGAGGAGAGAGCCTTCAGGAAATCTCGAGAAATGGCCACAGATACGCAGATTGAGGAAGATCCACTAGTACAGCCTCAACGACCTACAAAGGAGAGATCAAGTGCCTCTCCAAGGCACAATGATTCTGAGGAGAGCTCCTCCGAAGAAGAATAGGAGGGAGAACAGGTAAGACCACCTACTACTGATGGGAGACTGAGTATAAAAATTCAATAAATTCTTAAGGATGCAGAAGAATTTGTTGGAGCCCCTAGAGAAGGAAAGAGGATAAGGAAACAACTTGACAAATATCAGGCACTGGCCACTCAGGTTGGTGAACTATCTACCTTTCGGGAAGCAGCTCAGCATCAAGTATGGGTGGATGCCATGGTGGAGGAGTATAGCTCCATCATGACAAATGATGTATGGGAAGTAGTCCCTAGACCACATGACAGATCAGTTGTAGGATCCAGATGGATCTACAAGATCAAATATGTTACAGATGGCAACATAGAGAATTTCAAGGCAAGATTTGTAGCTAAGGGGTATGCACAGAAGGAAGGCATTGATTATGAAGAAACCTTTGCCCTAGTAGCTCGATACACTTCTATCAGATCCGTCATCTCTTTGGTTGCATAGATGGGATGGGAGATTCACCAGATGGATGTCAAGACAGCATTCCTGAACGGGGTGATAGAGGAGGAAGTGTGCATAGAACAACCAGAGGGCTTTGAGACACATGAGAAGAAGACTCATGTTTGTAGGCTTAAGAAAGCCTTGTATGGCTTAAAACAAGCCCCCAGGGCATGGTATGGACGAATTGATAGCTACTTACAGTAGATGGGGTTCGTCAAGAGTGACGCAAATCCCAACCTCTACTACTTAAGAGTAGGAGATGAGCCGCTTATTCTTGTACTTTATGTGGATGATCTGTTTTTGACCAGATCATCCAAGCTCATCAAGGACTGCAAGGAGAATTTGGCAACAAAATTCGACATGAAGGACCTAGGGCAGATGCACTATTTTCTTGGATTAGAAGTTTGGCAGCAGAAAGGGGAAATCTTCCTAGAACAAGGAAGATACACGACAGAAATCCTGAAGAGATTTCAAATGGAAGACTGTAGACCCATGGCCATGCCAATGATTACTAACTGGAAGAAGATAGACACATTGGAGGATGATGAGGCTGATCCCTCCTTGTACAGACAACTCATCGGATCATTGATATATCTCGTCAATACTAGACCAGACATCTGTTATGCAGTGAATACCCTCAGTCAGTTCATGGTGGAACCAAGGAGGGCTCACTCGACAGCAACCAAACATGTTCTCAGATACTTGAGAGGGACACGCTGAAGTACACCAAGGGTAATGAGGTCCAGTTGAGTGGGTTCACAGATGCAGACTGGGCTGGAAGCACAATACATCGGAAAAGTACCAGTGGGTATTGTTTCAATCTCGGATCAAGAATGACCTCCTGGTGCAGCAGCAAACAAAAGTCCGTAGCACTGAGCTCAACCGACATAGAGTACATGGCAGCAAGCACAGCTTCGTGCAAGGCAATATGGCTCCGCAAGTTACTCTTGAACCTGCTCAAGAAGCGGATAGAACCAACCGGGATTATGTGCGATAATCAGAGCTCCATTAAGCTCTCTGAAAATCCTGTGTTTCATGACCGGTCGAAACACATTGACATTCGGTGTCACTTCATCAGGGACTATGTCCAGAGGGGAAAAGTACAGTTGCAAACACTCCTACAGGCGAACAGGTGGCAGATATCCTCACAAAGGCTCTAAGTAAGATCAAGTTCACTTACCTCAGAGAGAAGATGGGGATGGTCGAGAACCCCTTCCATTAGAGGAAAGGGTGGTCTTCAGAGGAAGAGGGAGCTGCAGTACGGATGCTACAGTGGCAAGGCAACAGTACAGGAAGCAGCAGCACAGAGATGAGGGGCAGCAGCCAGGACAACATCAACACAGCAGATGGTGTAGATCAGAGCAGTACAGTGGTATCTTGCTTAAACACTTTTCTCGCTAAGAGGGAGTGTTGATTTCTATAGCATTGGGAAGTGTTCTAAGTCTCATTTTTGGTAGAGGCTTGGACATCAGTTATCCAAAGAACCCAGAAATCGTTTGTGGAAATTCCACTCGGATATGACTTTATTAAAATAATTAATTATTTTAATGCAGACCCTAAGTTTAAACTTAGGGAAATTAAATAATTAAAGGGTATTAATAGAGCAGAGTGTGAATCTTTTAGAAAACGAAGATCAAGTCATATTTTAATCTGAGCCGTTGATTAACGATATAATCTTGGCCGTTGATTCATCAGTGAGAAGACTATAAGAAGAGACTTGAGGGCCATTTGGAAATCAAGCTGGGGACACTCTCAATACCCGAAGGAAATCGATTCTGAAGCAAGAGAATTCGATTTTAGTGGGTGAGATTGTAGAGGTAGGGTTGCAGAAGCAGAAGGGGGAGGGAGGAGTCAGTTATCGGGAAGAAAAAGTCGGGAAGATGAAGGGAAGAGTGAGTTGATCAGCAGCAAGACCCCCTCCACGCAATCCAGGGAGAAACTGCACAGATCTCTCACGCTGAATGACACAGAGGGTGAAGGAGGTCACCCCGAGGGTCTGAAATTTGTCTGGAGGGTCCAGAAAATTCAGCCAGGTGATTGCAAATTTTTCTCTGCTCATCAGACTCTTGTAAATGTACTTTCTATTTCTGAAGATAAATATAAAACCCTCATTTGCTGCACCGGTTTTCCCAAATTGGGTTTTTCCGGGGACAATCGTCCAAAATAACTGTGTTCATGTGGTTGTTTCTATTGTGCTACTTGTGTAAATTATCTTTCTGTTCTTGTGCTCTAAATGATAGTGAAGATCTGCAAATGTGTTTATTTCAAAATTTACTGAAGCATCTGTAAATAACTTATCTCATAAGTAGGAGAAATAAACCAAATATTGCAGAAATATTTTCCTCTTGAAAATTTCACATTCCTCGCTAAGAGGGAGTGTTGACTTTTGTAGCATCGGAAAGTGTTCCAAGTCTCAAACTTTGTAAGGAGGCTTGGACATCAATATTCCAAAGAACCTAGAAACTGTTTGTGGAAATTCCACTCGGTTCATGACTTATTAAAAGAATAAATTATTTTAATGGAGACCCTAAGTCTAAACTTAGGGAAATGAAATAATTAAAGAGTATTAATAAGTCAAAGTGTGAATCTTCTACTAAACAAAGATCAAGTCAAGTTTTAATCTTAGTCATTGATTAGACTTCTAATTTGGGTCGTTGATTCACCAACAAGAAGATTATAAAAAAGGGCTTGAGGGTCATTTGGAAAACAAGTCGGGCATACAATCAGTACCCGAAGGAGATCAATTCTGAAGTAAGAGAATTAGATCTCAGTGAGAGAGTTGCAAGGCGAAGAGTTGTAGAAGCAGGAGGAGGGAGTCAGCAGTGACTGAGATCAAGGACAGAGGGATGCAGTGGGTCATAGGAGCCAGCACAAGGCTGCAACGCAGTGAACCAACGCAGAGCCTATGCAGACTTACGCAATCCAGCGCAAGGACTGCCCAGAGAAACACACAGACAGGCACAGAGAGAAGCAGAGGTCAATCAGGGTGTCAAGGATTTTTCGGGAGGAGCTGAGAATTTTGCCTCGGGTGTTTCAGATTTTATTTGCCAGTATATTCCTCATAAATAAATCATTTGCTGAAGAATTTAATAAAACCCTCATTTGTTGCACTGGTTTTCCTGCATTGGGTTTTTCCAAGGACAATTGTCCAAAAATAACTGTGTACATGTGATTGATTCTTGTGCTTATGTCATTTACTCTTTACTTCTCTGCATATATGGTTGTGAATGTTGTTTCGATATTTACAGATAGATTTCTGTAAATAACTTATTGAAATAATAAGTAGGAGAAATAAATCTATCACTACAACTGTAGACTTTTCAGACTGAAATTTTCACAAGAAGAAGGATATTCCAATCTTGGTCATATACTGGACATCATCCATCCTCAGTATTCGACACTTACGTTTTGTTTTCTGAACTATGAAATCTAATCACACTTATTGGTGCTTTGTAAAGATTCGGCACATCTTGTAACACTTCAATTTTTGGAAGGCAGCTTGAAAAGCTACAGACTTGAAGCATACATCGTCTTTGGTATGACTGAATCATACATAAGACATGGCATTCAGGTTCAGATTTATGTATTATCGTCCCAAACGAGTAAGTTCATTCACATTGTATAGTTATAAGAAGCAATATTGACATGACGTCTGCAGTATACATTATTCTGGCATTTCATTTAGAGTCAGATCATCACACATACATACTTACAGTCAACAATAGGAGGAGCATTGGTATGACATAATTGCAGTCCGAGACAGTTATCGTATTTTGATAAATTATTGATGACAGTATCATATTGAAATTCTAATTTCAAGACTGGCTGTGAACAAGTCATGGGCATAGGTAGTTTGAATTTCTCTTTTCTCATCATTCAAATAAAGTTGAGAAAAGAAGCAATGTTCCATTACTCCAATCAATGACATTCAAACCTCTATCATAAAAAAAAGGGAGTTGAGCCTCCTATACAAAAATAAAACCTACGACGATGGATCTCCAGTTCTGAACAATAGCATAAATTTATAATTTGAGTAAGAGAGGATAGTCACGGAGAAATGAGGATCACACCTTGTATCTGTGCATAAATCTGCAACAAATCTATAGTCTGATCAAATCCTGTAGCCTGGTGGTGATTTCAGTTCAGCATAAACTTTCTGAACATTTTATTATATTTCAGGGCATCATGAACAGGTGTGTTGCAGGCACATATGCTTCAAGGAATCAAAGATCAGAAGCAATCGTTGTAACCAGACTTCCCAGTGTTGGAAAGGTCAGATGCATTCACATAAGGTCCCTGGCAACCAATGAAAGAGTGTAAATCCTCTAGAGGAAAGAAACAGATCTAAGGGTGCTCTATGATTGTCTCCCAATAAGTCTGGTTCTCTTGAAGTATTGTAACTGAAATAGAAGAAATGACAACCGTTGAAGGATAATACTTATGGAAAGGATATTTCCCAGTGAAGTCTACAGCTCTAATCTGAACTTTCTTTAAATTTAAGTCTGAGTTTCTAATCAAAGTTCAAAGACTATTAAAAAGGGGCAGTCTGAAGAATCCTAGCACCTGATGGAACCGTGTTAGTAGCAAATTGGAAGTCTGGCCGTTAAGAGAAGTGCATAGAACCTTGATGCAGTCTCTTGTAACAACCCTCATGTGCAAGAAGTCAGAGGTACCTTGAAGAAAGATATAGATGCCTGAATAAAAAATAATGAATTAAGTAATTTGATGATTCAAGATCACCTGAAGCAAGCCTTCAGAGGGAACGACAAAAATCCCTGATGAATTTTCCTACCCAATATTTTTTTGTTTAAGTTATGGCAGTTGTGTATGATGACTCCGATGATCTCTGTCACCTCATAAGGATAGGCTGCAGTTATCTTCAAGTTTATGCATGGAAGAAATATGTCAATTAGATTATAAATATATAGTAACTGATGATGTTGATCATCATGTAAGTTGTCTCTTAAAGTAAAGGTGGAAAGACCTTACCATGTTACATTGTTCCCTGCACTTAAAAGTTGCTGGTCTGCATTCATATATCTTGTGGATCCCTGTTTATGCCTATGTATAAGCCTCGTATATTTGAAAGTTGTTTGCTGAGATATCCCTGTAACTCTAGTGCACTGTCAATCATTCCTAGACTGAAGTTTGTGACTCTAGGAAATCCATTAAGGCTGAATGAATAAAGCAACCAACATGGACATCTAAGTAAACTCCACAGCAGCCATTTATGCACACATTATTGTATATTTCAGAGTAGGATTCAGAAAATCCTGTATCTTACATATTAACAACAGATACCACTTTATATGGTACAACAAGGGACATTCCTGTTAATGGAAGAACACTACCAGGATTATGGCATGTTTAATAACAAAGTGGATGGATCTTATGATAATCAGGCTGCAAGATGGGCACTTTTCTCTCTAGAAAGACAAGCTTAGGCTTGTGGTCTCCCTAAGTAAGAGGGAGTAAGAACAGTTAAATATTACCTTCATCAAGATATGCAAGAAGCAGAGGATAGCCAAGTGCTACTAAGATCTCTACTGTAAATCAGTATGTCTGTAGAAAGTTGTGTATACATCCATATGCTGTTGGGAGCTATGAGGCTTTCATTTGATGATCCAATCATCAATATAATCTTCAATATCTAGTCTTGATTTCCATAACGCAGCCTGGCACTATTCCCTTTAAGAAAGGATCTTTGGTTAAGATGGAACATTGAGCTCAGGGGGCTTCTGACGACTTGGGTTACTTATTGAGCTATGATCGACCATAGGGTGAGTGGTTCACTTTCTCCTATAGTTGCATGGTGTACAGGGTGAGTGGTTTACCTTCCCCTATGATAGATAACATGTGTGTAGGGTGAGCGGTTCACCTTCCCCTACGATTGATGACACATGCGTGTAGGGTGAGTGGTTCACCTTCCCTTACTGTTGATGACAAATGCATAGCATGAGTGGTTCACATTGTCCTATGGCATATGAGCAGGATGAGTGGTTCCTCTTCTCCTGCAGATACCCTAGTGAGAGATGCATTCAGGCATCTGCTTGTGGACATGTCAATGGGACATGGTTCATCCTTTCCCCACATGTAGGATGTTCATTCCCTACAATCGATGGTTGACATGTCGATGGGACATGGTTCATCCTTTCCCTACAAGTAGGATCCTTCCTACGTTTGATTGGTTGGAATGCATGTAGGAAGTGGTACATCCTTTCCCTACTCTCAGTGATTTGCATGCACGTAGGATGTGGTTTGTCCTTTCCCTACGATGATTGTGATATGTGACTCTAGGAGGTGGTTCATCCTTTCCCCACATATGGTTATGACATGTGTTTGTAGGATATGGTTTTTCCTTTCCCTACGTGTGGTTGTGAGCAGGATGTGATATATTCTTTCCCTGCTAGTGTTCCTACATCATCCTACCCATGTACTCCGAGACACATGGGAAGTACCTCTCATCTGCCCAATGAGTCGGGAAAAGTGGTTTGGGACCATATCACTACCGATGGAAGCATCGTGTACTATCCCACTCCCTATGTCCAGGATGTTGATGTTCAACAAACTTGATCACTTGAGATCAAGTTTGATTTCGGTTCCTCACATGGTTATGTGGACTAACTCTTGTCAGTGGAGAGTGGTAAGGTCTTGTGACACACTCTCGATCGATTCTTCTTCATTATTCATATCAGTGTTCAACAGAGCATAGATGAGATGATTTAGAGATGATTCATGGCGACATGCTGGCATGATGACCGGTATCAATGGCTGATGGTTTGACAAGTCGAATTCTCCCTAGTTGAGAGGGAGTGTTAAAATTGGCAACTAGGGCCAAATTCCACTTTGGATTGCTCCTTTGAAGAAGATAATTATGGCATTGAATTCCTCTTTTCGAGAGGACCAAAATCGACCTAAACATTGATAAATTTGAATAAGGAGAAATGGGTTTTTGAATTTATGTTCTCTCGCATGTAAATTACCAAGGTCGGCCTCTCCGCTATGTCAGCTCATCAAGCCCAATAGACACGTCTCTTGACCCCCATCGAATTGTATAAATAGAGGTGCCTTCACCCTCATTTGGACACATCCATTTCTCTATATTCTCTATGAAATGACCGCAAAACAGGAAGATCTCTAGCGAAGGTATAAAGGGAAAGATTGGGATCTGTTTAGTCTTCTTCATGAGCCGCATTCCTTAGGCAGGAGGCCGAGGTCAATATGGAGGAAGTTTGGGCTTATATATGAATAATTAATAATTCTGGGCTCATTTATCATCTTTTCCAGGACCGAGTTAGATCAGAATGGGAGTCGCACTTGGCAAGGGTTACTGGATGGTGTTTTTGGTATATATTTGTATGGGTGTCCTCTCCAATAGTAATTCGCATTCCTATTAACATGGTTCAGATAAACCGCAGTACTTATCACAGAAGGCCAAGAGTTTGGTTGTCATCACAGCTAGGTCGTCAGTCTAGTCTCCATGATCAGGTGGGCTGAAAGGCATTGTCATCATAGCTAGGTCATGGGCCTAGTCACCATGATCAGGTGGACTGAAAAGCGACGTCATCACAGCTAAGCTGTGGGCCTAGTCTCCATGATCATATGGACTGAAAGGCTTATACATTACCCCAGATCTACTAATTGAAGTGCATAGAATCTTGTGAAGGAAGGCTACGAGAAATAAGGATGAGTAAGTGAGTTACATCAACATGAAGTAAAACCTAACGAGAACTCAGTCTTGAAGAGGCAATTTCCTTGAAATTTGGACCAAGGTATTGATCCTCATATTGGAAAATATATGATTGTACTCTCTCTTCCTCTGCTAAACATTTGATAATAATAATAAGAAGAATTGATCAAGGATTTTCCCAGGCTTGTGCCATATCTTTGTGTTCTTTTGGCTTGGTTTGTCTTCCGCATTTACGTTTAATATTCTTTCGTTTGCTACTCATCTTTTATGGAATTGATAATTAAGTAACTAAATAAAGCAGAGAACATATTAACTCAACTTTTAACAAGATTGCTTTAGTTCTCAACCAATATTCTTCAATTTTTAGACAACATTAATGGTTCTTATGATATGCTTCTAATCAAGAGTGACCAAAATCACAAATTTGCTTAAGAGGCACACAATGCCATTCAATTATGGATTAAGTGCTTGTTGAGTGAATTTATTGCAAAGAGGATGAATTTTATGAGAGTATGAGCTCACAATGCAAACACAATGTTAGCACAATAGCACCAAAACCATGAAATAAGTAACAATTGGAATGTAAAGAAACGAGAGCACTTATGTAACTTGTCTTCTAATGCTAATGTAGATCTACGACAGCAGTAAGTTAATTATGTTCAGGGTACTTCTAGATACAAAGTAAGATGTCCAATGCAAGCAATAGAAACCCAAATTCCAAATAAACTTTGTCAACACAAGATCTCAATTACTTTAGCTCTCTTACAATGCACTTTTCACTGTTATATCAGACCTGATCACACTTATTATGCAGAGATGACAGTCAATAAATTAGATGAAATTCGTCAAACAAAACTAGCCCAACTCATGCAATTGATTCCGTATTATGCCAAGTAAATTCTGAGTTGATTTGATGCCAACTTAGAGTATCTTTTATCACTGTTATGAGTTATTTAACTTGCTGAAGCAAACAGTGAGGGAAAAATGAAGGTTAAAGGTCAAATCAAAGGCCCTAGGCCTTTAAGATCAATTTACCAACCTGCCAAATTTTTCCAATACCTGAAAACACAAACTTTCACCATCTTTTCTGCAAAGCCCACTAGTGATTAGTTTCAGAAAATCAAATACTCAAATCAGAAATGGAAGAGGGCAATGAGGCAAGGAAAGAAGGTTAGAGCCTAGGAGAGAGGGGATAAGGTCTAATAGACCTGCGGCTAGGGCCTAGAGGCCAAAATGGCCTCACTGCAAGCCTTTAAAGTCTGCTGCTAGGCTTGAGGAAGGGATGAGAGGCACAAAAGAGGTTGCGGCCTAAGGCTTTAAAGCCTTAAAGGCATGTGGCAGGGGAAACAAGAGAAAATGGAGGGATAAGGAGGAGGAAGGAGGGAAAGGGAGGTTGAATGAAGGGAGAGAAGAGGGCTGGAAGGCCTTTAAGGCCTATGGCAAGGCCAAAAAAGGAGGCCGAAGACCATAGGCCTCACAGCCAGGCATATAAGGGCCAAAATTTCCCATGGCAGGGAGGATGAGGGCAAGTTGAGGCCTAATTAGGTCTGCGACTAGGCCTAGAGATCCAAGAAAGGGTGACACTAGGGCTTGAAGGGTTGGACGACTAAGTTGGAGCATGACGTTGGGCCTAGGAGGCCTGAAAAAATTGAAACCCTCGCCAAAAAAATTGTTTTTCTTTAGATCTTCAATTTTACGGCAAAATTCTTCAATAGTTGACCCTGCAAAATTCTAGAGACTCGATCTTACCCTCAAGGGCCTAGAGCTAGCTCTAACCCAAAAAAATTTCTTTGATCTCACCTGCACAAATAAAATTACAAGTACCGAAAACACCAATATATACAAAAAAAATTAAAATCCCAAAACCCCAAACTCCAGCTGCAAAACAAGGGTTAGAAAATAAAATTTATTTACAAATATACAATGCTTGAAAGATTTTTTGAGGAATAATTTCAACCCGTCTGGCCTAGACTGCGCAATCCCTTTGGGGATTCGAATTGTTGCCTTCTATAGCTATTCAGACTTAAGCTCGGTGTTGGATTTGCTCTTCTTGTTTCAACAAGCTCTGATACCATGTGAAAATTCCAAGTCCTAGATCTAGAATCCTATTGTAGCTAACTGAATTAACTTCTCCTACTTGTTATTAAAATGAACAAGTTATTTGCAGATTTCTTATGTAAACATTGAAGTAATTACTAGTACAACCTTCACTTAATTAATTTAAATGCGGAAATAGGAAACTGAGGCAAAAGAAAAACATCACACAGGACACCATTATTTTTGGACAATTGCCCCTGGAAAAACCCAATGCGAGAAAATCAATGCAACAGATCTTAGGGTTTTATTATTAAGCAACAGTTATATCTGAATACAATCTTTGGATGCCTTTCTGGAAAATCCATTACAGAGAATATCACTTGGCAGAAGAAAGACAAATTGTGAGATTACCTCACTCTGCAAGTCCCAGCTGATCCGGTATCTGTACTGACGAAACCACAGCACCTTCTATGTTGCCTCTGCATAGTAATTGCATAGGCCTGCATGGGGATTGCTTTGGAACTGCATCACCTCCTTTGCGTGATCTTTCAGCCCTCAAGAAACTCGATCCCAGCCCTCCCGGCTCAGAATCTCGATCTCCCAGCTGAATTTCGGACTTCTGTTAGGAAACGTTGCGCTGCCTCTGCATTTGGCCTGCATGGCCTTGCGTCACCCCTTTTGGGTGTTGCGTCACCCTCTCTGGGCTCTACACTGCTTCCTCTGCTTCTTTCTCTGCAACTTGTTGATTATCCTTGGCCCCGGAGAAGATCCTCCAACCAAAAATGTCTCTGCCCCTCAACTGCATGAAGAATGTCTAGACTCTAGATCAAAGTTTCTCCCTGAACACTGCTCACTAAAGAAATCGATCACTTGATCCTTTCGGTGTATCTTCCAAATGACCCTCAAGCCTTCCTTTATAGTCTTCTCCTTGAGACTTCAATGGCCGAGATTAGATCTCCAATCAACGACCAAGATTATATTTTGACTTGATCTACTTTTTCTAGAAGTTACACCCACAGTTTAGATTAAAAAGAATTAATTTATCAAATAAAACTGTTTTAGGGTGGAATTTCCCAAAACAATTTTTGGGTTATCTGGAATACATGTGTCTAAGCCTCTCCACAAAGTTTGAGACTCAAAGCACATCCAATGCTACCACAAATCACCAGTAGTCTTGGGTTCCATCCCCCCGTAGGCATTGTTTTCGTTGGTTATTTTAAACAATGTTCAATGTTTTGATATGGTCTTTAATAACCATAACACATCACTTTAAAGACCCACATAATACTCATTAACAAAGCCCCATACATCTCGTTTCATTCAATGTATATGGTTTATTTTGTTATGGTTTAATAACCATATCCCTACGAATAATGAAACACATTTAATATATGGTGCCTACCATATCACCAAATTATATTATTAGCCACCATATAATATACCGCCACTTCAATGATTTTGTGCCACATTATATTAATGTTTGAATATTTGTTGGTTATGGGGAGCGCTAGATATGGCAATGCTGCTTGGCATGGCGGGCTCTACCCCACCCTTTTTTTCCTTTTAACAAACATTAGCATAACAATTATGAAGCGGCACTAATGCATATCAAAATCCACATCATGGCCTAAAGGTAGGTCGAAGGATTTGTTGCCAGCTGGTATGTTGTTTGAATCTCACAAAGTCTAGTTCGTTTCACAACAATTTTTGGCACAAAATCCAAGGCCACATTGCCATTCCGGATTGGGCCATGTGGCGCCCTCTGATTGGGCCACGTGCCACCATCCCATTGGTCCAACAAACTGCCTCCTGCTTGTTCCACATGCCCTCCAACTTTGTTGCCACGTGTCAAGCTCTGGTTGGATCACATTGGCACCTGCCACGTCAACGTTGACTTTGACCTTTTACTTTTACTTTTTTCTTGTGTTGACCCAAAACTTCAAGCTGCGATTTCCCCTCATACGCACTCGGTTTTTGTCCGCCCAAGATGCACCAGAATCGATTTTTCGAGCTGTACACAATGAAACCATTTACAAGGAATTTTGAGATAGTCAAATTTTATGCGTCTTAAGAACCACCTGGATCATATAAATATACCTCATGTCACATCATTTTGGAGCATCATCATCACACATAACATCTTCTCTCTCTTCTCTTGATTGGTTTGTACATGTCTGCAATTGGAGGTATGAGCTCACATGTGCTAAGGGAAGAAGGGAAAATTTTATTTTTGCATTGACTTTTCTGGTTGGACAACCAACCAGTCATTGACCAGCTTTGCCTTCATGTTTTGACTTGCTTTTCTTTGAAAATTTCGATTTTTGGAGGCTGAATTCTTTGGGCAAAGGACCAAACTTTCCTGGGCAATTTGACTCGAGTTCACCGTAGACCTTTGACTGAAGTTTGACCACAAGAAATCTAAAGTTTGACTATAGGTCTTCTCTCTCCTTTGACTAACTTTGAGAATTGTTTTGGCTGAGATTTGAGCAACAAGGAAGGCTGCGTTGCTTGATTATTGACCACGCTCTTTTGAGGAAGTTTGACCATTAACTTGTGCACTGGTTAGGGCATCTTTGACTATTGTTGACTTTGACATAATTTTCAAATTTGACTTGTTGACCAAATTTGACTTTTGGGCTCATCTCTTGGATATTGGTTGGTTGAATTTTTGGATAGTCAAATATTTGACTTTGACTCTTTGTTGATGAATTGGAACATTGTATCTCTTTGCTGAACATTTGATGACAATCTAATAGAAGAAGAATTTGAAAGGGTTTTTCTCGTTGTGGGTTTTCCCTGGTCTTTGACCAAATCTTGTGTCTCTTATTATTGATCTTGGTTGTCTTCTATCGTGCATTGGATTTACTGTTCTATGACTCTATATACAATTTCTCACTGTCATTGGAAGATTAAATTTATTTGAAAAGTGATTGCCAATTGAAGAAGAATTGGACTAAGAGATTGTGCTAAGCATAGAACAGTGGAAACTTAACAGTACATGTGGATGTGGCCTGGACACCTCATTGATGCACTCTTCTTATTGATACCACCAAATTTGGATGGAAGTGGGATGAGTTGAGCATGTGACTCTTGTTATTACTATACTTCATTGGTCATCAAGGGAAAGTGAGAAGTACTCTATTTACGATGCTTGTTCACTACCTTATGGCTTGGCATTGATAGACTTATAACCTGGTTTGAACTAATAGAAATACTTGTATTCATTACTTGTCACCTGTTACTAAGACCATGACATGACTTGACTGGATAGTGGTTATTTTGGTCTAGTCTATCTTAGTTCATAGCGAATCATGAAAAGTAAGCATAGAAGCATAAAGACTGATACTTTCTTTATTCAGACAAGAAACAAAGACTAAATCATGAAGCTCAAGTCTTTCCAAGATGAGAAGACTATCTATTAGGGTTGTGAACACATATAATCTAAGGTATCCGAGATCATCCTAAAGCAAAATCTTAACAAAGCAGAGAATTGCTAAGGTGAGGAAGAAATGGATGACTTTATATATGATATGACATATAGCTTGATATACCAGATTTATTGAGGGTGCATTGTATAGTAAGAGAAACGGATGTGGTCTAAATTTTATTTTGGTAGCACTAGACAGGTGTTCTAGTCTCTATGGTGTCTATGAGGCTAAGGAACACATAAGGATAATTATCTCCAAGGCCCAGCAGTTACTTCTAAGGAAAATACTTCAATTAGATTAATTAGCCAATTATTATTTATTTTCATAATTCTAAGGAAAATTGGTTAATTAAATCAGATTAATTGAGGAAAATTTATTTTTTCTCTAGAGACTTCTGGAAAAGTCACTTGATGGGGTCAAGATGATCTTGCACATTGACTGTGATTAGACCATGGCCATTGGTTGCTCAATGAGAGATTATAAAAAAAATTCAATGGAGCTTTGTAGAACACACAGAATCTCAGTGAGTGTGATTTGCAGTGATAGCAAGGGCACAAAGGGAGACACCAGTAGCAGGGCTTCAACAAAGAATTTGGGAAGAGAATTTCATAAGAAATTCTCCACAAATTTTTAAATCATTTCGACGAAGAAAGGAGGCCGAATTATTTTGCAGTAAGGTCATACTAGCCAGTTGTTAGGTCCCTATAATACTAGTGTATCCCCTTATTGTTATTGTTAGTATAGCCCCCTTATTGTTATTGTTGTGCCCATGTAGTCCCCATATTCTTATTATTGTGCCCCGTAGAAGCCCTATTGTTATTTTTGTGCCCTTACATTGTTATTGTTATGTCGGCTAGGATTATAATGTGACCCATTGGACTCCTATATTGGAAAGGAGGTTTTGTCATTTGTATCATCCAAGAATTGTTCATTTATGTAATGTAAAGGAGGTTGCCCCCTCGAAGAGGCTGATTTCTAAGTCGTTGATCTCTCTATTCTTTTATTTTGTGCCCTGCTTTCATAACATTTGGTATCAGAGCTTTGGATTCTAGGGTTTCGCTAGAGCAAACAGGTCATCTTGGAATTTTCGCTATAAAAAAATTTCTACGAAGGTTCGGAAACTTTAAAAAAAACCCATTTGAGCCGAACGCCTGAGGAACTTCCTATAAAAATTTCACGTCTTGGTTCGCTATAGTTTCGGAGATATGATTTGCAGAAGTTAGGCTTTTTGCAGGCTCCATAATTTCATCTCAAACAAGTGGTCGAGGGAAAATCGTCATAACTTTTGTTTCAGACATCGGATAGGAATTCTGTAGAAAGTGACCAACAATGCACACATTTTAGTTTCTTGTGTATCGATTTCAAAATCGAGGGTCAAAAAAGTGACATGTGGCACATCGTACAAGTACGCTCTGCTAAACCAACCCATAATTAGGTCATTGTGGGAGATTGTGCATAAATTTACCTTGAAGAATCCAAATTAGGTTTGACTTGTGGCATTTGAAATAAGACTCAGAGGGCTACGACAGGGCCGAAGTTCAGATCTTGGAGATCGAAAATTACAGAATTACAACCATTTCAAAATCGAGCTCCTAAAAGCAAGAAAAAGGTGTGTATTTAAAAAAAAAAAAAATTGCATAATTTTTGTTTGAAAAATCTGTTTGAAATGATTCCAAGGGCATATTGAAGCATAGATATCAGTATTGTGTTCTATAATGCCTCCCAAAAATAATTCCAAACTCATTAAGCCCTCAGAAAACTCTACTATGATGCATGAAGAGGAATAAGTGCAACATGATATATCAAAATTACGAAACCAAGTGCAACAAATTTCGCTTTCACAAAAGGTAACGAAAAATAAAATGGAAGCGAAGATGGATGGTTTGAAGAAAGGCGTGGAAGCTAAGATGGATGGTTTGAAGAATGGAATGGAAGCTAAGATGGATGGCATGGAAGCTAAGATCGATGGTATAGAAGAAAAACAGAAAGGTAACATGGAAGACATGAAGAATGATCTAAAAGAAAACATGGAAGGTTTGAAGGAAGGTTTAACAAAGTTTCTACAAGAAATGATTCCTAATGGCGAAAAGGTAGTAGAGGAAACTCATGATGAGAATAAAATAAGTGTTAATCGTGATTTCATAGACTATAATGTTGGATTGAAGACCCACCATATTCCAAAGATCAATATGAGGAATTTTGATGGCAAGGATCCCGTAACATGGATACTACAGATGGAGCAATACTTTGATCTCCATAATGTGCAAAACATGCAAAAGGTAGGCATTGCAACTTTATGTTTAGAACCCAACACATTTGTATGGTATCGATGGCTTTGCTCTCGTAAACAAATTGTCACTTGGTCAATTTTTACGGAGGAAATGATAGTACATTATGAGGATACTAAGAGCAACACCTTCTTTAGCCAATTGATAAATCTCAAATAAAAGGGTTCAATGGTCGAGCACATATAAGGTTAAAGGATGTTCCAAAGGAGCACAAGATTGATGTCTTCATAGGGACCGTTAAAGGATAAAATCCAACATGAGGTTCACCTTTGGGAACTTGATTCATTGGAGAAGGTATTCAGGGTGACAAGAAAAATTGAAAGCAAAATTATGGCAACAAGGAAGCCTACCACTCACAACTATAAAGATGGAAGTGTTGCTACTCCTAGACTTCCACAACCTACAAGGTTGACACGACAAAAATTGGAACAAAAAAAGAGCAAAAGGGCTTTGCTATAGTTGTGATTGCAAATACACTAAAGGTAATAAGTGTGCTGAGAAGAAATTATTTTACACATATTGTGAAGAAGAGGAAGAAAAGGAACAAGAAACTTCAAAATAAGAGGATATACACTAGGAACCAACCCTAGAGGAAGAAGAAATGAATCTGACCATATCCTGTAATGCATTGGCAGGAATTACCACTCCTCAAACTCTCAAGATAGGACATATCAAGAAGAAAATTGTAATAGTGTTGATTGATTCTGTTAGTACCCATAATTTTATTCATTGTAGGGTAACCTAGGAATTGAATTTCTTCTTATACCCAACACCAGAGTGTCAAGTGATGGTTGCAAATGGAGGAACTATAAATTGCTCTGGAAAGTGCCATAATATCAAGTTAACCATGGGGGAATATGTATTGAATACTCCAATGCTTGTCATTCCAATGGGTGGTTCTGATGTTGTACTAAGAGTAAAATGGTTACAATATTTGGGGACGGTAGCTTTTCATTTTCAAGAACTTTTCTTGAATTTTTTTTTGGAAGGAAAGGAAGTTGAATTACAAGGTATCGCAAGAAAGCAGAGAAAGATAATCAGCTCTAATGTCATGACAAAGCTTCTGAAGAAAGAACAACAAGGCGTAATTGCACAATTATCCTCACTAGAGGTTCAAACATCAAAATTATCTATTTCTCCAAATCTCCAAAAAATATTGGACAATCATTCCAAGGTGTTTGAGACTCCCAAAGGACTCCAACCTATTTGTGATCATGATCATGATATTCATTTGATTCCAGGAAATGTTCCTCCAAACATCAGGCCTTACAGATATCCTTATGCTCAAAAGAGTGAGATTGGACGTACGGTTGCAGAAATGCTAGAGGCTGGTATAATTCAACCTAGTCAAAGTTCTTTTTCAGCTCTAGTAGTATTGGTGCACAAGAAGGATGGATCATGGTGTATGTGTCTAGATTATAGGGAGCTCAACAAGCTCACTATTAAAGATAAATTTCCCATCCCCGTCATTGATGAATTATTGGATGAATTACATGGAGCAATTTACTTCACCAATTTGGTGTTGAGATTTTGGGGTAGCATCAGATGTGCTCTAGCTTCGAAACTTTGTGGAGGGGCTAGAACACGAGATCTCCAAGACCCAAAAATAGTTTGGAGAAATTCCACCTAGTGTAAAAGTTGTTCAAATAATTAAATTTTTTAATGGGGACCCTAAATCTAACTTACGGAAATTGAAAAATTAAAGTGAATTAATTTATACATGTGGTGAGAATGTTCGAAGTGACGTGGATCAAGATTTCTCTAATATTAGCCATTAATTAGTGATTAGATCGCGACTGTTGATTTCTCAACGAGAAAAGTATTAAAGGAAGGTTTGGGGTCTGTTGGAGAAAACACACACATAGTCTAAGAGATCGAATTCTTTTGACGGAGTAGTGCTCGGACGAAGATCATATCTGAGTGATTCAGTGAAGCAATGAGAGGCACATGCAGTGATTGGTTGGAGGACCAAGAGTACAACGCAAAGCAAGGGCAATAGAGACGCAGAGGAGGCAGCATAGCCATCAGAGAGTGTGATGCAAACCCCAGAGAGGGTGACGCAGAGCCTCTAAAGGACAGTCCAAAATTAGTTGGAGATCGGGGTTTCTATGTCGACAGGGCTGAAACTCGATTCCAGGAGGAGCTAATCAGTGCAAAGGAAGGGTGATGTAATCCTTCAGCGAGGGCTACGCAGGCTTACGCAGTGGTAGCGTAGAGACTGCGCAGAGCTAGCTAAGGTTTCACCAACGACCGATCCAGATCAGTAGGGACTTGCAGAGTGAGGTAAAACTCACATTTATCTCTGTTTTCCGAGGTTTTCTCTGTTGGGTGAGCCGGATTATGGCACCCTATATGTACTCAGAATACTGCTGCTTAATAATAATAAACCCTCAGAACTATTGCACCGTTTTTCCCGTATTAGGTTTTTTTAGGGATATTTGTCCAAAAAATAATGTGTCCTTTGTCATATGTGCGTTATGCGTTATGCTTCAGTAAATGATCTGTATATGTGTAGGCTGCTAGTTGTGTTTACTTTGATATTTCTGAATATTTCTGAAAATAACTTGTATAAATTAAATCATAAGTAGGAGAGCTAAATCAAGATAATGCAGTACGGTTTCTGTAATTTTGTGTTCATATATTTTCACATGGTATCAGAGTGGTTGCAGATCAAGCTGAAGCCATTAACAAGAGGCTGAAGATTTTTGCTACAGGAAGGGCAACTGAAGCAAGATAGATTCGGGAGAAGGTAGCGCAGCACCAGCAGGGACGCAGAGCTGACGCAAGCCCTAGTGGGTGACGCGGAGTCTTTCAAGCTCACGCTGGGCTGATGCAGTCGCTAACGCAGGCCCTAAAGCATCACACAGTCCGAGTTGAAGAGACATTGTGCCGGTTGTCGGGGCTGGAAGTGTAGCTTCTAATATTTGAAGTTGTTGGTGGGGCATCGGTTCTGTTGGTGCACAACAGTGCCTAGAAAAGTTTACAAAGTAAGCGTAAACAGTCCCTCAACAGATTTTTGACAAGAAATCTTAGATTCGATGAGGAGGGTGATCGTAGAGGGCTGATTCAGTAGAATTGACGGAGGATTTCCAGGAGGGAAATCAGTTGTTAGAGAGAAGTTTCTCTAAAGGGTTTCTATCGCTAAGAAACCCGGATCCGATCTTCTGTTGAGTGCAACAGAAGTAGAAGGGAGAAGAGGACTTGTTTCGACTATTTGAGCAGAGATTGCCCCGTACGGACTGAGAGATCATGATAGGTTAGATGATGTGTCTAATTTTGCAATCTGGAAAGCCAAAATCATGACAGTCCTAGAGGAGTACGGTATCGGAGACCATGCAGAGAATGTCCTTGCTGTGCCGATAGATGCGGATGCTCTAAAGAAGTTCAACGAAAATCAAGCGCGGGCTAAGCGCTTGATCATGGATAGAGTAAAGGATCACGTGGTCTCGCACATTGCCAAGAAGAAGACGACAAATGAGGTGTGGACAGCGCTAACCACGCTGTATCAAGGAAGCTTCGTCCAATGGAAGATGGACTCATGGTAAGGACTGTACTGAATGCAGTCACCAATGAGTGGGAGACCTTTGTCCAAAGTATCTTGGGCAGAGCACAACTCCCAAATTGGGGAGACATGTGGGCAATCCTTCGACAGGAGGAGATCCGGAGGGTAACTGTAGAAATTTCTATTTTCCCACCCCGATTTTCAGTTTCACCTTATTTCTCCAAATAGTTAAATGCCCTTTTCCATAGCCTTACATTCAACAAGCTGGAAAATAAATATTTTCTGAAAACACAAATTCTAGAAAATTTTCATAGTGCTGGAAATTGCAGAAATAAAAATCAGCAGACTAAAACAGCTACACAAAACATTTTAACACAGTGTTTTTTTGTCAACATGACCTTGGAAAAACCCCCTACAACTCTTGGGGAAAACCATTTCGAAAGCTTCTCTTTATTTTCTGAATATTGCTTTTACAGTGATGCAGAAATTTACACAGCAAAAAAATTACAGCAACTTCGAAGCAAAACTTATCTCGAAAACCGTGCCAAACTCCACCTCGGTTTCCATGCCCACAAAACAGAAAAATTACAGCCTTCAAAACTATACAAACAACCTCGAAAACAGTGTTAGAATGGTTGTACAGCCTCCCTCGAAATCTGCAGTTTTCTCTCCTCGAAATTCGTGCCCACTTGCCTCGAACTTCGTGCTCTGCCCTACTGTACGGATTTGCTGAAAGTTAGTGCTGCTACCCTCCTTCTTCTCACTGCTCAGAAAATTCTCTTCAACTTTCTCCTTCTCCTTCTCCTTCTCTCAATCTGCTCATGAAAGAATTAATGTATGAATGACCTTTTCTCTCCTTTTCCTCCTTTAATAGAACTCTATGTGACTTTTGGGTTATCCCCAAATATAATGGCTGAAATAGCTTTAGATCTAAGGCTGAGATTAAATGCTCTTTTAAATTTCAATTTCTATTTTTTAATTCACCCCACTTTAATAAAGACCCACTTAGTCATTTATTTCCAAAGTCACTTTTCCTTTCTAATTTTACATTAACTTTATTAAAGTCACTTTAAAATTAGACTTTAGTAACTTTTTTCACTTAAAGTCACTTTTAAATTAGATTTTACTTTCCCTAGGCCAAATATCAAAGCCTTAGGGAACCACCAGTCCTCCGGTAACCAAATTTCAACACTCCCTCTTACCGAGGAAGGTGTTCCTCACCACACCCATCTTATCTCTGAAGTAGACATGCTTGCCCCGTGGTAAGGCTTTGGTAAGAATATCTGCAACCTTCTCATCAGTGGGAATATATTTGAGCTTCATAGCTCCCTTCTGCACATAGTCTCTGATGAAGTGATATCTGATGCCGATATGCTTTGACCGATCATGAAATACTGGATTTTCCGTGAGTTTAATGCAACTCTGATTATTACAGTAAATCACTGAAGGCCTCAACGGCTGACCAAATAAGCCAAACAACATCTTGCGAAGCCAGATGGCCTCACAACTAGCTAGACTGCCTACCATATACTCTGCTTCCATTGAACTCAATGCTACTGACTGCTGCTTCTGGCTGAACCACGACACCACTGCCGAACCCAACCCAAAACAACGCCCTGAAGTGCTCTTACTATCAGAAGCACAACCTGCCCAATCAGAATCAATGTAACCTGTCAATCTCACTCCATCCCCCTGCCTATAATCCAAACCATACTCCACTGTCCCCTGCAAGTATCGCAAAATGTGTTTTGCAGCGATCCAGTGAACCTTCCTAGGCTCACACATAAACTGACTCATCGTGTTGACTGCAAAACATATATCTGGTCTGGTGTTGACCAAATACATCAAGGAACCAATCAGCTGTCTGTACAATGTGGGATCCACCAACTCGAAATCCGAAGCATGAAGCTTCTTCCAAATGGTGATCAGTGGTGTCGACATGGGTCTACAATCCTCCATGTGGAATCTGCCAAGAATGTCCACAATATACTTCCCCTGCCCCAGGAAGAAATGCCCCTCCTCCTGCCACACCTCCAAACCCAAAAAGTAATGCATCAAGCCGATGCCCTTCATCTCAAACTCGACGCAAGATCTCTCTTGCAGTGCTCTATGAGTCTCTCTGCACCCGTAATGACCAAGTCATCCACATACAACACCAGAATGAGAGGCTCCTCACCTATCACAATGAAGTATAAGTTCGGATCTGCCTCACTCTTTGTGAAACCCATCTCCTACAAGTATGTATCTTTCCTGGAGTACCAAGCTTTGGGAGCTTGCTTCAGGCCATAAAGGGCCTTCTTCAGTCTGCGCACATGGGGCTCCTTCCCATGCACCTCAAAGCCCTATGGCTGCTCAATGTACACCTCCTCCTGTATGAAGCCATTGAGAAATGCGGTCTTCACATCCATCTGGTGGATCTTCCAACCCATCTTTGCTGCTATCGAAATAATGGAGCGAATCGAAGTATATCGAGCCACGGGAGCGAAGATCTCCTCATAATCTATTCCCTCTACCTGGGAGAACCCTCTAGCCACAAACCTCGCTTTGAATTTCTCAATGCTGCCATCTGCAGCATGCTTTACCTTGTAAATCCATCTGGAAGCCACCACGGATTTGCCCTCAGGCCTCAGCACCACCTCTCAAACATCATTCTTCATGATAGAAGAATACTCCTCTTGCATGGCCTCTCTCCAGACTTGCTGGCTAGCTGCCTCCTCATATAGCTAGAATGCTCAAAGTCAATGATGTTGGCAACCATTTCCATATAGCTACAAAACCTCTCAGGTGGTCTGCTCTCTGTGACTGGCCTCTTAGGCGCAGCAACAGATGTGGCCTCTCTCAAGGTATCCTGAAGCCACTTGGGCTTCCTCTTCCCTAAGCACACCTCTCCCACTGGAGAATGAAACTCCTCCTCCTCATCAGAAGTCTGAACTCCTGACTATCTATCTGCTGTCCTCCTGCCTGAACCTGAACCTGTAGACGCTGAACTACCATGTGAATTGTCCATCATTGGACTCCCTAGTGAACTTCTCTGTGGACTACTTTGCATGCTGCCCAAAGCACCACCCCTCTGACTCTGCGAGCCACTGCTCACTGACGGACCAGACATCGTCATAGATGTACCTCCAGATCCTCCAGATCCCTGTCCACTGGATCTCTATGACTGACTCAACTGCTGCTGAGGGTCTGGCTGATCCAGATACTCTAACTCCCGTGACCTCCTGAAAACCTGGTCCTCCTCGAATCTCACATCCCGCCTAATAACAACTTTCCTCGAAGCAGGAATATAGACCTGAAAGGCTTTCGAGGTCTCACTATAGCCCATAAAGATACCCTTCTCTGCGGTGGGCTCTAGCTTGGTCATCTTCTCCTTGGATACGTAGGAGTATGCAATACACCCAAAGATACGGAAGTGACCAACATCAGGCTTCTTCCCAGAAAAAGCCTCCTCTGAAGTCACATGCCCCAAGGCACGATGCAGACTCCTGTTCTGCAAGTATATAGCAGTGTTGCAGGCCTCTACCCACAAAAACAAAGGTAACACCTAATCATGTAACATGGCTTTGGCAGCCCCAATGATGGATCTGTTCTTCCTCTCCGCAACCCTGTTCTGCTGGGGGTTGTAAGGAACTGTGAACTCCCTCCTAATGCCTTCCTTCGCACAATACTCAACAAACTCTCCAAGGGTGTACTCACCTCCATTGTCCGACCTCAGGGACTTGATCTTCCGACCTGTCTGTGTCTCCACAAGAGCTCTAAACTCCTAAAACCGCTTGAAGACCTCACTCTTGGTCTTCAAGAAATAAATCCAGGTCCTCCTGGAGTGATCATCAATGAATAACACATAATACTCATATCCACTCAAGGAACATGAGACATCCAACTGCTCACATCGGAATGAATCAAATCAAGTATCCCAGTCGCTCTGTTGTCACTACTGGGAAAAGGGGATTTGGCAAACTTGCCCATCGCACATCCTCTGCATGTATCAATGTGATCAGTACTGAAATCTGGCACACCTATAGTGATCTCCCGTAATGTCCTCAAGGCTCCATGATACATGTGCCCCATCCTGCAGTGTCAAATCTCACACAACTCAGAACTGCTAGCTATGCTGTCGGTGCTACTGCTCAATGCCATAAGGGGCTGAAATGCAAACTTGTACACCTTTGCATGGCGTACACCTATCACTCTAGCTGACTCAGCTGGAGTACCCCTGGGATATATCAGCACCTGTCCTCTCCTGAACAATATCTCATACCCTCTGTCCTCCAATGCTGAGACGGATATGAGGTTCTTCCACATTTCTGGCACATATAAAACATCTGACACCTTCAAGGGAGGTTTGGGTTCCCTATCAAATGTCAGGGTCCCCACATCGACTGCTCTAACAACATTGTCATCACCGAGTACTACCTCTATATCAGTGCCACTCTCTGAAAGCTCTGAGAAGTACCCACGGACTCCTATCATATGACGTGAAGCCCCACTGTTCACATACCAAATACCCAAAGATGCTCCGCTTGTCGAGGGAAATGCATGCTCTCTCTGAACCTCCATGGCAGGTGATCCTGCACTAGTGGACTCACAAGCACTGAACCCAAAATCTCGGTCAAATCTATCTGAAAAGTCCTCAACCTCTACTGATGTTGCCATGGTCTGGTTCTTCCCCTTCTTCTTCTTCTCCGGACACACAACTGCATAGTGTCCCATCTTCTAACAACTCCAACACTTCACTTTGGAGTAGTCCTTCTGCGTGTTCTCCTGTTTACCTTTACCTTTGCCTCTCTTGCCTCCGGCCAACAATGCTACATCCTCATCCTGCTCAATTGGCTTGGCTGCCCCAAGCTGACTCTTCTTGATCTCTGTCTGAATGCAATCATCCCAAAACCTCTCCCATGTGGGAAGGGTCTCACGTGCACAAACCCCATCAGCAAAATTCAGCCATGAAGTAGGAAGGCCATTCACTACAATCCGCACCAACTCAGTGTTTGGAATGACCTCTCCAACTGCTGCCAATGCATCTCTCACATTAGTTATCTTTGTGAGATAACCAGTTGCACTATCATTCTTTCCCATCTTAATGGTCTTCAGCTTCTCCCTTAGGACCATCTTTCTGTTCTCATTGGTACTCTGATAGAGATTGGTCAAGGCAGACCACATCTCATGAGCATGTCTCTTTCCTCTCACATGATGAATCACATGGTCTTTAATACCATCCAGAATCAGTGTTTTTCCCTTGTTATTCTTTTTATTAAATGCTGCCAACTGAACAACATTAGTAGGCACATTAACAGGCTGATGTTGGGTATGAACCATGATATCCCGGACTTCTCCCTCGTCAAAGATGCTCTGCATTCTTTCTCTCCAAACGTTGTAATTACTATGCCCATCCAACCTATCTTCCATCCTCAATCCCAATGACATCTTTGTTGTCCTACAAACTGAAAATAGCACTGCTGTAGTAAAGATAAAATTTCTGTGTGAAAAATCAGCTTGCTGGGATTTTCTGAGTGAAAAATCAGCAACCTGTAATTTTTCTCTTTGCTGTCCCAAACTGCACTTTCAGCACCCAAGCTCTGATACCATGTAGAAATTTTTATTTTCCCACCCCGGTTTTCAGTTTCACCTTATTTCTCCAAATAGTTAAATGCCCTTTCCCATAGCCTTACATTCAACAAGCTGGAAAATAAATATTTCCTGAAAACACATTCTGGAAAATTTTCACAGTGCTGGAAATTGCAGAAATAAAAATCAATAGGCTAAAACAGCCACAAAACATTTTAACACAGTGATTTTTGATCAACATGACCCTGGAAAAACCCACTACAACTCTTGGGGAAAACCAGTTCGAAAGCTTCTCTTTATTTTATGAATATTGCTTTTACAGTGATGCAGAAATTTACACAGCAAAAAAATTACAGCAACTTCGAAACAGAACTTATCTCGAAAACCGTGCCAAACTCCACCTCGGTTTCTGTGCCCACAAAACAGAAAAATTACAGCAGAAATTATAGCCTTCAAAACTATACGAACAACCTCGAAAACAGTGTCGGAATGGTTGCATGGCCTCCCTCGAAATCTGCAGTTTTCTCTCCTCGAAATTCGTGCCCACTTGCCTCGAACTTCGTGCTCTGCCCTGCTGTACGGATTTGCTGAAAGTTAGTGCTGTTGCCCTCCTTCTTCTCACTACTCAGAAAATTCTCTTCAACTTTCTCCTTCTCCTTCTCTCAATCTGCTCATAAAAGGATTAATGAATGAATGACCTTTTCTCTCATTTTCCTCCTTTAATAGAATTCTAAGTGACTTTTGGGTTATCCCCAAATCCAATGGCTGAAATAGCTTTAGATCTAGGGCTGAGATTAAATGCTCTTTTAAATCTCACTTTCTATTTTTTAATTCACCCCACTTTAATAAAGACCCACTTAGTCATTTATTTCCAAAGTCAGTTTTCCTTTCTAATTTTACATTGACTTTATTAAAGTCACTTTAAAATTAGACTTTAGTAACTTTTTCACTTAATTAGATTTTACTTTATAACTTTATAAAGCCACTTTAGGAGAAAAATTAAATTCTTTTGGACACTTTTCCCTAGGCCAAAGATCAAAGCCTTGGGGAACCACCTGTCCTCCGATAACCAATAGGGAATTTAGTAGTAGAGAAGTCAAGAAAAAGGAGGAGGAGGAATATGCAGCCCTAGCATCTAAGGGAAAGTGACAGCAAGGGAAGAAGAAGAAGGACCTATCCAAGGTCCAGTGCTTCAGATGTGGCGAAATTGGACACTTCGCGAGTACTTGCCCTAAGAGGAAGGACAAGGAAGCTTCAGATTCCAAGACAGCAGCAGCTAGAGGGGACAGTGGCAGCGAAGATGATGTGGCCATGAGTGCTCGTGCCTCGAGAGAAGAGGTGGGGCGACAAAGAAATGTAGAGTGAGCAATAGAGGGTGCTAGCGGGATCCTTGAGGTGCCCAAACTCTTGGATCATATAAGAGCTACAAGAGCCTTAAGATAGTAGCAGGATGACTGGAGTGAGTGGATGCAAAGGATCATGGAAAGGCACAAGGCAGTGCTTCAACGCTGAATATTAGAGCAGCGTAGAGAAGAGGCAGCATCAACGTGGAAGCAGCAACGTAGAGGCTGATGGAATTTCAGTAGCGTTGATGCAGTGCAGAGCAGTAGACAGCGCAAAGCTTCAGAGAGACAACGAGAGCAACAGCAGAGGGTGCTTCAGCGATGAGATGCAACCAGATTGACTTGTCTGTCAGTTGTTGGGTGATGTCCTTTAGTTGCTTACTTCTCAGCAACCGAGTTGCAATGCAACAGTTAGTAGTGGCAGTGCTATAAGCAGCATGATAAAGCAATTTGAGAGGGAGATGAAGTACAGATGTGGCAGTGTCAGTGGCAGTGACATGGGCAGCAGTACATAAAGCAGCAGCGCAGTGGATGGAGGGTAGCAGGCCAAGCATCAGCAACGCGGAGACCGATGCCAGAGATCAGGGTGATGCTTCACTGGTGAAGTGTTGCTAGAGCACATTCCTCACTAAGAGGGAGTGTTGAGATTTTGGGGTAGCATCAGATGTGCTCTAGCTCCAAAACTTTGTCGATGGGCTTGAACACATGAGATCTCCAAGACCCAGAAATCGTTTGGAGAAATTCCACCTAGTGTA
This sequence comes from Pinus albicaulis, assembly GCA_034641835.2. Taxonomy (NCBI): domain Eukaryota; kingdom Viridiplantae; phylum Streptophyta; class Pinopsida; order Pinales; family Pinaceae; genus Pinus; species Pinus albicaulis. The sequence goes on along the minus strand of CM076570.1, from coordinate 1,118,377,216 downwards.
AAATTATTCAAATAATTACATTTTTTAATGGGGACCCTAAGTCTAACTTAGGGAAATTGAAAAATTAAAGTGAAATAATTTACACATGTGGTGAGAATGTTTTAAGTGACATGGATCAAGCTTTCTCTAATCTTAGCCGTTGAATAGTGATTAGATCACGGTAGTCGATTCTCAACGAGAAAAGTATTAAAGGAAGGCTTGGGGTCAGTTGGAGAACACACACACAGACTCTAAGAGATCGAATTCTTCTAACGGAGTAGTGCTTGGACAAAGATCAGATCTGAGTGATCCAGTGAAGTAGTGAGGAGCAAATGCAGTGATTGGTTGGACGTCCAAGAGTACAACGCAAAGCAAGGGCAACGAGATGCAGAGGAGGCAGTGCAACCATCAGAGAGTGTGACGCAGACCATAGAGAGGGTGACGCAGGCCCACGCAGGGGCAGTGCAGAACCTCCGAAGGACAGTCCAAAATTAGTTGGAGATCAGGGTTTCCAAGCCGACAGGGCTGAAACTCAATTCCACGAGGAGCTGGTTAGCCTAGAGGACGGGTGACACAGTCCTTCAGACAGGGCTAAAACTCAATTCCATGAGGAGCTAATTATCCTAGAGGACAGGTGACATAGTCCTTCAGCCAGGGCCACGCAAGCTTATGCAGTGGCAGTGTAGAGACTCCGCAGAGCTAGCTGGGGCTTCACCAGTGACCGATCCGGATCAGCCAGGACTTGCAGAGTGAGGTAAAACTTACATTTATCTCTGTTTGTCAAGGATTTCTCTGTTGGGTGTGTTAGTGTCAGTGTTTACATCCTATCACCAGTGATCAAATTTACTCTTTCAAGATTAGTTGATAGGGTCCTAGGTCAAATTTTATAGTTTCAAATAGGTTTTCAAATAAAATTTGATCATTGGTTGTTGTCTAGGTCAACACTGCTCCCTCCATTCGCTCATGGTCATCATCATTTCATGAGTAATGTCCACCATTACCATCTAGAGTGTTAGGTCAGTCACCATGTTTTCACCTAGGTTAGTGTCTAGGTGTCTTTCATTTCGCCACCATAAATGTCCAAATCCTGTCATAAGAAGGTGAAATAAGGGTCAATTCATCATTTCTTAAAGGTTCAGGTGCTTCCAAAACAGTAATTGAACATTCCTTACTTCTCCTTCAAGTGAATTTCTTCAGCAAAGAGTGGATCCCCACTTTTAGGTTTTCAAACTAGTTTTTGGATTGTTGAGATGTTTGGTTGCTTTCAACTGGAAAACCCCTAGTTTTATCACATACAAACCTTCATACATCACCTATATGCCTTACCAAATCATTCCATATCATTCATACCTCTCATTACTCCCATTTTCACTCAAACCGTAATTCTCGCTGCGTTTTTGTAGAGATTCTGGGTTAGGACTGTATTTTAGTCTTTTGCCCTTCTTTCCCTTATCCATTTCAAGGAATTCCACTTGCACTATGTTCCTAAAACACTCCCCTATCTCCCTTAATTTTTTCATATTTTTCCTTAACTCCTATATCCTCCATTTCGCTCCCTAAACTTGCTGCCCCATCTTCCCCTATTTTCCTAGATTCCACCCTTTCCTTCCTTCCCATCAAGCTAGGGTTTCTATCATACAAAAAACCACCATGGAAAATGAGAAGAAAAAGTACAACAAAGGAGGGCAAGTTTCCAAGTTTGAGTCAAATCAGACCCATGGCATCATTTTTAGAGTTTTGTTTTCATTTGCTAGGGTTTACAGTGCACACAGGGACAATTTGGCTTCAAAATCAGTTTCTGAAGTAATGGAGATGAATTTTGCAAAAGTGAAAGAGGTTTTTGTCAATCATAGGCCAAAGAACAAAAGCCTCCTTCCGTTTTTCATAGGTATTATACTTTCAGATAAATGCTCAAAATACAGTTGCTCCAAGTCATTTTCTGCACTTTTGGACAAGTTGTCTTCAAATCAATTTTTCAGGGATTTGGAGAATGTGCTTGCAGTGCTTAATGACTCCATTTTGTAGTAGACATCCTAAGCTTTCCAACCATACCACTTGCAGCCCCAAACTCCTCTAAACCTCCAAAATCCCTCTCAAAATGGCGCGACCCTTTTGTGAAATTTTCCAGAAAAATCATGTTTTAGACATCTTTTCTTAGAGAACATTGTGAACAACTAAAACTGAATTTTAGGAAAATGGAGGAGATTTTTGTTCCTAACATGCCAAAGAACAAAAACTCTCTCAGTTTTTACACAGGTATTACAGAATGAGAGATCCATTCACATCTTCACAGCGTATTTTTCTAACTGTGCAATTTCCTGGTTTAGTCACCTTTTTGGAGAGAATATTGTGGACAATCAGAGAGTCATATTAGGGAACTGGAGGAGGTTTTTGTCCCTAACATGCCAAATAACAATAACCTCTCTTAGTTTTGCAGAAAACCTCATGGTTATAGAGATGTTGCTCCATCTTTGAGACATATTTTTCCAGAAAACCCAGAAATTTTGCAGAAAATGACACACAGAAAGGTTGTGCCGAAGTGCGACCCTTTTCCCTTGGCATCCAAATGAGCTCTTCTCTACATGGATGGATAGATATTGATGATTAAATGCCATATCTGGAGTTGGCCCAACAATAGCATAAACCACTTAGGCAACCCTAAATCACTATAAAATGACATTCGATCACCTCCTTTTGCCCACTCACTCAAACAACATGCATTCTCTCTCTCACGTGTGAAGAATACTGAGGAGGCTGAGATTCTGAGGAAGACGAAATTTCTGAGCAGTCGATTTTGACCAACTTTGACCTCACATGTGTGGACCATAGTTCTAGGACGTTTGATCGACTTTTTTGAGTAGCTACAGCAGGCTAAATTTTAGACAATTTGACTGAGGTTGATCGATGTTTAGGCAAGTGCGGGAAGGTCGAATTTTGACTTGTTTCACCAAGTTTTACCTATGTTTCTTTCTTTGGTTTGTTTGACCAAGCTTGATGGAAAAATCATATTGTAATTTTCCTTAATTGAACAATTTCTCCTAAGAAAAGGTTGTTGGGTTTTTCTCGACGTTTGGTTTTCCCAAGGTAAATTTGTATCTCCTTTATGATTGGTTGTCTCTTTATGATCCTATTGTTGTTATTGCAATTACTGTTGAGATTTTCTATGTATAATTTCTTAATGATATATGTGACATAAGTGAACTTGGTTAAGAAATCATTGGAAAGTAAAAATCAAAGTAGAAGATAAATTTATCTTAAGAAAATCAACAATCGTCTATACTTTGCATGATATCTTATGTAAATTAGGTTTTATACATGTTCCATGGTTAAAATTACTATATTTATCTAGAAATATTGATCCTTGTGATATGCAAAATTATTTTCCTTGAATCCTTCAAGAGAACTCCAAGTTATGCATCTCTTGTGTTCAAAATCTCCCCTAACATTTGTAAGAAGAGGTTTTATCCCCCTCACCTTCTTCATCAAGGCCATCTCCATTGAATTTTCCATAGGTAACTCCATTGCCCATTTAGATCAAGGCACTAGTCTAGTTGGTGATGATTAACCTCTCTTCTATAAATGTTTTCTCTCTCCTCTCTAAAATTCTAGATATCTAGGGTTAGGGTTTCTTTAAAATATTGCTAATCCATTTCATCAATGTGAGAAGAATCCAACCAATTTTTCTTAAATCGAAATGGTCGGAACGAATCAAAATTATTATATGAACCATGAAAATGAAAGAAAGAATCTAATTCTTTTTTCTGACTTGAGAAAAAAAAAATGAAGCTCTGAGAAAATTTGTTTTTTATGGTAAAGAATTTGTCCATATGCAATATTTTCCTTTTAGTAGCGACTGAATTAAATAATTGATGTAAAGAAAAATCTAACATTTATTGCATCATAAAACCCTAATTCTAGGGCTGAAATCATCATTATTTTGTTTTTTTGCATGTTTTTGCTATAAAAACTCAATTGCAAACTCCGACTTATATATCTAATTGATAGTCACCATCTTTTGTTCATTTATCATTATAAGAATATTTCCTATAGTTGTTATATGATATTGCATGCCATATCATTGAAAATCTATCAAACACTAACCTATAACAACTCTCTAATTTACATAAGTGGCCTAAGGGTAGAGTGCTTGAATTTTGGTGAAGAACATATTAGCTCTCTTAGCTTTGCTACTACCCTATCCCAATAATTAGACCTATCCATCACTTTGAACTATCCTTGTTGAATATCATTCGGGTGATCTATACATTAGGTACACCATCCTTGTTGTTTACTTACCACTAAATAGCTAAAGGTTGTCGAGGTGACAGTAGCAGTCGATATCTTTTTGCCATGAGGTTTGGATTCGCCTAGTGAGGCTTTGCATTAGGCTTGTTAGATTTTGCGGTAACAAGCATCAAACCCTAACTTGCACAAGTTATTTTCTAGTGATTTTAAGATATTTTTTATGAGCTTATCAAGCTCAATTTTTTGTTTTTTTAGAGAAGTGCTTTGTTAGGTCCCTATAATACTAGTGTAGCCCCTTTATTGTTATTGTTTGTGTAGCCCCCTATTGTTAGTGTTGTGCCGATGTAGCCCCCATATTGTTATTGTGTGCCCCATAGAATCCCACTATTGTTATTGTTGTATTATTACATTATTATTGTAATATAGGTTCTAATTATACTGTAACCTCTTAGACTCCTATATATACCAAGGAGGTCATGTCATTTGTATCATCCAATAATTCTTCATTTATGCGATGTAAAAGGAGGTTTCCCCCTCAAAGAATCTTATTTGGAAGTCATTGATCTATTTCTTCTTCTATTTTGTCATCTGGCTACATAATATTTGGTATCAGAGCTTTAGATTCTAGGGTTTCGCTACTACAAACAGACCATCTTGGAATTTTCGCTATAAAAAAATTTCTACAAAGATTTAGAAGCTGAAATTTCGACCACATGGAGCCAAAATCTCCATGAACTTTGTGTATAAATTTCAGATCTTGTTTTGCTATATTTTCGGAGATATGGTCCAAATAAGTTAGGGTTTCTACATGCTCCATAATTCAGTATCAAACAGGTGACCTAGGGAAAATCATCATAACTTTCTCTTAAAGCATCAGATTTGAATTTCGTAAGAAGTGATAAAAAGTACACGGACTGTAGTATTTCGTATATCAATTAACGACCAAAGGCTAAAACAGTGACATGTGGCATTCTGTACAAATTCACTCTACTAAATCAATCCATAATGAGGTCATCATGGGAGTTTTGGCATAACTTTATCTTGAAGAATCCAATCTTGCTCCGACTTACGGCATTGCAAATAAGACTCAAAAGGCTACCACAGGTCAAAATTTAAGACCTTAGGAGACCGAAATTGCAGAGATAAAACAATTTCAATATTAGGCTCCTAAAAGCAAGAAAAAAGCGTGTATTGTTTTTAAAAGTTTGCATAAATGTTGTTTAAAAAATCAATTTGAAGTGATTGAAAGGAAAAACCATATTGGAGCCTGAAGCAATAACAAAAACAAAAACTCGACAACTACGGAATCGATAACTTACCCACTAAAGATTCCACATGGGAAGATGAGAATTTTATACAAAAGCATCTAGAACTACTCAAGCATTAAGGAAAACATTATTTTTGGAGGGGCATGTTAGGTCCCTATAATACTAGTGTATTCCCTCTATTGTTATTGTTAGTGTAGCCCCCTATTGTTATTGTTGTGCCCATGTAGCCCCCATAATGTTATTATGTGCCCCGTAAACTCCACTATTGTTATTGTTGTGTCCTTACATTATTATTGTTTTGTAGGATCTACTTATATTGTGACCCCTTAGACTCCTATATATACCAAGGAGATCTTGTCATTTGTATCATCCAAGAATTGTTCATTTATGTGATGTAAAAGGAGGTTTCCCCCTCAAAGAGGCTTATTTGGAAGGCATTGATCTATCTCTTCTTCTATTTTTTGATATGGTTACATAACATGTTCCAACATCTTCGAATAATGCACTGTCATGTGTCATTCAATGGGTAAAATTGTGGTAGGGGAAGAATACATGCAGGGACTACACATGGTTTTTACGTTGTTGGAAACCCCTATAACCATTGTTGGTACCCTTTTGAGCAGTGGTATTGCATCATACAATATATATATATGGTTACACATGGTTTCATGTTGTTGGAAACCCCTGTAACGATTTTTGGTATCCTTTCGAGTAGTGTTGCATAAGACAATATATATATATATATATATATATATATATATGGAATCTCACTTTCATGTACCTTTGGATATATAAGAAGTACCCTAGTTGTACTTAAAAAAAGATCTAGATAAGTTGATTGGCCATCTTGTATCAATGGTACACCAAGAAGAACACTTGGGAGACCACTCTTGATGACCTAGGTGGTCAAGTATTATGGCTAAGGACATGGAGGAATGTCCTTAATTAGTGCCCTAAGCTATTGGGTGAGTACTATTGTTGGATCTTGCACATACATTAGAGAGTCATGGCACCTAACAATTCCTTATCCTCAGGACCAAATGACTTTTTCCAATGAGCTCACGCAAAAAAGAGAATATCTATAAATATCCTCATACTTCACCAGACAGCATGAATACCCACTCTGCTGCAAATAACATGGAATTAATGGAATGTCAGCGTAAGCAATGTCAAGAAAACATAATGGGTTAGAAGAGAAGTTCAATAAAAATCTAGATGAGAGGCTTAACAACATTGAAAAAAAAATTGCTCAAATCATACCAAGATAAATCATAAAACGACATGACTACACAGCAAATTGAGCCACGCTAAGAAGAAACATTTAACTCAATTCCATTTAGCCACCCAAAATACTTGTCAATGTGAAAATTTCTTAATCCAAGAAACCCTACTGCTAACTATTGATTTACTTCTCCTACTTGATTATTTATACAAGTTATTCATCTGAATATTCAAAAAAACACCGAAGTAAACACAAATAGCAGCCTACACATATAGATCATTTACTGAATATAACACACATATGACAAAGTAACACACGGATTTTTCTGACAAATGTCCCCAAAAAAACCCAATGTGGGAAAACTGGTGCAGCTAGCTCTGGAGGGTTTTATTATTATACAGAATCTTAATACAACAATTTCTGGGCACCGGACATGGTTGGCCCTACAGAGAAAATCACGGCAACAATACCTCTTTCACTTGGAACAGAAAATATGACTGATTCACACACTCAAACGAGATTTACAGAACTCGAACCCTTTCTTTCACACTGGAAACCCCAACGCTGCTCCTCAGCCCTTTGTGTTAGCCTTACTAGCCTACGTTAGCCTCTACACTGCTTTGGAAGGGCCTGCGTCACCCTCTTTGGGCTTACGCTACCCCTGTGCTGCCCTGACTAGGTCTGCATCAGCCCTGAAGGGCTCCTGTTGCCTCTGAGCTGACCCTGACTAGGCTCTAGTTGGACTGCGTAGCACTGGCTGCTCTCTGCGCTTCTGGATATGCTGTCTCTCTGCCGCTGTTGTATTCTTGGCCTTGGATCATAATCCCTCGCCAATACTGCCCCTCGCTGAACTACAAACTCTCTCTGAAATTCTTAGCAAACAACGCCCTAGAATATCAGCTTAGCTTCAGTGCTCTGCCAATGTGTGTGTTCTCCAACTGACCCCAAGCCCTTCTCTTATACTTTTCTCGTTGGCAAACCAACGGTCGTGATCTAATATCTAATCGACGACTAAGATTAGAAGTTGCTTGATCCATGTCACTTAGAATATTTTCATCACATGTTTAATTTAATTCACTTTCATATTTTAATTTTCCTAAGTTAGACTTGGGGTCCTTAATTAAAAATATTAATTATTTGAATAACTCTTAAACCAGATGGAATTTCTCCAAATGCTTTCTGGGTTCTTGGAGATCTCATGTACTCTATCTCCTCCACAAAATTTCCGAGCTAGAGCACATCCAATGCTACCGCAAAATCTCAACACTCCCTCTTAGCGAGGAATGCGCTCTAGCAATACATCCACACCGAAGTATTGCCCTGATCTTTGGCATTAGTCCCGCGTTGATACTTGGCATGCTGCCCTCCATCACTGTGCTACTACTTCTCTCTGTACTCCTGCCCATGACTCTACCACAATCACTGCCACATTTGTACTACAACTCCCTCTCAAATTGCTGCATCATGCTGCCAACTGCTGCACTACAACTCAGTTGCTGAGAGGTAAGAAACTGAAGGACCCCTGCCCAAACACTAACAGACAAGTCAGTCAGGCTGCATCTCATCACTGAACCTCCCTTGGTTGCTGCTCTACGCTGTCCTCCTAAAGCCATTGCGCTGCTACAGTTCTACACTACGTAAGCACTGCATCCTTTACGCTGCTAAAGTCCCATAAGCCCCTCTACACTGTTGCTTCTACGTTTTTGTTGCCTCTGCACTGTGCTGCTCCCTCTACAACATCCCAGCTTTGCACTCTGTTTCACTGTGATCCTTTGCACCCATTGCTCCAGTCATCCCCGCTACTGTCTTAAGGCTCCCGTAGCACGTATGTGATCTAAGAGTTGGGCTACTCAAGGTCCTGCATCCACTCTGTATCTGCTCTACAGATCAATATCGCCCCACCTATTCTCTCGAGGTACATAAACGCTCATGGCCACATCATCATTGGAGCCATCGTCTTCTTTAGCTGTCGTAGCCTTGGAATTAGAAGCATCCTTGTCTTTCTTCCTTAGAGGACAATTGGTGGCGAAATATCCAAGTTCACCACATCTAAAACATTTGATCTTTGATAGATCCCGCTTCTTTTTCCCTTGTTGCTTCTTAGATGCCAGGTTTGCATCTCCCTCTTCCTCCTTCACTTTTCTTGATCGGGTGTTGGCTTGTCTCTTGGTCATCCGGCGGATTTCCTCTTGTCGGAGGATAGCCCACATGTCGTCCCAGCTTGGAAGGTCCTTTCTGCCCAAGCTGCTTTGGACAAACGTTTCTCAATCATCTGTGACTGTATTTAGAGAAATCCTCACCATGACATCATCATCCACTTTAACCCCCATCTACACTATCTCTATCTGTCTCAACGATTCCTACACAAGCCTGGTTCAATACTTGACCAATTTCTGGCTTGCCCAAGTCCCTATTTCCTTGCCCAGTTTCCTTTGGTAATTAGGCCTTATTAATTAGGAAAATTACCAATCCATATTACGCAATACATTAGGGTCCATCCTCTGACTGCATGCACCACCTGTACAATTCAGATAATTATACAACTGATAGTATACTGCCCTTAAACTCCAATCTCAACTAGGTCTTTTTCAAAACTGACATGCATGAGTTATTTATGAGTGAATTACCAGTTATTTGATTGATCACTACATGTGAATTAAATTTACACACTTTGACCTCTCTCTAGTTCCTCCATCAGTTAAAACTAGTTAAACTGACTTTAACTCAGATAAACTGAGCTATTTAATTACAACTCAAAATAAACACAACCAAGGCTCCTATAATGTAGGAGACACTCTACATGCATCTAGTTTGACCCTCAACTCGAATTAACTGAACCAACTAAGTCATCCTAACTTAGTTAACTCGTACAAGCTGTCATGTGATGTGGAATTACAATTTTCTTCTAATTTAATTCAAGGGAAAATTAAATTAAAATCCTTCTTGATGTCATTTTCAATATTTCTTGTTTCCATTTTCAACGAGCAATATAGCCATTTATACAAATAACTTAACAAATTCCTTCTATGAAGAATGTTTCTTTAATAGTATCAAGGAGGATATTCGAGCACAAGTTAGAATGTAGCATTATACTACATGGAACCAAGAGGAACTTGTTACCCCTTTTTCAATATGGGTATCACAATTTGACCATGCTATTTGTAAGCCAAAATGTATGCAATTTATGGCCCTATAAGCCATGTGGGATGAACTGTAAAAGTGTAGCCTAGATCCCTAATGGTGGACCACCATGGCCTTTCTTCTTAGCTTCCTCTTTATGGTGCCTAGTTTTATGCTCTTCTAACTAACCCTAGTGGATAGTAAGTCCCTACCAAGGTTACTTGGAAGCGGGAGCGGGAGCGGGAGCAAAGCGTACACTTTTCAGTTCCAGTAGCAAAGCAGCAGCAGTTTCTGAAGCAAATCTGAGGAGGAGAAAGCCCTCTTGTGGCTGCGCAGTTCAGTAAGGAGAGGACGCTGTCTCATCAGGAGAGAGGACGCTGTTCTATTCAGGAGGGTGAGGACGCTGTCCCAGGAAGGACGCAGTCCAGATCTGGCAAGGGAGAACGCTGTTCAGGAAGAGAAGAGCGCTGTCTAGCCTGGGAGTGAGGACGCTGTTTATTTCTGAAGGAAAGGGTGCAGATCTGAAGGCCTATTGTTAGATCCAACCTTGAAAAGGGTAGATCTGAGCAGATACTTGCAGATCTAGTCTTGTATGTTGCAGATCTGGAGGTTTAGCCCTAGATCCAGCTTGGGGAGTTGCAGATCTGAGGAGATATTCGCAGATCTAGTCCAGATCTGAAGGGATAACATCAGATCCAGCCCTAGAGGCTGTAGATCTGAAGAGATATTGTCAGATCCAGCATAGATCTGAAGGTTTGGTAGCAGATCTGATAGTGGAGGACGCAGATCAGGAAGGGAAGGACGCAGATCTGGTTTGGAGGCTTCAGATCTAGCAGATCTGAGCATTCAGGAGCAGATCCACTTGGTAGGACGCTGATCTGACGAGCAGGCTTGGGTGAGGTAGGCTCAACAGCGTTTTCTAGCCTTCAGGAGCTGATTTATCTGATCTGGAGGTTTGGGTGACTGGTGCTCCATCTGTTTCTGTGCTGTCACTAGCAGAGACAGCGTTTTTCATTGGAGAGGGTTTTGCAGTTGGAGATCAGCTATTTTTCAGTCTTCAGCCCCAGTACCAGCGCAGTTCATCTTCAGCATTCAGAGCAGCTAGGACGCTGTCCTTGTTGCAGCCATTATCTGTTGAGAGGGTCTCCACTTGCCTAGGGCAAGGATAGGTGCACTTACTCTGATTTATTGTACTCCTCTCTATGTACTTTCTGATTAATAAAATGGCTCAGTTTCTGGTATTCTATGTGTCATGATTCAGTGATCTGGTTCAGCGTTATATTTTCTATATCTGTCTGGCATATTTCTGTTTATTACTGGTTATTTCCCTTTGGGGATATTACAGTGGTATCAGAGCATAATTCTGGCTCAGCCTGTGGTCTATGACATCGGAAAAAAGATCATACAGAGCAATAGCAGTTGCAATACCAGAAACGCAGTTGGAAAAAGGGCCAAAATAAAAAGGGTCAAATTTTGAAGTTTGGAATTAGGAAAAACGTTTTCTGGGTTTTTCTGGGTTTTGGACAAGGATCACTTTCCCAAATTCCTGGAATTTTCTGAATAGTTTTCAGTGGGTAAATCGGAGGTTGAAGTTAAGCAGCAGTATGGTTTTGCAGCAGCCGTGCAGTTTCTGAGGAGCCTGTAGGCACCTAGCAGAAAATACCAATGGCAGGAGATGTGAGTCTAGCTCAACATGCGACTCTGTTTGCGGATTGGCGGAGCATGGGACAGGAATTCATGGATGCTTTTCCTTTTAATCAATATATCCAGTTCCGATGTGGCGGCAAATCTTATGATCGAAACAAGGGGCGTGGCTCCCACCGTGATAGTCACCGTGCAGCGAGTAAATTCCATTTGCCGATGTTTGATGGATCGCAGAAGACTACGGCAGAGTCTTGGGTGGAGAAGTTGGACCTCTACTTTCAGCTTAACCGGATGCCAAAGAGGTTGGCCATTAAGATGGCTGCATTGCATTTAGAGGGTGAGGCCCAGGATTGGTGGCTCCATGGGATGGCGACACTCGGGCATTCTACAGTGACGACATATGCCGAGTTTACACGGAGGGTGATAGAGCACTTTGACAGGAGGGATTCGGAGCGGCATTTTGGTGAGCTGATCAAGCTCAAACAGACTGGGAGCGCAGAGACATACATTTCAGACTTCTTGAGGATTTCGGTGATGGTACCTGATTTATCTGCAGCCCGGATAGTTGGCATGTTTGTGGAGGGGCTGTCAGAGCCACTTCGTAGCCTAGTCCGGCCGAACAGACCGGCTACCCTTCAGGATGCTATCAGCAGGACTCGGGACTTACAGGATGTCTTACCCAGGACTCGGACACCTTATCCCCAGAGACAGGCTTTCCAGCCTAAGGGTAAGGACATGACGGCTCCGCCTCCCAAGGAGAATCCTGGACGAGGGCAGTTTGATGATGAGGACAGGAGAGAGCTGAGGAGGAAGCGGGTGTGCTTCACTTGCCGGGAGCCATGGGCACGAGGACACAGGTGTACGGCAGGGAAGGCACACTTCATTGAGGTCTTCTCTGAGAGCAGTGGAGAAGAGGATGAGGGAACACAGGGTTGCAGAGAGTTTGAGGTTACACCTAGTGAGACACAAGACTCACCATCATTAGAGACTACCTTGACCGTGCCGGTTGATATCGTAGTGGAGGAGGTAGAGCCTACCCCGATAGAGCCATCCACTGAGGTGATGACTGGAGCCATGTCCGAGTCTTCGGGTGGTAGCAGCACACGACAGATGGGTGAGGTATCAAGAGATATATCTACTATCGATGAGGCACTAGGAGACACAGAGGCATTGGATGATGGTCGCAGACAGCGGTATCATCGGCTTCGGACGGACCTTCGAGCTTTGAGGGAGAAGGCCGCGTCAGTTAGGGAGACCATTTTGTTGCAGGACCAGGAGCTGGAGGGTATGAGAGTGACTTGTGCCAAGTCGGCGGCCAAGTTGGTCCACATTGGGGAACAGCTGGATTCCCTGATGGTACAACCCGAGAGCACATTGCGGCATCAAATCATTCCCCTTCAGGTAGGCATGCATGGGACTAGCAGAGTTGTTGGGTCATCTCTTCCCATTGGAGAGAGAGAGGCAGAGCCACCTAGTCAGGTCTCAGATGTTGACTTGGATAGTGGTATGAGACGATCAGAGTTGTACAGGGTACAGCATCCATATGTTGAGATTGGATGGAGAGAGATTTTGAGTTGGTACTCGGTGGAGCGGGCTATGGAACACAATGATTTGGTTCCCTTCTCACGAGAGCAGATAGAAGATGGAGGACATCTTCGGATGGATAACATCCCTCATGCTTGTGTTGGACAACCCTTGAGCCATACACATCATGATGGGAGGTTTTTGCCTACCACCTATTTGATTCTTGATAGGGTCTCATTGATCCTTGAGAAGTTTATACTTCAAAATCCCATGAAGTGCAAAATCAGAAATTTGATTTGGGAGGATGGTAGCCCTCATGGGAGGAGTACCAGGATGAGGAGAAGGAGGCATCCACAAGTGATTGAATGGATGGGGATGATGAGCAAGGAGCTAGGAGGCTACTTGCAGATCTGTGACACCAGGCAGCAGGAGGCTTGGCTGCGCTGGTTACTCTTGAAAGAGTTTGGCCATCACTTGGCAAACACTCTTCCTAAGAGTAGGAGGATGGGGAAAAGATGGATGGATACTTGCATCATTGAGCAGCATCGAGTATGGATGCATGGTGTTGATGTGTTACTCATATCATTCATTGTGTCTTCATCACATGAGTTGTTTGATGGAGGTATGGAGAGGCAACACAATGTCTTGTTGCTTGATTTGTTCCTAGGAGAGCAAGGGGAGATTTGCTCTCACACTTTGTATGATGTTGCAGGAAGAGGGGATGGCACTATCTCCTTGGTCTTTGATTGGGAAGCACTTCCATCTTGGGAGGTATTCCATATTTGTTGCAGCATTATTAGAGGAGACTTTGACAAGGAGCATGTCAAAGAACAGAGTCTTGTATTGACAAGAGCTTATTTGCATGATCTCACAGCGTTGTCACCTTGGAGCAGAGCGTTATGGATGAAGTGTGCGCAGCAGAGATATGGTGGATCTATAACCCATAGGTCCCAGGATCACTTCATATTTGTTGCACACAGAGGAGGTCATGATGATAGAGACATCTATGGCATATTCTTCTTGACTTGGGTTTCCAATCATGAGGAGGATTATCTTCTTGCACCACATGAGACCTTCAGCATTTCCTTCGTTTTGTTGCTGATCATGTCTTCATTTGCTGATATATATCAGATTTGTATGGGAGGCTTGATTATGAGGGAGACACATGAGCTGGATGTGTCCGTGAGTGGGAAAAATTCTCACAATTTCTGCACTACATGTTCTAATGGGAGCATGGGAAGAGGCATGGCCACCACTACTATGTATGCGTTCTCTTTTGATGTGGGCCATGAGATCGATATTCATCCATTGTACAGCCATGGGCAAGTGTTTGGACCTATGTTGTTGTCATATTCAGCCATTTGCTATCCATTAGTAGATGTGTTGGATCTTGTACATTGCTTGCCATGTGATTTTCTGAGGTTGCAGTGGATGAGACTGCACTATGGGTTGTTTTGGGCCAGCTTGTTCTTCATCGATGGAGGAACCTTCTATGGTGGATTGTTTTTCACTTTGCCATTGGAGGGCAATGATTTTGCAGCCCAGGATCAGCATAGACTCTACACTTGTCATGAGTGGAGAGAAGGACAGCATGAAGTAAGCTATGATGCTTGCCAAGTTCATATTTTCAGCCCACCTTCATTACCAGAGCTTGAGGTGGAAGGAGATTTTTGGGAGTTGCCTTGTTGGGAGGTGGCTCATTTGGTCTGGATGATTGCTTGGGGATGGAGGATCCACAGGAGGGAGATATTCCTCATTATATTTTCGACTCCATGCCTTGATGGGAGAGAGATGATGAGCTGGTGCACAGTCGATGGGACAACTTACACAGCCATAGATGCAGAGCAGCAGCGGTCATGGTCTTCAGTCATAGCTAGAGGCAGTGAGCAGTCCGAGCCATGGGGCTTGTACGATTATTGGCCACAGTGGCGATGGGATCCGGGAGGACTATTGATTGGCTGGTACCATGAGAGGCCAGTTTAGAATCCTGGCATTGAGATATCCCTTCATGTCAGGGTGATGCAGGAGACAGAGAGGTTTCAGTGGGACCCAGGCACATTTTGTAGTATCGGCAGGGAGCACCAGCTAGAGAGTAGGCTTGTTCAAGCATTGCTTGAGAACAAGCAATTTTTGCCGGATGAGGATGCCACTTGGGAGAGCGAGCAGACTTTACAGCATCCATCACTTCAGTTGCTTGAGGACAAGCAACGTTTTGCCGAGGGAGACTGTAATATTCCCAATTAGCCTTGCTAATTGGAATATTTCATTTTGCTTTATTTTGCCGCTTTAGCTAGACATAATAAATAAAGTGAGAAATAAGAGGGGTCACCTCACTTTAGTCACCTCACTTTATAATAAAGTGTTCTTTTCCTAGTAGATTGACGTTGTAACTGAGAGAGGGGGCCTTGGGGGTCCACATGAGTATGATGGGGGAGGCATCAGGCTGACCCAAGGTAAACTGCGCAGGTCAAAGGAGAGTTAAGTTTTGGAGGGAGTTTGGCATTATAAAAGGAGAGGTTCTCACCTCATTTGGAGGATTCATGATTTGATATTCTTATTGATATGAGGACTTTGTGCCTTGTGCAATATGTTGTTTTGTAGTGCAGCGGCATTTGTTTAAGTGCAGTGTCTCCGGTCGGAGGATCGGAAGACTGCTCGGGGCTTCGAGGTACAGCACAGTAGGTTTTTACGGTTTCACCCTTGGCTTCGGTTGTTAAGAAGCTAGTAGAAGATGAAGATATGGCTGATTTGTTAATGTGAAGCTTGCTGCCTTACTTTGATTGATTTGTGACTCATTGCATCTCCTTGGAGAGACTCAAGCACTTCAGTCAAGAAGTTATCAACAATTTTCGAAACCCAAATTTTAGAAGATATTATTTTTAATACCAAAATACTATAATACTATAAAATATAGGTGCAATAAACTATTATTTTGATCAACAAGACTCTAAATAAGCATTAATTTGCATCCATTTATATAATTAGTTAAACTAAATTATATAGTTGATAATAGGATAGTAGAATATATTATAGGGTACTTTCAGAATGAAATACATTTTGTTCATTCATTGGAAAGCTTCACAAACCACTGTGATAATAGAGTTCTCAGCGCTAATACAATTATTTTGTCGATCTGTGCATATATTTCTCAATATCCCCTTCCCATATGGGAAAGGAGTGGACTAGTCACTTACCTCACAAGGTCCTTATGGAGTTGTTGTTCCAGGCCACACGTGCACACCATTTTACCAACAAGACAATTTAGTAGACAACTCGACAAGGCCTTGGAGCTGGGTGCCCCCAAATCCACACAGCCAACCATCCATCAGGAGAATTTTTCCATGCCTGGATGTTAGGAGAGCTTGCTCAAATTTGGGCTTCCCACAAGGATCATACTGTAGAGCCCTATCAGTCCCAGACACACTCCAAAGGACATCATCCACTAGTCCAAAAAAAATTTTGCGGTCATTGAGGACTCTAGCAGGGAGACCCCCCTTGATCTAATTGCTCGTCCTCACCTGTCAGCACTAGCATACCATGACTAGTTCAAACTAAAGTTCCTTTGGTCCTCAGATATCATACATATTATCTTTTTCTTGTAATTACTTTATCTCCACTCCGAGTCATGTACTTTCTTATCTTCTCTTGTTGTTCTGCTTCTAGCACAATTAAAAATCTGTTTTGATATGATTTTTAGCATCTTTATAGTCCACACTTCCACACTTCCACATTGTATTTTGGCTAGTGATGTACTCTTATAATCCCATTGACCTAACATTTTCCCCAAGGAAAACCTTGTGGGGAAACCCAAGAGATGCTTCCTCATGTTTGTGGATGGCATCCCTAGTAACCCTGTTCGCTAAAGTCATAGACTAGTGTGCCTAACCAGGAGGGTTGAACTAGGCAGATGCCCAACAACATGAAAAAAAACCAGTTGAGCTAACCCTTGGTCTTCCCATTGACATACTCCTTTGATCATTTGCTGGACATTAATAAACTTATATTATCAAACTTTGGTTTTTACAAATACTGCAACAAAAAAGGTGGTTTGACAAACAATGCAAC
Organism: Pinus albicaulis; assembly: GCA_034641835.2. Taxonomy (NCBI): domain Eukaryota; kingdom Viridiplantae; phylum Streptophyta; class Pinopsida; order Pinales; family Pinaceae; genus Pinus; species Pinus albicaulis. The sequence goes on along the minus strand of CM076570.1, from coordinate 1,118,360,149 downwards.
AAATCAGAACTCATATTTTAATAATTTAGACGATAAGAGGTATTCCAAAAATCATTGACAAAGACAGCCATGCTTTTATCTAGATTTGCATTTGAAAAAATTGTCAACTTATCTGTTATATTGTCAACTTGAAATGTGAAATCCAGATATGAAAACTAGATATGAAAGTATTTCAAAAATCACCTCTTGGGTATTAAAATAAGAATGGAGCTGTACAGGATGGCATCAAGGCCAATGAGAAAAATTACAATTAATT